>CM068347.1:41072604-41331760 GCA_034769755.1 Odontamblyopus lacepedii | reverse complement strand
GTCCTGGTTTAGTTCTTGTTATAATTCCTGGTTTAGTTCTTGTTATAGTCCTGGTTTTAGTTCTTGTTATAGTCCTGGTTTTAGTTCTTGTTTCAGTCCTGGTTTAGTTCTTTGTTATCAGTCCTGGTTTAGTTCTTGTTTCATAGTCCTGGTTTAGTTCTTGTTATAGTCCTGGTTTTAGTTCTTGTTATAGTCCTGGTTTAGTCTTGTTATCCAGTCCTGGTTTGAAAGTTCTTGTTTCAGTCCTGGTTTAGTTCTTGTGTTATAGTCCTGGTTTAGCTGCTCCTTTGTTTCAGTCCTGGTTTAGTCTTCTTTGGTTTCAGTCCTGGTTTGTAGTTCTTGTTATAGTCCTGGTTTAGTTCTTGTTTCAGTCCTGGTTTAGTTCTTGTTATAGTCCTGGTTTCTAGTTCTTGTTATAGTCCTTGGTTTAGTTCTTGTTATAGTCCTGGCTTTAGATTCTTGTTATAGTCCTGGGTTTAGTTCTTTTTGTTATAGTCCTGGTTTAGTTCTTTGTTATAGTCCTGGTTTAGTCTTGTTTCAGTCCTGGTTTTTAGTTCTTTGTTTCAGTCCTGGTTGTAGTTCTTTGTTATAGTCCTGGTTTAGTTCTTGTTTCAGTCCTGGTTTAGTTCTTGTTTCCCAGTCCTGGTTTAGTTCTTGTTATAGTCCTGGTTTAGTTCTTTGTTTCAGTCCTGGTTTTTAGTTCTTTGTTTTCAGTCCTGGTTTTAGTTCTTTGTTACTAGTCCTGGTTTAGTTCTTGTTTCCAGTCCTGGTTTTAGTTCTCTTTGTTTCAGTCCTGAGTTTAGTTCTTGTTATAGTCCTGGTTTAGTTCTCTTGTTTCAGTCCTGGTTTAGTTCTTGTTTCAGTCATGGTTTAGTTCTTGTTATAGTCCTGGTTTAGTTCTTGTTATAGTCCTGGTTTTAGTTCTTGTTTCAGTCCTGGTTTTTAGTCCTGGTTCAGTCCCTTGTTATAGTCATGGTTTAGTCTTGGTTTCAGTCCTGGTTTCTTAGTTCTTGTTTATAGTCCTGGTTTAGTTCTTCTTGTGTTCAGTCCTTGGTTTAGGTTCTTTGTTATAGTCATCTGGTTTTAGTCTCTGGTTATAGTCCTGGTTTGAGTTCTTGTTTCAGTCCTGGTTTAGTTCTTGTTATAGTCCTTGTTTAGTTCTTGTTTCAGTCCCTGGTTTAGTTCTTTGTTATAGTCCTTGGTTTTAGTCCTTGTTATAGTCCCTTGGTTTAGTTCTTGTTTCAGTCCTGGTTTAGTTCTTTGGCTATAGTCCTGGTTTAGTCTTGTTTCAGTCCTGGTTTTTCAGTTCTTGTTATAGTCCTGGTTTTAGTTCTTGTTTCAGTCCTGGTTTTAGTTCTTTGTTATAGTCCTGGTTTAGTTCCTTGTTATAGTCCTGGTTTAGTTCTTGTTATAGTCCTGGTTTAGTTCTTGTTTCCAGTCACTGGTTTAGTTCTTTGTTATAGTCCTGGTTTAGTTCTTGTTTCTTAGTCCTGGTCAGGTCCTGGTCAGTCCTGTTTAGTTCTGTTATAGTCTTAGTTCTTGTTATAGTCCTGGTTTAGTTCTTGTTTCAGTCCTGGTTTAGTTCTTGTTATAAATGTCCTGGTTTAGTTCTTGTTATAGTCTTCTGGTTTTAGTTCTTGTTATATTCCTGGTTTAGTCTTGTTTCAGTCCTGGTTTTAGTTCTTTGTTATAGTCCTGGTTTAGTTCTTGTTATCAGTCCTGGTTTAGTTCTTTGTTTCAGTCCTGGTTTAGTTGCCCTTGTTATAGTCCTGGTTTAGTCTTGTTTCAGTCCTGGTTTTAGTTCTTTGTTATAGTCCTGGTTTAGTTCTTGTTTCAGTCCTGGTTTAGTTTTTCTTGTTATAGTCCTGGTTTAGTTCTTGTTTCAGTCCTGGTTTAGTTCTTGTTATAGTCCTGGTTTAGTTCTTTGTTATCAGTCCTGGTTTTAGTTCTTGTTATGAGTCCTGGTTTTAGTTCTCTTGTTTCAGTCCTGGTTTAGTTCTTTGTTATAGTCCTGGTTTAGTTCTTGTTATAGTCCTGGTTTAGTTCTTGTTATAGTCCTGGTTTAGTTCTTCTTGTTATAGTCCTGGTTTAGTTCTTGTTATAGTCCTGGTTTAGTTCTTGCTTATAGTCCTGGTTTAGTTCTTGTTATAGTCCTGGTTTCTTAGTTCTTGTTTCAGTCCTGGTTTAGTTCTTTGTTATAGTCCTGGTTTAGTTCTTGTTATAGTCCTGGTTTAGTCTTACTTCAGTCCTGGTTTTAGTTCTTCTGTTTTCAGTCCTGGTTTTAGTTTCTTTGTTATAGTCCTGGTTTAGTCTTGTTTCAGTCCTGGATTTTTAGTTCTTCTGTTTCAGTCCTGGTTTAGTTCTTTGTTATAGTCCTGGTTTAGTTCTTGTTTCAGTCCTGGTTTAGTTCTTGTTTCAGTCCTGGCTTTAGTTCTTGTTATAGTCCTGGTTTTAAAGTCTTGTTATCAGTCCTGGTTTAGTTCTTGTTATAGTCCTGGCTTAGTCTTGTTTCAGTCCTGGCTTAGTTCTTAAGCTATAGTCCTTGGGTTTTCTTAGTCTTCTGTTTATAATCTTGGCTTAGTTTCCTTGTTATAGTCCTGGTTTAGTTCTTGTTTCAGTCCTGGTTTAGTTCTTGTTATAGTCCTGGTTTAGTCTCTTGTTATAGTCCTGGTTTAGTTCTTTGTTTCAGTCCTGGTTTTCTAGTTCTTTGTTTATAGTCCTGGTTTAGGGTTCTTTGTTATAGTCCTGGTTTTAGTTCTTGTTTATGCAGTCCTGGTTTAGTTCTTTGTTATTATCATGTCCTGGTTTTAGTTCCTTGTTCAGATCCTGTGTTTAGTTCTTTGTTATAGTCCTGGCTTCTAGTTCTTTGTTATAGTCCTGGTTTAGTTCTTTGTTTCAGTCCTGGTTTAGTTCTTGTTTCAGTCCTGGTTTAGTTCTTGCAGCCATAGTCCCATTAGTCTTGTTTCAGTCCTGGTTTATTCTGCTATAGTCCTGGTTTAGTCTTGTTTCAGTCCTGGTTTAGTTCTTGTTATAGTCCTGGTTTAGTTCTTGTTATAGTCCTGGTTTAGCCTTCTTGTTTCAGTCCTGGTTTTAGTTCTTGTTATAGTCCTGAGTTTAGTTCTTGTTTCAGTCCTGGTTTAGTTCTTTGCTATATAGTCCTGGTTTAGTTCTTGTTATAGTCCTGGTTTTCTAGTTCTTTGTTTTATAGTCCTGGTTTAGTTCTTGTTATAGTCCTGGTTTAGTTCTTGTTATAGTACTGGTTTAGTTCTTGTTATAGTCCTGGTTTAGTCTTGTTTCAGTCCTGGTTTAGTTCTGGTTATAGTCCTGGTTTAGTCTTGTTTCAGTCCTGGTTTAGTTCTTGTTATAGTCCTGGTTTAGTTCTTGTTATAGTCCTGGTTTAGTTCTTGTTTCAGTCCTGGTTTAGTTCTTGTTATAGTCCTGGTTTAGTTCTTGTTATAGTCCTGGTTTAGTTCTTGTTTCAGTCCTGGTTTAGTTCTTGTTATAGTCCTGGTTTAGTTCTTGTTTCAGTCCTGGTTTAGTTCTTGTTATAGTCCTGGTTTAGTTCTTGTTATAGTCCTGGTTTAGTTCTTGTTATAGTCCTGGTTTAGTTCTTGTTTCAGTCCTGGTTTAGTTCTTGTTATAGTCCTGGTTTAGTTCTTGTTTCAGTCCTGGTTTAGTTCTTGTTATAGTCCTGGTTTAGTTCTTGTTTCAGTCCTGGTTTAGTTCTTGTTTCAGTCCTGGTTTAGTTCTTGTTATAGTCCTGGTTTAGTCTTGTTTCAGTCCTGGTTTAGTTCTTGTTATAGTCCTGGTTTAGTTCTTGTTATAGTCCTGGTTTAGTTCTTGTTATAGTCCTGGTTTAGTTCTTGTTATAGTCCTGGTTTAGTTCTTGTTATAGTCCTGGTTTAGTTCTTGTTATAGTCCTGGTTTAGTTCTTGTTATAATCTTGGTTTAGTTCTTGTTATAGTCCTGGTTTAGTTCTTGTTATAGTCCTGGTTTAGTTCTTGTTTCAGTCCTGGTTTAGTTCTTGTTATAGTCCTGGTTTAGTTCTTGTTATAGTCCTGGTTTAGTTCTTGTTATAGTCCTGGTTTAGTTCTTGTTATAGTCCTGGTTTAGTCTTGTTTCAGTCCTGGTTTAGTTCTTGTTTCAGTCCTGGTTTAGTTCTTGTTATAGTCCTGGTTTAGTTCTTGTTTCAGTCCTGGTTTAGTTCTTGTTATAGTCCTGGTTTAGTTCTTGTTATAGTCCTGGTTTAGTTCTTGTTATAGTCCTGGTTTAGTTCTTTGTTTCCTCCTGGTTTATTTAATGTTATAGTCCTGGTTTAGTTCTTGTTATAGTCCTGGTTTAGTTCTTGTTATAGTCCTGGTTTAGTTCTTGTTATAGTCCTGGTTTAGTTCTTGTTATAGTCCTGGTTTAGTTCTTGTTATAGTCCTGGTTTAGTCTTGTTTCAGTCCTGGTTTAGTTCTTGTTATAGTCCTGGTTTAGTTCTTGTTATAGTCCTGGTTTAGTCTTGTTTCAGTCCTGGTTTAGTTCTTGTTATAGTCCTGGTTTAGTTCTTGTTTCAGTCCTGGTTTAGTTCTTGTTATAGTCCTGGTTTAGTTCTTGTTATAGTCCTGGTTTAGTTCTTGTTTCAGTCCTGGTTTAGTTCTTGTTATAGTCCTGGTTTAGTTCTTGTTATAGTCCTGGTTTAGTTCTTGTTATAGTCTTGGTTTTAGTTCTTGTTTTAGTCCTGGTTTTTTTCTTTTTTTCAGTCCTGGTTTAGTTCTTGTTATAGTCCTGGTTTAGTTCTTGTTATAGTCCTGGTTTAGTCTTGTTTCAGTCCTGGTTTAGTTCTTGTTATAGTCCTGGTTTAGTCTTGTTTCAGTCCTGGTTTAGTTCTTGTTATAGTCCTGGTTTAGTTCTTGTTATAGTCCTGGTTTAGTTCTTGTTATAGTCCTGGTTTAGTTCTTGTTATAGTCCTGGTTTAGTTCTTGTTTCAGTCCTGGTTTAGTTCTTGTTATAGTCCTGGTTTAGTTCTTGTTATAGTCCTGGTTTAGTTCTTGTTTCAGTCCTGGTTTAGTTCTTGTTTCAGTCCTGGTTTAGTTCTTGTTATAGTCCTGGTTTAATCTTGTTTCAGTCCTGGTTTAGTTCTTGTTTCAGTCATGGTTTAGTCTTGTTTCTTGCCTGGTTTTCGTCTTGTTTCAGTCCTGGTTTAGTTCTTGTTATAGTCCTGGTTTAGTTCTTGTTTCAGTCCTGGTTTAGTTCTTGTTATAGTCCTGGTTTAGTTCTTGTTATAGTCCTGGCTTAGTCTTTGTTTCAGTCCTTTTTTAGTTCTTGTTTTTTTCCTGGTTTTGTTCTTGTGATAGTCCTGGTTTAGTTCTTGTTTCAGTCCTGGTTTAGTTCTTGTTATAATCCTGGTTTAGTTCTTGTTTCAGTCCTGGTTTAGTTCTTGTTATAGTCCTGGTTTAGTTCTTGTTTCAGTCCTGGTTTAGTTCTTGTTTCAGTCCTGGTTTAGTTCTTGTTATAGTCCTGGTTTAGTTCTTGTTATAGTCCTGGTTTAGTTCTTGTTAAAGTCCTGGTTTAGTTCTTGTTTCAGTCCTGGTTTAGTTATTGTTAAAGTCCTGGTTTAGTTCTGGTTATAGTCCTGGTTTAGTCTTTTTTCAGTCCTAGTTTAGTTCTTGTTTAAGTCCTGGTTTAGTTCTTGTTTGTTAGTCCTGGTTTAGTTCTTGTTATAGTCCTGGTTCAGTTCTTGTTATAGTCCTGGTTTAGTTCTTGTTTCAGTCCTGGTTTAGTTCTTGTTATAGTCCTGGTTTAGTTCTTGTTATAGTCCTGGTTTAGTTCTTGTTTCAGTCCTGGTTTAGTTCTTGTTTCAGTCCTGGTTTAGTTCTTGTTATAGTCCTGGTTTAGTTCTTGTTATAGTCCTGGTTTAGTTCTTGTTTCAGTCCTGGTTTAGTTCTTGTTATAGTCCTGGTTTAGTCTTGTTTCAGTCCTGGTTTAGTTCTTGTTATAGTCCTGGTTTAGTTCTTGTTATAGTCCTGGTTTAGTTCTTGTTATAGTACTGGTTTAGTTCTTGTTATAGTCCTGGTTTAGTCTTGTTTCAGTCCTGGTTTAGTCTTGTTTCAGTCCTGGTTTAGTTCTTGTTATAGTCCTGGTTTAGTTCTTTTTTTCAGTCCTGGTTTAGTTCTTGTTTCAGTCCTGGTTTAGTTCTTGTTATAGTCCTGGTTTAGTCTTGTTTCAGTCCTGGTTTAGTTCTGGTTATAGTCCTGGTTTAGTCTTGTTTCAGTCCTGGTTAAGTTCTTGTTATAGTCCTGGTTTAGTTCTTGTTTCAGGCCTGGTTTAGTTCTGGTTATAGTCCTGGTTTAGTCTTGTTTCAGTCCTGGTTTAGTTCTTGTTATAGTCCTGGTTTAGTTCTTGTTATAGTCCTGGTTTAGTTCTTGTTTCAGTCCTGGTTTAGTTCTTGTTATAGTCCTGGTTTAGTTCTTGTTTCAGTCCTGGTTTAGTTCTTGTTATAGTCCTGGTTTAGTTCTTGTTTCAGTCCTGGTTTAGTTCTTGTTATAGTCCTGGTTTAGTCTTGTTTCAGTCCTGGTTTAGTTCTTGTTTCAGTCCTGGTTTAGTTCTTGTTATAGTCCTGGTTTAGTCTTGTTTCAGTCCTGGTTTAGTTCTTGTTATAGTCCTGGTTTAGTTCTTGTTATAGTCCTGGTTTAGTTCTTGTTATAATGCTGGTTTAGTCTTGTTTCAGTCCTGGTTTAGTTCTTGTTTCAGTCCTGGTTTAGTTCTTGTTATAGTCCTGGTTTAGTTCTTGTTTCAGTCCTGGTTTAGTTCTTGTTATAGTCCTGGTTTAGTCTTGTTTCAGTCCTGGTTTAGTCTTGTTTCAGTCCTGGTTTAGTTCTTGTTTCAGTCCTGGTTTAGTTCTTGTTATAGTCCTGGTTTAGTTCTTGTTTCAGTCCTGGTTTAGTTCTTGTTATAGTCCTGGTTTAGTTCTTGTTTCAGTCCTGGTTTAGTTCTTGTTTCAGTCCTGGTTTAGTTCTTGTTATAGTCCTGGTTTAGTTCTTGTTTCAGTCCTGGTTTAGTTCTTGTTATAGTCTTGGTTTAGATCTTGTTATAGTCCAGGTTTAATGTTGTTTCAGTCCTGGTTCAGTCCTGGTTTAGTCTTGGTTTAGTCCTGGTTTAGTTCTTGTTTCAGTCCTGGTTTAGTTCTTGTTATAGTCCTGGTTTAGTCTTGTTTCAGTCCTGGTTTAGTTCTTGTTATAGTCCTGGTTTAGTTTTGTTTCAGTCCTGGTTTAGTTCTTGTTTCAGTCCTGGTTTAGTTCTTGTTATAGTCCTGGTTTAGTCTTGTTTCAGTCCTGGTTTAGTTCTTGTTATAGTCCTGGTTTAGTTCTTGTTTCAGTCCTGGTTTAGTTCTTGTTATAGTCCTGGTTTAGTCTTGTTTCAGTCCTGGTTTAGTTCTTGTTTCAGTCCTGGTTTAGTCTTGTTTCAGTCCTGGTTTAGTTCTTGTTATAGTCCTGGTTTAGTTCTTGTTTCAGTCCTGGTTTAGTTCTTGTTATAGTCCTGGTTTAGTCTTGTTTCAGTCCTGGTTTAGTTCTTGTTATAGTCCTGGTTTAGTTTATGTTATAGTCCTGGTTTAGTTCTTGTTATAGTCCTGGTTTAGTTCTTGTTATAGTCCTGGTTTAGTCTTGTTTCAGTCCTGGTTTAGTTCTTGTTATAGTCCTGGTTTAGTGTTATTTCAGTCCTGGTTTAGTTCTTGTTTCAGTCCTGGTTTAGTCTTGTTTCAGTCCTGGTTTAGTTCTTGTTATAGTCCTGGTTTAGTCTTGTTTCAGTCCTGGTTTAGTTCTTGTTATAGTCCTGGTTTAGTCTTGTTTCAGTCCTGGTTTAGTTCTTGTTTCAGTCCTGGTTTAGTTCTTGTTATAGTCCTGGTTTAGTCTTGTTTCAGTCCTGGTTTAGTTCTTGTTATAGTCCTGGTTTAGTTCTTGTTATAGTCCTGGTTTAGTTCTTGTTATAGTCCTGGTTTAGTCTTGTTTCAGTCCTGGTTTAGTTCTTGTTTCAGTCCTGGTTTAGTTCTTGTTATAGTCCTGGTTTAGTCTTGTTTCAGTCCTGGTTTAGTTCTGGTTATAGTCCTGGTTTAGTCTTGTTTCAGTCCTGGTTTAGTTCTTGTTATAGTCCTGGTTTAGTTCTTGTTTCAGTCCTGGTTTAGTTCTTGTTTCAGTCCTGGTTTAGTTCTTGTTATAGTCCTGGTTTAGTTCTTGTTATAGTCCTGGTTTAGTCTTGTTTCAGTCCTGGTTTAGTTCTTGTTTCAGTCCTGGTTTAGTCTTGTTTTAGTCCTGGTTTAGTTCTTGTTATAGTCCTGGTTTAGTCTTGTTTCAGTCCTGGTTTAGTTCTTGTTATAGTCCTGGTTTAGTCTTGTTTCAGTCCTGGTTTAGTTCTTGTTAAAGTCCTGGTTTAGTCTTGTTTCAGTCCTGGTTTAGTTCTTGTTAAATTCCTGGTTTAGTCTTGTTTAAGTGCTGTTTTAGTTCTTTGTTTCAGTCCTGGTTTAGTTCTTGTTATAGTCCTGGTTCAGTTCTTGGTTCAGTCCCGGTTTAGTTCTTGTTATAGTCCTGGTTTAGTTCTTGTTATAGTCCTGGTTTAGTCTCGTTTCAGTCCTGGTTTAGTTCTTGTTTCAGTCCTGGTTTAGTTCTTGTTTCAGTCCTGGTTTAGTCTTGTTTCAGTCCTGGTTTAGTTCTTGTTATAGTCCTGGTTTAGTCTTGTTTCAGTCCTGGTTTAGTTCTTGTTATAGTCCTGGTTTAGTCTTGTTTCAGTCCTGGTTTAGTTCTTGTTTCAGTCCTGGTTTAGTTCTTGTTTCAGTCCTGGTTTAATCTTGTTTCAGTCCTAGTTTAGTCCTAGTTCAGTCCTGGTTTAGTCCTGGTTCAGTCCTTGTTTAGTCCTGCTTTAGTCTTGGTTTAGTCTTGGTCTAGTCTTGTTTTAATCTTGGTTTAGTTCTTGTTATAGTCCTGGTTTAGTTCTTGTTATAGTCCTGGTTTAGTTCTTGTTATAGTCCTGGTTTAGTCTTGTTTCAGTCCTGGTTTAGTTCTTGTTTCAGTCCTGGTTTAGTTCTTGTTATAGTCCTTGTTTAGTTCTTGTTATAATCTTGGTTTAGTTCTTGTTATAGTCCTGGTTTAGTTCTTGTTATAGTCCTGGTTTAGTTCTTGTTATAGTCCTGGTTTAGTCTTGTTTCAGTCCTGGTTTAGTTCTTGTTTCAGTCCAGGTTTAGTTCTTGTTATAATGCTGGTTTAGTCTTGTTTCAGTCCTGGTTTAGTTCTTGTTTCAGTCCTGGTTTAGTTCTTGTTTCAGTCCTGGTTTAGTCCTGGTCAGTCCTGGTTTAGTTCTTGTTATAGTCTTGGTTTAGTTCTTGTTATAGTCCTGGTTTAGTCTAGTTTCAGTCCTGGTTTAGTTCTTGTTATAGTCCTGGTTTAGTTCTTGTTATAATCTTGGTTTAGTTCTTGTTATAGTCCTGGTTTAGTTCTTGTTATAGTCCTGGTTTAGTCTTGTTTCAGTCCTGGTTTAGTTCTTGTTTCAGTCCTGGTTTAGTTCTTGTTATAGTCTCTGTTGGTTTTAGTTCTTGTTTATAGTCCTGGTTTAGTTCTTGTTTCAGTCCTGGTTTAGTTCTTGTTTCAGTCCTGGTTTAGTCTTGTTTCAGTCCTGGTTTAGTTCTTGTTATAGTCCTGGTTTAGTCTTGTTTCAGTCCTGGTTTAGTTCTTGTTATAATCTTGGTTTAGTTCTTGTTATAGTCCTGGTTTAGTTCTTGTTATAGTCCTGGTTTAGTTCTTGGTCTTGTTATAGTCCTGGTTTAGATCTTGTTTCAGTCCTGGTTTAGTTCTTGTTTAAGTCCTGGTTTAGTTCTTGTTATAGTCCTGGTTTAGTCTTGTTTCAGTCCTGGTTTAGTTCTTGTTTAATTCCTCGTTAAGTTCTTTTTATAGTCCTGGTTTAGTTCTTGTTTCAGTCCTGGTTTAGTTCTTGTTATAGTCCTGGTTTAGTTCTTGTTATAGTCCTGGTTTAGTTCTTGTTATAGTCCTGGTTTAGTTCTTGTTATAGTCCTGGTTTAGTCTTGTTTCAGTCCTGGTTTAGTTCTTGTTTCAGTCCTGGTTTAGTTCTTGTTATAGTCCTGGTTTAGTTTATGTTATAGTCCTGGTTTAGTTCTTGTTATAGTCCTGGTTTAGTTCTTGTTATAGTCCTGGTTTAGTCTTGTTTCAGTCCTGGTTTAGTTCTTGTTATAGTCCTGGTTTAGTGTTATTTCAGTCCTGGTTTAGTTCTTGTTTCAGTCCTGGTTTAGTCTTGTTTCAGTCCTGGTTTAGTTCTTGTTATAGTCCTGGTTTAGTCTTGTTTCAGTCCTGGTTTAGTTCTTGTTATAGTCCTGGTTTAGTCTTGTTTCAGTCCTGGTTTAGTTCTTGTTTCAGTCCTGGTTTAGTTCTTGTTATAGTCCTGGTTTAGTCTTGTTTCAGTCCTGGTTTAGTTCTTGTTATAGTCCTGGTTTAGTTCTTGTTATAGTCCTGGTTTAGTTCTTGTTATAGTCCTGGTTTAGTCTTGTTTCAGTCCTGGTTTAGTTCTTGTTTCAGTCCTGGTTTAGTTCTTGTTATAGTCCTGGTTTAGTCTTGTTTCAGTCCTGGTTTAGTTCTTGTTATAGTCCTGGTTTAGTCTTGTTTCAGTCCTGGTTTAGTTCTTGTTATAGTCCTGGTTTAGTCTTGTTTCAGTCCTGGTTTAGTTCTTGTTTCAGTCCTGGTTTAGTTCTTGTTATAGTCCTGGTTTAGTTCTTGTTATAGTCCTGGTTTAGTCTTGTTTCAGTCCTGGTTTAGTTCTTGTTTCAGTCCTGGTTTAGTCTTGTTTCAGTCCTGGTTTAGTTCTTGTTATAGTCCTGGTTTAGTTCTTGTTTCAGTCCTGGTTTAGTTCTTGTTATAGTCCTGGTTTAGTCTTGTTTCAGTCCTGGTTTAGTTCTTGTTATAGTCCTGGTTTAGTCTTGTTTCAGTCCTGGTTTAGTTCTTGTTATAGTCCTGGTTTAGTCTTGTTTCAGTCCTGGTTTAGTTCTTGTTTCAGTCCTGGTTTAGTTCTTGTTATAGTCCTGGTTTAGTTCTTGTTTCAGTCC
This sequence comes from Odontamblyopus lacepedii, assembly GCA_034769755.1. Classification (NCBI taxonomy): domain Eukaryota; kingdom Metazoa; phylum Chordata; class Actinopteri; order Gobiiformes; family Gobiidae; genus Odontamblyopus; species Odontamblyopus lacepedii. The sequence goes on along the minus strand of CM068347.1, from coordinate 41,320,677 downwards.
TGGTTTAGTTCTTGTTATAGTCCTGGTTTAGTTCTTGTTATAGTCCTGGTTTAGTCTTGTTTCAGTCCTGGTTTAGTTCTTGTTTCAGTCCTGGTTTAGTTCTTGTTTCAGTCCTGGTTTAGTTCTTGTTTCAGTCCTGGTTTAGTTATTTTTTATGTCCTGGTTTAGTCTTGTTTCAGTCCTGGTTTAGTTCTTGTTATAGTCCTGGTTTAGTCTTGTTTCAGTCCTGGTTTAGTTCTTGTTTCAGTCCTGGTTTAGTTCTTGTTATAGTCCTGGTTTAGTTCTTGTTTCAGTCCTGGTTTAGTTCTTGTTATAGTCCTGGTTTAGTTCTTGTTATAGTCCTGGTTTAGTTCTTGTTATAGTCCTGGTTTAGTTCTTGTTATAGTCCTGGTTTAGTCTTGTTTCAGTCCTGGTTTAGTTCTTGTTTCAGTCCTGGTTTAGTTCTTGTTATAGTCCTGGTTTAGTTCTTGTTATAATCTTGGTTTAGTTCTTGTTATAGTCCTGGTTTAGTTCTTGTTTCAGTCCTGGTTTAGTTCTTGTTATAGTCCTGGTTTAGTCTTGTTTCAGTCCTGGTTTAGTTCTTGTTATAGTCCTGGTTTAGTTCTTGTTTCAGTCCTGGTTTAGTTCTTGTTATAGTCCTGGTTTAGTCTTGTTTCAGTCCTGGTTTAGTTCTTGTTATAGTCCTGGTTTAGTCTTGTTTCAGTCCTGGTTTAGTTCTTGTTATAGTCCTGGTTTAGTTCTTGTTATAGTCCTGGTTTAGTCTTGTTTCAGTCCTGGTTTAGTTCTTGTTTCAGTCCTGGTTTAGTTCTTGTTTCAGTCCTGGTTTAGTTCTTGTTATAGTCCTGGTTTAGTCTTGTTTCAGTCCTGGTTTAGTTCTTGTTATAGTCCTGGTTTAGTCTTATTTCAGTCCTGGTTTAGTTCTTGTTTCAGTCCTGGTTTAGTTCTTGTTATAGTCCTGGTTTAGTCTTGTTATAGTCCTGGTTTAGTTCTTGTTTCAGTCATGGTTTAGTTCTTGTTTCAGTCCTGGTTTAGTTCTTGTTATAGTCCTGGTTTAGTCTTGTTTCAGTCCTGGTTTAGTTCTTGTTATAGTCCTGGTTTAGTCTTGTTTCAGTCCTGGTTTAGTTCTTGTTATAGTCCTGGTTTAGTTCTTGTTATAGTCCTGGTTTAGTCTTGTTTCAGTCCTGGTTTAGTTGTTGTTATAGTCCTGGTTTAGTTCTTGTTATAATCTTGGTTTAGTTCTTGTTATAGTCCTGGTTTAGTTCTTGTTATAGTCCTGGTTTAGTCTTGTTTCAGTCCTGGTTTAGTTCTTGTTATAGTCCTGGTTTAGTCTTGTTTCAGTCCTGGTTTAGTTCTTGTTATAGTCCTGGTTTAGTCTTATTTCAGTCCTGGTTTAGTTCTTGTTTCAGTCCTGGTTTAGTCTTGTTTCAGTCCTGGTTTAGTTCTTGTTATAGTCCTGGTTTAGTCTTGTTTCAGTCCTGGTTTAGTTCTTGTTATAGTCCTGGTTTAGTCTTGTTTCAGTCCTGGTTTAGTTCTTGTTTCAGTCCTGGTTTAGTTCTTGTTATAGTCCTGGTTTAGTTCTTGTTTCAGTCCTGGTTTAGTTCTTGTTATAGTCCTGGTTTAGTTCTTGTTATAGTCCTGGTTTAGTTCTTGTTTCAGTCCTGGTTTAGTTCTTGTTTCAGTCCTGGTTTAGTTCTTGTTTCAGTCCTGGTTTAGTCTTGTTTCAGTCCTGGTTTAGTTCTTGTTATAGTCCTGGTTTAGTCTTGTTTCAGTCCTGGTTTAGTTCTTGTTATAGACCTGGTTTAGTCTTGTTTCAGTCCTGGTTTAGTTCTTGTTTCAGTCCTGGTTTAGTTCTTGTTTCAGTCCTGGTTTAGTCTTGTTTCAGTCCTGGTTTAGTTCTTGTTTCAGTCCTGGTTTAGTTCTTGTTATAGTCCTGGTTTAGTTCTTGTTTCAGTCCTGGTTTAGTTCTTGTTATAGTCCTGGTTTAGTTCTTGTTATAGTCCTGGTTTAGTCTTGTTTCAGTCCTGGTTTAGTTCTTGTTTCAGTCCTGGTTTAGTTCTTGTTATAGTCCTGGTTTAGTTCTTGTTTCAGTCCTGGTTTAGTTCTTGTTATAGTCCTGGTTTAGTTCTTGTTATAGTCCTGGTTTAGTTCTTGTTTCAGTCCTGGTTTAGTTCTTCTTATAGTCCTGGTTTAGTTCTTGTTATAGTCCTGGTTTAGTTCTTGTTATAGTCCTGGTTTAGTTCTTGTTTCAGTCCTGGTTTAGTTCTTGTTATAGTCCTGGTTTAGTTCTTGTTATAGTCCTGGTTTAGTTCTTGTTATAGTCCTGGTTTAGTTCTTGTTTCAGTCCTGGTTTAGTTCTTGTTATAGTCCTGGTTTAGTCTTGTTTCAGTCCTGGTTTAGTTCTTGTTTCAGTCCTGGTTTAGTTCTTGTTATAGTCCTGGTTTAGTTCTTGTTATAGTCCTGGTTTAGTCTTGTTTCAGTCCTGGTTTAGTTCTTGTTATAGTCCTGGTTTAGTCTTGTTTCAGTCCTGGTTTAGTTCTTGTTATAGTCCTGGTTTAGTCTTGTTTCAGTCCTGGTTTAGTTCTTGTTATAGTCCTGGTTTAATTCTTGTTATAGTCCTGGTTTAGTTCTTGTTTCAGTCCTGGTTTAGTTCTTGTTATAGTCCTGGTTTAGTTCTTGTTATAGTCCTGGTTTAGTTCTTGTTTCAGTCCTGGTTTAGTTCTTGTTATAGTCCTGGTTTAGTCTTGTTTCAGTCCTGGTTTAGTTCTTGTTTCAGTCCTGGTTTAGTCTTGTTTCAGTCCTGGTTTAGTTCTTGTTATAGTCCTGGTTTAGTTCTTGTTATAGTCCTGGTTTAGTTCTTGTTTCAGTCCTGGTTTAGTTCTTGTTTCAGTCCTGGTTTAGTTCTTGTTGTAGTCCTGGTTTAGTTCTTGTTTCAGTCCTGGTTTAGTTCTTGTTATAGTCCTGGTTTAGTTCTTGTTATAGTCCTGGTTTAGTTCTTGTTATAGTCCTGGTTTAGTTCTTGTTTCAGTCCTGGTTTAGTTCTTGTTATAGTCCTGGTTTAGTTCTTGTTATAGTCCTGGTTTAGTTCTTGTTTCAGTCCTGGTTTAGTTCTTGTTATAGTCCTGGTTTAGTTCTTGTTATAGTCCTGGTTTAGTTCTTGTTTCAGTCCTGGTTTAGTTCTTGTTATAGTCCTGGTTTAGTTCTTGTTATAGTCCTGGTTTAGTTCTTGTTATAGTCCTGGTTTAGTCTTGTTTCAGTCCTGGTTTAGTTCTTGTTTCAGTCCTGGTTTAGTTCTTGTTATAGTCCTGGTTTAGTCTTGTTTCAGTCCTGGTTTAGTTCTTGTTTCAGTCCTGGTTTAGTTCTTGTTTCAGTCCTGGTTTAGTTCTTGTTTCAGTCCTGGTTTAGTTCTTGTTGTAGTCCTGGTTTAGTTCTTGTTTCAGTCCTGGTTTAGTTCTTGTTATAGTCCTGGTTTAGTTCTTGTTATAGTCCTGGTTTAGTCTTGTTTCAGTCCTGGTTTAGTTCTTGTTTCAGTCCTGGTTTAGTTCTTGTTATAGTCCTGGTTTAGTTCTTGTTTCAGTCCTGGTTTAGTTCTTGTTATAGTCCTGGTTTAGTTCTTGTTATAGTCCTGGTTTAGTTCTTGTTTCAGTCCTGGTTTAGTTCTTGTTATAGTCCTGGTTTAGTTCTTGTTATAGTCTTGGTTTAGTTCTTGTTATAGTCCTGGTTTAGTCTTGTTTCAGTCCTGGTTTAGTCTTGTTTCAGTCCTGGTTTAGTTCTTGTTATAGTCCTGGTTTAATTCTTGTTATAGTCCTGGTTTAGTCTTGTTTCAGTCCTGGTTTAGTTCTTGTTTCAGTCCTGGTTTAGTCTTGTTTCAGTCCTGGTTTAGTTCTTGTTATAGTCCTGGTTTAGTTCTTGTTATAGTCCTGGTTTAGTTCTTGTTTCAGTCCTGGTTTAGTTCTTGTTTCAGTCCTGGTTTAGTTCTTGTTGTAGTCCTGGTTTAGTTCTTGTTTCAGTCCTGGTTTAGTTCTTGTTATAGTCCTGGTTTAGTTCTTGTTATAGTCCTGGTTTAGTCTTGTTTCAGTCCTGGTTTAGTTCTTGTTTCAGTCCTGGTTTAGTTCTTGTTATAGTCCTGGTTTAGTTCTTGTTTCAGTCCTGGTTTAGTTCTTGTTATAGTCCTGGTTTAGTTCTTGTTATAGTCCTGGTTTAGTTCTTGTTTCAGTCCTGGTTTAGTTCTTGTTATAGTCCTGGTTTAGTTCTTGTTATAGTCCTGGTTTAGTTCTTGTTATAGTCCTGGTTTAGTCTTGTTTCAGTCCTGGTTTAGTTCTTGTTTCAGTCCTGGTTTAGTTCTTGTTATATTCTTGGTTTAGTTCTTGTTATAGTCCTGGTTTAGTTCTTGTTATAGTCCTGGTTTAGTCTTGTTTCAGTCCTGGTTTAGTTCTTGTTATAGTCCTGGTTTAGTCTTGTTTCAGTCCTGGTTTAGTTCTTGTTATAGTCCTGGTTTAGTCTTGTTTCAGTCCTGGTTTAGTTCTTGTTATAGTCCTGGTTTAGTTCTTGTTATAGTCCTGGTTTAGTCTTGTTTCAGTCCTGGTTTAGTTCTTGTTTCAGTCCTGGTTTAGTCTTGTTTCAGTCCTGGTTTAGTTCTTGTTATAGTCCTGGTTTAGTCTTGTTTCAGTCCTGGTTTAGTTCTTGTTATAGTCCTGGTTTAGTCTTATTTCAGTCCTGGTTTAGTTCTTGTTTCAGTCCTGGTTTAGTTCTTGTTATAGTCCTGGTTTAGTCTTGTTTCAGTCCTGGTTTAGTTCTTGTTATAGTCCTGGTTTAGTCTTGTTTCAGTCCTGGTTTAGTTCTTGTTATAGTCCTGGTTTAGTCTTGTTTCAGTCCTGGTTTAGTTCTTGTTATAGTCCTGGTTTAGTTCTTGTTATAGTCCTGGTTTAGTCTTGTTTCAGTCCTGGTTTAGTTGTTGTTATAGTCCTGGTTTAGTTCTTGTTATAATCTTGGTTTAGTTCTTGTTATAGTCCTGGTTTAGTTCTTGTTATAGTCCTGGTTTAGTCTTGTTTCAGTCCTGGTTTAGTTCTTGTTATAGTCCTGGTTTAGTCTTGTTTCAGTCCTGGTTTAGTTCTTGTTATAGTCCTGGTTTAGTCTTGTTTCAGTCCTGGTTTAGTTCTTGTTTCAGTCCTGGTTTAGTTCTTGTTATAGTCCTGGTTTAGTCTTGTTTCAGTCCTGGTTTAGTTCTTGTTATAGTCCTGGTTTAGTTCTTGTTATAGTCCTGGTTTAGTTCTTGTTATAGTCCTGGTTTAGTTCTTGTTATAGTCCTGGTTTAGTCTTGTTTCAGTCCTGGTTTAGTTCTTGTTTCAGTCCTGGTTTAGTTCTTGTTATAGTCCTGGTTTAGTCTTGTTTCAGTCCTGGTTTAGTTCTTGTTTCAGTCCTGGTTTAGTTCTTGTTATAGTCCTGGTTTAGTCTTGTTTCAGTCCTGGTTTAGTTCTTGTTATAGTCCTGGTTTAGTCTTGTTTCAGTCCTGGTTTAGTTCTTGTTATAGTCCTGGTTTAGTCTTGTTTCAGTCCTGGTTTAGTTCTTGTTTCAGTCCTGGTTTAGTTCTTGTTATAGTCCTGGTTTAGTTCTTGTTTCAGTCCTGGTTTAGTTCTTGTTATAGTCCTGGTTTAGTTCTTGTTATAGTCCTGGTTTAGTCTCGTTTCAGTCCTGGTTTAGTTCTTGTTTCAGTCCTGGTTTAGTTCTTGTTTCAGTCCTGGTTTAGTCTTGTTTCAGTCCTGGTTTAGTTCTTGTTATAGTCCTGGTTTAGTCTTGTTTCAGTCCTGGTTTAGTTCTTGTTATAGTCCTGGTTTAGTCTTGTTTCAGTCCTGGTTTAGTTCTTGTTTCAGTCCTGGTTTAGTTCTTGTTTCAGTCCTGGTTTAGTCTTGTTTCAGTCCTGGTTTAGTTCTTGTTATAGTCCTGGTTTAGTCTTGTTTCAGTCCTGGTTTAGTTCTTGTTATAGTCCTGGTTTCGTTCTTGTTATAGTCCTGGTTTAGTCTTGTTTCAGTCCTGGTTTAGTTCTTGTTTCAGTCCTGGATTATTTCTTGTTATAATCTTGGTTTAGTTCTTGTTATAATCTTGGTTTAGTTCTTGTTATAGTCCTGGTTTAGTCTTGTTTCAGTCCTGGTTTAGTTCTTGTTATAGTCCTGGTTTAGTCTTGTTTCAGTCCTGGTTTAGTTCTTGTTTCAGTCCTGGTTTAGTCTTGTTTCAGTCCTGGTTTAGTTCTTGTTATAGTCCTGGTTTAGTCTTGTTTCAGTCCTGGTTTAGTTCTTGTTATAGTCCTGGTTTAGTCTTGTTTCAGTCCTGGTTTAGTTCTTGTTATAGTCCTGGTTTAGTCTTGTTTCAGTCCTGGTTTAGTTCTTGTTATAGTCCTGGTTTAGTCTTGTTTCAGTCCTGGTTTAGTTCTTGTTTCAGTCCTGGTTTAGTTCTTGTTATAGTCCTGGTTTAGTTCTTGTTTCAGTCCTGGTTTAGTTCTTGTTATAGTCCTGGTTTAGTTCTTGTTATAGTCCTGGTTTAGTCTCGTTTCAGTCCTGGTTTAGTTCTTGTTTCAGTCCTGGTTTAGTTCTTGTTTCAGTCCTGGTTTAGTCTTGTTTCAGTCCTGGTTTAGTTCTTGTTATAGTCCTGGTTTAGTCTTGTTTCAGTCCTGGTTTAGTTCTTGTTATAGTCCTGGTTTAGTCTTGTTTCAGTCCTGGTTTAGTTCTTGTTTCAGTCCTGGTTTAGTTCTTGTTTCAGTCCTGGTTTAGTTCTTGTTTCAGTCCTGGTTTAGTCTTGTTTCAGTCCTGGTTTAGTTCTTGTTATAGTCCTGGTTTAGTCTTGTTTCAGTCCTGGTTTAGTTCTTGTTATAGTCCTGGTTTAGTTCTTGTTATAGTCCTGGTTTTGTTCTTGTTATAGTCCTGGTTTAGTTGTTGTTATAGTCCTGGTTTAGTCTCGTTTCAGTCCTGGTTTAGTTCTTGTTTCAGTCCTGGTTTAGTTCTTGTTTCAGTCCTGGTTTAGTCTTGTTTCAGTCCTGGTTTAGTTCTTGTTATAGTCCTGGTTTAGTCTTGTTTCAGTCCTGGTTTAGTCTTGTTTCAGTCCTGGTTTAGTTCTTGTTATAGTCCTGGTTTAGTTCTTGTTATAGTCCTGGTTTTGTTCTTGTTATAGTCCTGGTTTAGTCTTGTTTCAGTCCTGGTTTAGTTCTTGTTATAGTCCTGGTTTAGTTCTTGTTATAGTCCTGGTTTTGTTCTTGTTATAGTCCTGGTTTAGTTCTTGTTATAGTCCTGGTTTAGTCTTGTTTCAGTCCTGGTTTAGTTCTTGTTTCAGTCCTGGATTATTTCTTGTTATAATCTTGGTTTAGTTCTTGTTTCAGTCCTGGTTTAGTTCTTGTTATAGTCCTGGTTTAGTCTTGTTTCAGTCCTGGTTTAGTTCTTGTTATAGTCCTGGTTTAGTCTTGTTTCAGTCCTGGTTTAGTTCTTGTTATAGTCCTGGTTTAGTCTTGTTTCAGTCCTGGTTTAGTTCTTGTTTCAGTCCTGGTTTAGTTCTTGTTATAGTCCTGGTTTAGTTCTTGTTTCAGTCCTGGTTTAGTTCTTGTTATAGTCCTGGTTTAGTTCTTGTTATAGTCCTGGTTTAGTCTTGTTTCAGTCCTGGTTTAGTTCTTGTTTCAGTCCTGGTTTAGTTCTTGTTTCAGTCCTGGTTTAGTCTTGTTTCAGTCCTGGTTTAGTTCTTGTTATAGTCCTGGTTTAGTTCTTGTTATAGTCCTGGTTTAGTTCTTGTTATAGTCCTGGTTTAGTCTCGTTTCAGTCCTGGTTTAGTTCTTGTTTCAGTCCTGGTTTAGTTCTTGTTTCAGTCCTGGTTTAGTCTTGTTTCAGTCCTGGTTTAGTTCTTGTTATAGTCCTGGTTTAGTTCTTGTTTCAGTCCTGGTTTAGTTCTTGTTATAGTCCTGGTTTAGTTCTTGTTATAGTCCTGGTTTAGTTCTTGTTATAGTCCTGGTTTAGTCTTGTTTCAGTCCTGGTTTAGTTCTTGTTATAGTCCTGGTTTAGTCTTGTTTCAGTCCTGGTTTAGTTCTTGTTTCAGTCCTGGTTTAGTCTTGTTTCAGTCCTGGTTTAGTTCTTGTTATAGTCCTGGTTTAGTCTTGTTTCAGTCCTGGTTTAGTTCTTGTTATAGTCCTGGTTTAGTCTTGTTTCAGTCCTGGTTTAGTTCTTGTTTCAGTCCTGGTTAAGTTCTTGTTATAGTTCTGGTTTAGTCTTGTTTCAGTCCTGGTTTAGTTCTTGTTATAGTCCTGGTTTAGTTCTTGTTATAGTCCTGGTTTAGTCTTGTTTCAGTCCTGGTTTAGTTCTTGTTTCAGTCCTGGATTATTTCTTGTTATAATCTTGGTTTAGTTCTTGTTATAATCTTGGTTTAGTTCTTGTTATAGTCCTGGTTTAGTCTTGTTTCAGTCCTGGTTTAGTTCTTGTTATAGTCCTGGTTTAGTCTTGTTTCAGTCCTGGTTTAGTTCTTGTTTCAGTCCTGGTTTAGTCTTGTTTCAGTCCTGGTTTAGTTCTTGTTATAGTCCTGGTTTAGTCTTGTTTCAGTCCTGGTTTAGTTCTTGTTATAGTCCTGGTTTAGTCTTGTTTCAGTCCTGGTTTAGTTCTTGTTTCAGTCCTGGTTTAGTTCTTGTTTCAGTCCTGGTTTAGTCTTGTTTCAGTCCTGGTTTAGTTCTTGTTATAGTCCTGGTTTAGTGTTGTTTCAGTCCTGGTTTAGTTCTTGTTATAGTCCTGGTTTAGTTCTTGTTATAGTCCTGGTTTAGTTCTTGTTATAGTCCTGGTTTAGTTCTTGTTATTGTCATGGTTTAGTTCTTGTTTCAGTCCTGGTTTAGTTCTTGTTATAGTCCTGGTTTAGATCTTGTTATAGTCCTGGTTTAGTTCTTGTTTCAGTCCTGGTTTAGTTCTTGTTATAGTCCTGGTTTAGTCTTGTTTCAGTCCTGGTTTAGTTCTGGTTATAGTCCTGGTTTAGTCTTGTTTCAGTCCTGGTTTAGTTCTTGTTATAGTCCTGGTTTAGTCTTGTTTCAGTCCTGGTTTAGTTCTTGTTTCAGTCCTGGTTTAGTTCTTGTTATAGTCCTGGTTTAGTTCTTGTTTCAGTCCTGGTTTAGTTCTTGTTATAGTCCTGGTTTAGTTCTTGTTATAGTCCTGGTTTAGTCTTGTTTCAGTCCTGGTTTAGTCTTGTTTCAGTCCTGGTTTAGTTCTTGTTTCAGTCCTGGTTTAGTTCTTGTTATAGTCCTGGTTTAGTCTTGTTTCAGTCCTGGTTTAGTTCTTGTTTCAGTCCTGGTTTAGTTCTTGTTATAGTCCTGGTTTAGTTCTTGTTATAGTCCTGGTTTAGTCTTGTTTCAGTCCTGGTTTAGTTCTTGTTATAGTCCTGGTTTAGTCTTGTTTCAGTCCTGGTTTAGTTCTTGTTATAGTCCTGGTTTAGTTCTTGTTATAGTCCTGGTTTAGTTCTTGTTATAGTCCTGGTTTAGTCTTGTTTCAGTCCTGGTTTAGTTCTTGTTATAGTCCTGGTTTAGTTCTTGTTATAGTCCTGGTTTAGTCTTGTTTCAGTCCTGGTTTAGTTCTTGTTTCAGTCCTGGTTTAGTTCTTGTTTCAGTCCTGGTTTAGTCTTGTTTCAGTCCTGGTTTAGTTCTTGTTATAGTCCTGGTTTAGTTCTTGTTATAGTCCTGGTTTAGTTCTTGTTATAGTCCTGGTTTAGTTCTTGTTATAGTCCTGGTTTAGTCTTGTTTCAGTCCTGGTTTAGTTCTTGTTATAGTCCTGGTTTAGTTCTTGTTATAGTCCTGGTTTAGTCTTGTTTCAGTCCTGGTTTAGTTCTTGTTTCAGTCCTGGTTTAGTTCTTGTTATAGTCCTGGTTTAGTCTTGTTTCAGTCCTGGTTTAGTTCTTGTTATAGTCCTGGTTTAGTCTTGTTTCAGTCCTGGTTTAGTTCTTGTTATAGTCCTGGTTTAGTCTTGTTTCAGTCCTGGTTTAGTTCTTGTTTCAGTCCTGGTTTAGTTCTTGTTATAGTCCTGGTTTAGTCTTGTTTCAGTCCTGGTTTAGTTCTTGTTATAGTCCTGGTTTAGTTCTTGTTATAGTCCTGGTTTAGTTCTTGTTATAGTCCTGGTTTAGTTCTTGTTATAGTCCTGGTTTAGTCTTGTTTCAGTCCTGGTTTAGTTCTTGTTTCAGTCCTGGATTATTTCTTGTTATAATCTTGGTTTAGTTCTTGTTATAATCTTGGTTTAGTTCTTGTTATAGTCCTGGTTTAGTCTTGTTTCAGTCCTGGTTTAGTTCTTGTTATCGTCCTGGTTTAGTCTTATTTCAGTCCTGGTTTAGTTCTTGTTATAGTCCTGGTTTAGTCTTGTTTCAGTCCTGGTTTAGTTCTTGTTTCAGGCCTGGTTTAGTTCTTGTTATAGTCCTGGTTTAGTCTTGTTTCAGTCCTGGTTTAGTTCTTGTTATAGTCCTGGTTTAGTCTTGTTTCAGTCCTGGTTTAGTTCTTGTTATAGTCCTGGTTTAGTCTTGTTTCAGTCCTGGTTTAGTTCTTGTTTCAGTCCTGGTTTAGTTCTTGTTTCAGTCCTGGTTTAGTTCTTGTTTCAGTCCTGGTTTAGTTCTTGTTATAGTCCTGGTTTAGTCTTGTTTCAGTCCTGGTTTAGTTCTTGTTTCAGTCCTGGTTTAGTTCTTGTTTCAGTCCTGGTTTAGTCTTGTTTCAGTCCTGGTTTAGTCTTGTTTCAGTCCTGGTTTAGTTCTTGTTTCAGTCCTGGTTTAGTCTTGTTTCAGTCCTGGTTTAGTTCTTGTTATAGTCCTGGTTTAGTTCTTGTTTCAGTCCTGGTTTAGTCTTGTTTCAGTCCTGGTTTAGTTCTTGTTATAGTTTTGGTTTAGTTCGTGTTATAATCTTGGTTTAGTTCTTGTTATAGTCCTGGTTTAGTTCTTGTTATAGTCCTGGTTTAGTCTTGTTTCAGTCCTGGTTTAGTTCGTGTTATAGTCCTAGTTTAGTTCTTGTTTCAGTCCTGGTTTAGTTCTTGTTTCAGTCCTGGTTTAGTCTTGTTTCAGTCCTGGTTTAGTTCTTGTTATAGTCCTGGTTTAGTTCTTGTTATAGTCCTGGTTTAGTCTTGTTTCAGTCCTGGTTTAGTTCTTGTTATAATCTTGGTTTAGTTCTTGTTATAGTCCTGGTTTAGTTCTTGTTATAGTCCTGGTTTAGTCTTGTTTCAGTCCTGGTTTAGTTCTTGTTATAGTCCTGGTTTAGTCTTGTTTCAGTCCTGGTTTAGTTCTTGTTATAGTCCTGGTTTAGTTCTTGTTTCAGTCCTGGTTTAGTTCTTGTTTCAGTCCTGGTTTAGTCTTGTTTCAGTCCTGGTTTAGTTCTTGTTATAGTCCTGGTTTAGTTCTTGTTATAGTCCTGGTTTAGTCTTGTTTCAGTCCTGGTTTAGTTCTTGTTTCAGTCCTGGTTTAGTTCTTGTTTCAGTCCTGGTTTAGTTCTTGTTTCAGTCCTGGTTTAGTTCTTGTTATAATCCTGGTTTAGTTCATGTTATAGTCCTGGTTTAGTCTTGTTTCAGTCCTGGTTTAGTTCTTGTTATAGTCCTGGTTTAGTCTTGTTTCAGTCCTGGTTTAGTTCTTGTTATAGTTTTGGTTTAGTTCGTGTTATAATCTTGGTTTAGTTCTTGTTATAGTCCTGGTTTAGTCTTGTTTCAGTCCTGGTTTAGTTCTTGTTATAGTCCTGGTTTAGTCTTGTTTCAGTCCTGGTTTAGTTCGTGTTATAGTCCTGGTTTAGTCTTGTTTCAGTCCTGGTTTAGTTCGTGTTATAGTCCTGGTTTAGTTCTTGTTTCAGTCCTGGTTTAGTTCTTGTTTCAGTCCTGGTTTAGTCTTGTTTCAGTCCTGGTTTAGTTCTTGTTATAGTCCTGGTTTAGTTCTTGTTATAGTCCTGGTTTAGTTCTTGTTATAGTCCTGGTTTAGTCTTGTTTCAGTCCTGGTTTAGTTCTTGTTATATTCTTGGTTTAGTTCTTGTTATAGTCCTGGTTTAGTTCTTGTTATAGTCCTGGTTTAGTCTCGTTTCAGTCCTGGTTTAGTTCTTGTTATAGTCCTGGTTTAGTCTCGTTTCAGTCCTGGTTTAGTTCTTGTTATAGTCCTGGTTTAGTCTTGTTTCAGTCCTGGTTTAGTTCTTGTTATAATCTTGGTTTAGTTCTTGTTATAATCTTGGTTTAGTTCTTGTTATAGTCCTGGTTTAGTCTTGTTTCAGTCCTGGTTTAGTTCTTGTTTCAGTCCTGGTTTAGTTCTTGTTATAGTCCTGGTTTAGTTCTTGTTTCAGTCCTGGTTTAGTTCTTGTTATAGTCCTGGTTTAGTTCTTGTTATAGTCCTTGTTTAATTCTTGTTTCAGTCCTGGTTTAGTTCTTGTTATAGTCCTGGTTTAGTCTTGTTTCAGTCCTGGTTTAGTTCTTGTTATAGTCCTGGTTTAGTTCTTGTTATAGTCCTGGTTTAGTTCTTGTTATAGTCCTGGTTTAGTTCTTGTTATAGTCCTGGTTTAGTCTTGTTTCAGTCCTGGTTTAGTTCTTGTTATAGTCCTGGTTTAGTCTTATTTCAGTCCTGGTTTAGTTCTTGTTTCAGTCCTGGTTTAGTCTTGTTTCAGTCCTGGTTTAGTTCTTGTTATAGTCCTGGTTTAGTCTTGTTTCAGTCCTGGTTTAGTTCTTGTTATAGTCCTGGTTTAGTCTTGTTTCAGTCCTGGTTTAGTTCTTGTTTCAGTCCTGGTTTAGTTCTTGTTATAGTCCTGGTTTAGTCTTGTTTCAGTCCTGGTTTAGTTCTTGTTATAGTCCTGGTTTAGTTCTTGTTATAGTCCTGGTTTAGTTCTTGTTATAGTCCTGGTTTAGTTCTTGTTATAGTCCTGGTTTAGTCTTGTTTCAGTCCTGGTTTAGTTCTTGTTATCGTCCTGGTTTAGTCTTATTTCAGTCCTGGTTTAGTTCTTGTTATAGTCCTGGTTTAGTCTTGTTTCAGTCCTGGTTTAGTTCTTGTTATAGTCCTGGTTTAGTTCTTGTTTCAGTCCTGGTTTAGTCCTGGTCAGTCCTGGTTTAGTTCTTGTTATAGTCCTGGTTTAGTTCTTGTTATAGTCCTGGTTTAGTCTTGTTTCAGTCCTGGTTTAGTTCTTGTTATAGTCCTGGTTTAGTCTTGTTTCAGTCCTGGTTTAGTTCTTGTTTCAGTCCTGGTTTAGTTCTTGTTTCAGTCCTGGTTTAGTTCTTGTTTCAGTCCTGGTTTAGTTCTTGTTATAGTCCTGGTTTAGTCTTGTTTCAGTCCTGGTTTAGTTCTTGTTATAGTCCTGGTTTAGTCTTGTTTCAGTCCTGGTTTAGTTCTTGTTATAGTCCTGGTTTAGTCTTGTTTCAGTCCTGGTTTAGTTCTTGTTTCAGTCCTGGTTTAGTTCTTGTTATAGTCCTGGTTTAGTTCTTGTTTCAGTCCTGGTTTAGTTCTTGTTATAGTCCTGGTTTAGTTCTTGTTATAGTCCTGGTTTAGTCTTGTTTCAGTCCTGGTTTAGTTCTTGTTTCAGTCCTGGTTTAGTTCTTGTTTCAGTCCTGGTTTAGTCTTGTTTCAGTCCTGGTTTAGTTCTTGTTATAGTCCTGGTTTAGTCTTGTTTCAGTCCTGGTTTAGTTCTTGTTATAGTCCTGGTTTAGTCTTGTTTCAGTCCTGGTTTAGTTCTTGTTTCAGTCCTGGTTTAGTTCTTGTTTCAGTCCTGGTTTAGTTCTTGTTTCAGTCCTGGTTTAGTCTTGTTTCAGTCCTGGTTTAGTTCTTGTTATAGTCCTGGTTTAGTCTTGTTTCAGTCCTGGTTTAGTTCTTGTTATAGTCCTGGTTTAGTTCTTGTTATAGTCCTGGTTTTGTTCTTGTTATAGTCCTGGTTTAGTTCTTGTTATAGTCCTGGTTTAGTCTTGTTTCAGTCCTGGTTTAGTTCTTGTTTCAGTCCTGGATTATTTCTTGTTATAATCTTGGTTTAGTTCTTGTTTCAGTCCTGGTTTAGTTCTTGTTATAGTCCTGGTTTAGTCTTGTTTCAGTCCTGGTTTAGTTCTTGTTATAGTCCTGGTTTAGTCTTGTTTCAGTCCTGGTTTAGTTCTTGTTATAGTCCTGGTTTAGTCTTGTTTCAGTCCTGGTTTAGTTCTTGTTTCAGTCCTGGTTTAGTTCTTGTTATAGTCCTGGTTTAGTTCTTGTTTCAGTCCTGGTTTAGTTCTTGTTATAGTCCTGGTTTAGTTCTTGTTATAGTCCTGGTTTAGTCTCGTTTCAGTCCTGGTTTAGTTCTTGTTTCAGTCCTGGTTTAGTTCTTGTTTCAGTCCTGGTTTAGTCTTGTTTCAGTCCTGGTTTAGTTCTTGTTATAGTCCTGGTTTAGTTCTTGTTATAGTCCTGGTTTAGTTCTTGTTATAGTCCTGGTTTAGTCTCGTTTCAGTCCTGGTTTAGTTCTTGTTTCAGTCCTGGTTTAGTTCTTGTTTCAGTCCTGGTTTAGTCTTGTTTCAGTCCTGGTTTAGTTCTTGTTATAGTCCTGGTTTAGTCTTGTTTCAGTCCTGGTTTAGTTCTTGTTATAGTCCTGGTTTAGTCTTGTTTCAGTCCTGGTTTAGTTCTTGTTTCAGTCCTGGTTAAGTTCTTGTTATAGTTCTGGTTTAGTCTTGTTTCAGTCCTGGTTTAGTTCTTGTTATAGTCCTGGTTTCGTTCTTGTTATAGTCCTGGTTTAGTCTTGTTTCAGTCCTGGTTTAGTTCTTGTTTCAGTCCTGGATTATTTCTTGTTATAATCTTGGTTTAGTTCTTGTTATAATCTTGGTTTAGTTCTTGTTATAGTCCTGGTTTAGTCTTGTTTCAGTCCTGGTTTAGTTCTTGTTATAGTCCTGGTTTAGTCTTGTTTCAGTCCTGGTTTAGTTCTTGTTTCAGTCCTGGTTTAGTCTTGTTTCAGTCCTGGTTTAGTTCTTGTTATAGTCCTGGTTTAGTCTTGTTTCAGTCCTGGTTTAGTTCTTGTTATAGTCCTGGTTTAGTCTTGTTTCAGTCCTGGTTTAGTTCTTGTTTCAGTCCTGGTTTAGTTCTTGTTTCAGTCCTGGTTTAGTCTTGTTTCAGTCCTGGTTTAGTTCTTGTTATAGTCCTGGTTTAGTGTTGTTTCAGTCCTGGTTTAGTTCTTGTTATAGTCCTGGTTTAGTTCTTGTTATAGTCCTGGTTTTGTTCTTGTTATAGTCCTGGTTTAGTTCTTGTTATAGTCCTGGTTTAGTCTTGTTTCAGTCCTGGTTTAGTTCTTGTTTCAGTCCTGGATTATTTCTTGTTATAGTCCTGGTTTAGTTCTTGTTATAGTCCTGGTTTAGTCTTGTTTC
The DNA here is from genome assembly GCA_034769755.1 of Odontamblyopus lacepedii. NCBI lineage: Eukaryota > Metazoa > Chordata > Actinopteri > Gobiiformes > Gobiidae > Odontamblyopus > Odontamblyopus lacepedii. The sequence goes on along the minus strand of CM068347.1, from coordinate 41,305,378 downwards.
AGTCCTGGTTTAGTTCTTGTTTCAGTCCTGGTTTAGTTCTTGTTATAGTCCTGGTTTAGTCTTGTTTCAGTCCTGGTTTAGTTCTTGTTATAGTCCTGGTTTAGTCTTGTTTCAGTCCTGGTTTAGTTCTTGTTATAGTCCTGGTTTAGTCTTGTTTCAGTCCTGGTTTAGTTCTTGTTTCAGTCCTGGTTTAGTTCTTGTTATAGTCCTGGTTTAGTTCTTGTTTCAGTCCTGGTTTAGTTCTTGTTATAGTCCTGGTTTAGTTCTTGTTATAGTCCTGGTTTAGTCTCGTTTCAGTCCTGGTTTAGTTCTTGTTTCAGTCCTGGTTTAGTTCTTGTTTCAGTCCTGGTTTAGTTCTTGTTATAGTCCTGGTTTAGTCTCGTTTCAGTCCTGGTTTAGTTCTTGTTTCAGTCCTGGTTTAGTTCTTGTTATAGTCCTGGTTTAGTTCTTGTTATAGTCCTGGTTTAGTTCTTGTTATAGTCCTGGTTTAGTCTTGTTTCAGTCCTGGTTTAGTTCTTGTTATAGTCCTGGTTTAGTCTTGTTTCAGTCCTGGTTTAGTTCTTGTTATAGTCCTGGTTTAGTCTTGTTTCAGTCCTGGTTTAGTTCTTGTTTCAGTCCTGGTTTAGTTCTTGTTATAGTCCTGGTTTAGTTCTTGTTTCAGTCCTGGTTTAATTCTTGTTATAGTCCTGGTTTAGTTCTTGTTATAGTCCTGGTTTAGTCTCGTTTCAGTCCTGGTTTAGTTCTTGTTTCAGTCCTGGTTTAGTTCTTGTTTCAGTCCTGGTTTAGTTCTTGTTATAGTCCTGGTTTAGTCTCGTTTCAGTCCTGGTTTAGTTCTTGTTTCAGTCCTGGTTTAGTTCTTGTTATAGTCCTGGTTTAGTCTTGTTTCAGTCCTGGTTTAGTTCTTGTTATAGTCCTGGTTTAGTTCATGTTATAGTCCTGGTTTAGTTCTTGTTATAGTCCTGGTTTAGTCTTGTTTCAGTCCTGGTTTAGTTCTTGTTATAGTCCTGGTTTAGTTCTTGTTATAGTCCTGGTTTAGTCTCGTTTCAGTCCTGGTTTAGTTCTTGTTTCAGTCCTGGTTTAGTTCTTGTTTCAGTCCTGGTTTAGTCTTGTTTCAGTCCTGGTTTAGTTCTTGTTATAGTCCTGGTTTAGTTCTTGTTATAGTCCTGGTTTAGTTCTTGTTATAGTCCTGGTTTAGTTCTTGTTATAGTCCTGGTTTAGTCTTGTTTCAGTCCTGGTTTAGTTCTTGTTATAGTCCTGGTTTAGTTCTTGTTATAGTCCTGGTTTAGTCTTATTTCAGTCCTGGTTTAGTTCTTGTTTCAGTCCTTGTTTAGTTCTTGTTATAGTCCTGGTTTAGTCTTGTTTCAGTCCTGGTTTAGTTCTTGTTATAGTCCTGGTTTAGTCTTGTTTCAGTCCTGGTTTAGTTCTTGTTATAGTCCTGGTTTAGTCTTGTTTCAGTCCTGGTTTAGTTCTTGTTTCAGTCCTGGTTAAGTTCTTGTTATAGTCCTGGTTTAGTGTTGTTTCAGTCCTGGTTTAGTTCTTGTTATAGTCCTGGTTTAGTTCTTGTTATAGTCCTGGTTTAGTTCTTGTTATAGTCCTGGTTTCGTTCTTGTTATAGTCCTGGTTTAGTCTTGTTTCAGTCCTGGTTTAGTTCTTGTTTCAGTCCTGGATTATTTCTTGTTATAATCTTGGTTTAGTTCTTGTTATAATCTTGGTTTAGTTCTTGTTATAGTCCTGGTTTAGTCTTGTTTCAGTCCTGGTTTAGTTCTTGTTATCGTCCTGGTTTAGTCTTATTTCAGTCCTGGTTTAGTTCTTGTTATAGTCCTGGTTTAGTCTTGTTTCAGTCCTGGTTTAGTTCTTGTTTCAGGCCTGGTTTAGTTCTTGTTATAGTCCTGGTTTACTCTTGTTTCAGTCCTGGTTTAGTTCTTGTTATAGTCCTGGTTTAGTCTTGTTTCAGTCCTGGTTTAGTTCTTGTTATAGTCCTGGTTTAGTCTTGTTTCAGTCCTGGTTTAGTTCTTGTTTCAGTCCTGGTTTAGTTCTTGTTTCAGTCCTGGTTTAGTTCTTGTTTCAGTCCTGGTTTAGTTCTTGTTATAGTCCTGGTTTAGTCTTGTTTCAGTCCTGGTTTAGTTCTTGTTTCAGTCCTGGTTTAGTTCTTGTTTCAGTCCTGGTTTAGTCTTGTTTCAGTCCTGGTTTAGTCTTGTTTCAGTCCTGGTTTAGTTCTTGTTTCAGTCCTGGTTTAGTCTTGTTTCAGTCCTGGTTTAGTTCTTGTTATAGTCCTGGTTTAGTTCTTGTTTCAGTCCTGGTTTAGTCTTGTTTCAGTCCTGGTTTAGTTCTTGTTATAGTTTTGGTTTAGTTCGTGTTATAATCTTGGTTTAGTTCTTGTTATAGTCCTGGTTTAGTTCTTGTTATAGTCCTGGTTTAGTCTTGTTTCAGTCCTGGTTTAGTTCGTGTTATAGTCCTGGTTTAGTTCTTGTTTCAGTCCTGGTTTAGTTCTTGTTTCAGTCCTGGTTTAGTCTTGTTTCAGTCCTGGTTTAGTTCTTGTTATAGTCCTGGTTTAGTTCTTGTTATAGTCCTGGTTTAGTCTTGTTTCAGTCCTGGTTTAGTTCTTGTTATAATCTTGGTTTAGTTCTTGTTATAGTCCTGGTTTAGTTCTTGTTATAGTCCTGGTTTAGTCTTGTTTCAGTCCTGGTTTAGTTCTTGTTATAGTCCTGGTTTAGTCTTGTTTCAGTCCTGGTTTAGTTCGTGTTATAGTCCTGGTTTAGTTCTTGTTTCAGTCCTGGTTTAGTTCTTGTTTCAGTCCTGGTTTAGTCTTGTTTCAGTCCTGGTTTAGTTCTTGTTATAGTCCTGGTTTAGTTCTTGTTATAGTCCTGGTTTAGTCTTGTTTCAGTCCTGGTTTAGTTCTTGTTTCAGTCCTGGTTTAGTTCTTGTTTCAGTCCTGGTTTAGTTCTTGTTTCAGTCCTGGTTTAGTTCTTGTTATAATCCTGGTTTAGTTCATGTTATAGTCCTGGTTTAGTCTTGTTTCAGTCCTGGTTTAGTTCTTGTTATAGTCCTGGTTTAGTCTTGTTTCAGTCCTGGTTTAGTTCTTGTTATAGTCCTGGTTTAGTCTTGTTTCAGTCCTGGTTTAGTTCTTGTTATAGTCCTGGTTTAGTCTTGTTTCAGTCCTGGTTTAGTTCTTGTTATAGTCCTGGTTTAGTCTTGTTTCAGTCCTGGTTTAGTTCTTGTTATAGTCCTGGTTTAGTTCTTGTTTCAGTCCTGGTTTAGTTCTTGTTTCAGTCCTGGTTTAGTCTTGTTTCAGTCCTGGTTTAGTTCTTGTTATAGTCCTGGTTTAGTTCTTGTTATAGTCCTGGTTTAGTTCTTGTTATAGTCCTGGTTTAGTCTTGTTTCAGTCCTGGTTTAGTTCTTGTTATATTCTTGGTTTAGTTCTTGTTATAGTCCTGGTTTAGTTCTTGTTATAGTCCTGGTTTAGTCTTGTTTCAGTCCTGGTTTAGTTCTTGTTATAGTCCTGGTTTAGTCTCGTTTCAGTCCTGGTTTAGTTCTTGTTATAGTCCTGGTTTAGTCTTGTTTCAGTCCTGGTTTAGTTCTTGTTATAATCTTGGTTTAGTTCTTGTTATAATCTTGGTTTAGTTCTTGTTATAGTCCTGGTTTAGTCTTGTTTCAGTCCTGGTTTAGTTCTTGTTTCAGTCCTGGTTTAGTTCTTGTTATAGTCCTGGTTTAGTTCTTGTTTCAGTCCTGGTTTAGTTCTTGTTATAGTCCTGGTTTAGTTCTTGTTATAGTCCTTGTTTAATTCTTGTTTCAGTCCTGGTTTAGTTCTTGTTATAGTCCTGGTTTAGTCTTGTTTCAGTCCTGGTTTAGTTCTTGTTATAGTCCTGGTTTAGTTCTTGTTATAGTCCTGGTTTAGTTCTTGTTATAGTCCTGGTTTAGTTCTTGTTATAGTCCTGGTTTAGTCTTGTTTCAGTCCTGGTTTAGTTCTTGTTATAGTCCTGGTTTAGTCTTATTTCAGTCCTGGTTTAGTTCTTGTTTCAGTCCTGGTTTAGTTCTTGTTATAGTCCTGGTTTAGTCTTGTTTCAGTCCTGGTTTAGTTCTTGTTATAGTCCTGGTTTAGTCTTGTTTCAGTCCTGGTTTAGTTCTTGTTTCAGTCCTGGTTTAGTTCTTGTTATAGTCCTGGTTTAGTCTTGTTTCAGTCCTGGTTTAGTTCTTGTTATAGTCCTGGTTTAGTTCTTGTTATAGTCCTGGTTTAGTTCTTGTTATAGTCCTGGTTTAGTTCTTGTTATAGTCCTGGTTTAGTCTTGTTTCAGTCCTGGTTTAGTTCTTGTTATCGTCCTGGTTTAGTCTTATTTCAGTCCTGGTTTAGTTCTTGTTATAGTCCTGGTTTAGTCTTGTTTCAGTCCTGGTTTAGTTCTTGTTATAGTCCTGGTTTAGTTCTTGTTTCAGTCCTGGTTTAGTCCTGGTCAGTCCTGGTTTAGTTCTTGTTATAGTCCTGGTTTAGTTCTTGTTATAGTCCTGGTTTAGTCTTGTTTCAGTCCTGGTTTAGTTCTTGTTATAGTCCTGGTTTAGTCTTGTTTCAGTCCTGGTTTAGTTCTTGTTTCAGTCCTGGTTTAGTTCTTGTTTCAGTCCTGGTTTAGTTCTTGTTTCAGTCCTGGTTTAGTTCTTGTTATAGTCCTGGTTTAGTTCATGTTATAGTCCTGGTTTAGTCTTGTTTCAGTCCTGGTTTAGTTCTTGTTATAGTCCTGGTTTAGTTCATGTTATAGTCCTGGTTTAGTCTTGTTTCAGTCCTGGTTTAGTTCTTGTTTCAGTCCTGGTTTAGTCTTGTTTGAGTCCTGGTTTAGTTCTTGTTATAGTCCTGGTTTAGTTCTTGTTTCAGTCCTGGTTTAGTCTTGTTTCAGTCCTGGTTTAGTTCTTGTTATAGTTTTGGTTTAGTTCGTGTTATAATCTTGGTTTAGTTCTTGTTATAGTCCTGGTTTAGTTCTTGTTATAGTCCTGGTTTAGTCTTGTTTCAGTCCTGGTTTAGTTCTTGTTATAGTCCTGGTTTAGTCTTGTTTCAGTCCTGGTTTAGTTCTTGTTATAGTCCTGGTTTAGTTCTTGTTTCAGTCCTGGTTTAGTTCTTGTTTCAGTCCTGGTTTAGTTCTTGTTATAATCTTGGTTTAGTTCTTGTTATAGTCCTGGTTTAGTTCTTGTTATAGTCCTGGTTTAGTCTCGTTTCAGTCCTGGTTTAGTTCTTGTTATAGTCCTGGTTTAGTCTTGTTTCAGTCCTGGTTTAGTTCGTGTTATAGTCCTGGTTTAGTTCTTGTTTCAGTCCTGGTTTAGTTCTTGTTTCAGTCCTGGTTTAGTCTTGTTTCAGTCCTGGTTTAGTTCTTGTTATAATCTTGGTTTAGTTCTTGTTATAGTCCTGGTTTAGTTCTTGTTATAGTCCTGGTTTAGTCTTGTTTCAGTCCTGGTTTAGTTCTTGTTATAATCTTGGTTTAGTTCTTGTTTCAGTCCTGGTTTAGTTCTTGTTATAGTCCTGGTTTAGTTCTTGTTATAGTCCTGGTTTAGTTCTTGTTATAGTCCTGGTTTAGTCTCGTTTCAGTCCTGGTTTAGTTCTTGTTATAGTCCTGGTTTAGTCTCGTTTCAGTCCTGGTTTAGTTCTTGTTATAGTCCTGGTTTAGTCTTGTTTCAGTCCTGGTTTAGTTCTTGTTATAATCTTGGTTTAGTTCTTGTTATAATCTTGGTTTAGTTCTTGTTATAGTCCTGGTTTAGTTCTTGTTATAGTCCTGGTTTAGTTCTTGTTATAGTCCTGGTTTAGTCTCGTTTCAGTCCTGGTTTAGTTCTTGTTATAGTCCTGGTTTAGTCTCGTTTCAGTCCTGGTTTAGTTCTTGTTATAGTCCTGGTTTAGTCTTGTTTCAGTCCTGGTTTAGTTCTTGTTTCAGTCCTGGTTTAGTTCTTGTTATAGTCCTGGTTTAGTTCTTGTTATAGTCCTGGTTTAGTTCTTGTTATAGTCCTGGTTTAGTTCTTGTTATAGTCCTGGTTTAGTCTTGTTTCAGTCCTGGTTTAGTTCTTGTTATCGTCCTGGTTTAGTCTTATTTCAGTCCTGGTTTAGTTCTTGTTATAGTCCTGGTTTAGTCTTGTTTCAGTCCTGGTTTAGTTCTTGTTATAGTCCTGGTTTAGTTCTTGTTTCAGTCCTGGTTTAGTCCTGGTCAGTCCTGGTTTAGTTCTTGTTATAGTCCTGGTTTAGTTCTTGTTATAGTCCTGGTTTAGTCTTGTTTCAGTCCTGGTTTAGTTCTTGTTATAGTCCTGGTTTAGTCTTGTTTCAGTCCTGGTTTAGTTCTTGTTTCAGTCCTGGTTTAGTTCTTGTTTCAGTCCTGGTTTAGTTCTTGTTTCAGTCCTGGTTTAGTTCTTGTTATAGTCCTGGTTTAGTTCATGTTATAGTCCTGGTTTAGTCTTGTTTCAGTCCTGGTTTAGTTCTTGTTATAGTCCTGGTTTAGTTCATGTTATAGTCCTGGTTTAGTCTTGTTTCAGTCCTGGTTTAGTTCTTGTTTCAGTCCTGGTTTAGTCTTGTTTGAGTCCTGGTTTAGTTCTTGTTATAGTCCTGGTTTAGTTCTTGTTTCAGTCCTGGTTTAGTCTTGTTTCAGTCCTGGTTTAGTTCTTGTTATAGTTTTGGTTTAGTTCGTGTTATAATCTTGGTTTAGTTCTTGTTATAGTCCTGGTTTAGTTCTTGTTATAGTCCTGGTTTAGTCTTGTTTCAGTCCTGGTTTAGTTCTTGTTATAGTCCTGGTTTAGTCTTGTTTCAGTCCTGGTTTAGTTCGTGTTATAGTCCTGGTTTAGTTCTTGTTTCAGTCCTGGTTTAGTTCTTGTTTCAGTCCTGGTTTAGTTCTTGTTATAATCTTGGTTTAGTTCTTGTTATAGTCCTGGTTTAGTTCTTGTTATAGTCCTGGTTTAGTCTCGTTTCAGTCCTGGTTTAGTTCTTGTTATAGTCCTGGTTTAGTCTTGTTTCAGTCCTGGTTTAGTTCGTGTTATAGTCCTGGTTTAGTTCTTGTTTCAGTCCTGGTTTAGTTCTTGTTTCAGTCCTGGTTTAGTCTTGTTTCAGTCCTGGTTTAGTTCTTGTTATAATCTTGGTTTAGTTCTTGTTATAGTCCTGGTTTAGTTCTTGTTATAGTCCTGGTTTAGTCTTGTTTCAGTCCTGGTTTAGTTCTTGTTATAATCTTGGTTTAGTTCTTGTTTCAGTCCTGGTTTAGTTCTTGTTATAGTCCTGGTTTAGTTCTTGTTATAGTCCTGGTTTAGTTCTTGTTATAGTCCTGGTTTAGTCTCGTTTCAGTCCTGGTTTAGTTCTTGTTATAGTCCTGGTTTAGTCTCGTTTCAGTCCTGGTTTAGTTCTTGTTATAGTCCTGGTTTAGTCTTGTTTCAGTCCTGGTTTAGTTCTTGTTATAATCTTGGTTTAGTTCTTGTTATAATCTTGGTTTAGTTCTTGTTATAGTCCTGGTTTAGTTCTTGTTATAGTCCTGGTTTAGTTCTTGTTATAGTCCTGGTTTAGTCTCGTTTCAGTCCTGGTTTAGTTCTTGTTATAGTCCTGGTTTAGTCTCGTTTCAGTCCTGGTTTAGTTCTTGTTATAGTCCTGGTTTAGTCTTGTTTCAGTCCTGGTTTAGTTCTTGTTTCAGTCCTGGTTTAGTTCTTGTTATAGTCCTGGTTTAGTTCTTGTTATAGTCCTGGTTTAGTTCTTGTTATAATCTTGGTTTAGTTCTTGTTATAGTCCTGGTTTAGTCTTGTTTCAGTCCTGGTTTAGTTCTTGTTATAGTCCTGGTTTAGTCTTGTTTCAGTCCTGGTTTAGTTCTTGTTATAGTCCTGGTTTAGTCTCGTTTCAGTCCTGGTTTAGTTCTTGTTATAGTCCTGGTTTAGTCTTGTTTCAGTCCTGGTTTAGTTCTTGTTTCAGTCCTGGTTTAGTTCTTGTTATAGTCCTGGTTTAGTTCTTGTTATATTCTTGGTTTAGTTCTTGTTATAGTCCTGGTTTAGTTCTTGTTATAATCTTGGTTTAGTTCTTGTTATAGTCCTGGTTTAGTCTCGTTTCAGTCCTGGTTTAGTTCTTGTTATAGTCCTGGTTTAGTCTCGTTTCAGTCCTGGTTTATTCTATCAACCCAGTCCAGCCCTGTCGAATTTCACAATCTCCTTTTCCCCTGGTCTGTTTAGAACATTTGTCCCCGTGATGATCTTGAGTCCATGTGTTCTGTCTCGATGCAGCGTGTTCTGGGCCTAATTCGAAACACATTGTTCCCCTTTGACCCACCTCCTGCCGAGAGCTTCTGGGATTTCACTTTTTCTCTTCAAAATCCACTGTTTATTTCTAGTTTTCTTATTCGTCCAAACCTACTCCACCTCCAACCCACTGCAGGATTTTACTCTAACTTCACAGTCCCTCACATCAACCAGGACTGAAGCAGGAGTGAGGCAGAACTAAACCAGGACTAAACTAGGACTGGACTAAGACTAAACCAGGACAGAAGCAGGATTTAACTCGGACTAAACCAGGACTATAGCAGGACTCGACCAAGGCTCAACTAGAACAAGGACTGAACTGGATGTAAACAAAATCTGGACTAAACTAAGGCAAGTTAGGGTCAAATTAGAACTATAAACCGACTAAAAATACCTAAACTAGGGCTCATTCGGGCTTAAACCAGGACTTAACCGTCGTTTAACTCAGACTAAACCAGGACTAAACCAGGACTAGACCAGGGTTTCCATCCACACACGGCTCAAACATGTCCCGTGTGGCAGTGGTCTTCCTGTGGCTGTGTTTCCTCCGCCGAGCCGAGCCGAAGCCGAACTGCCGGGCGCTCCAGGCGTCGTTCTGCGGGGCCGTGGGCTACTCCACCAGCGGCAGCCCCAGCGGAGTGGCCGGGTTCAGCCTGCGGGACGTCGGGCAGATCGTGGAGACTGCGTGTTCTCCCGACGTGGCCACACTCATGTGCAGGTGCGACACGCTTCTCAACCCCTTCTTCCAATGTACGCACACTTGGTTTAGTTCTTCTTATAGTCCTGGGTTAGTCTTGTTTCAGTCCTGGTTCAGTCCTGCTTTAGTCTTGGTTTAGTTCGAATGAGACACAGGTTTAACACATTAGGGGTGGAGCAGGCAATCACACAGGAGGGGAGGAGCAGGCAGTCACACACAGGAGGGGAAGTAAATCTGGAATGAGAAACAAAGTAAGTGTCTACAAAATACACTCAACAAAAATATAAACGCAACACTTTTGTTTTTGCTCCCATTTGTCATGAGATGGACTCAAAGATCTAAAATTCATTCCAGATACGCAATATTACCATTTCTCTCAAACATTGTTCACAAATCTGTCTAAATGTGTGATAATGAGCACTTTTGCTTTGCTGAGATAATCCATCCCACATCACAGGTGTGCCACATCAAGATGCTCATCAGACACCATGATTAGTGCACAGGTGTACCTTAGACTGCCCACAATAAAAGGCCACCCTGAAATGTGCAGTTGTTGCTTTATTGGGGGTCTGGGGACTCAGAACCAGTCAGTATCTGGTGTGACCACCATTTGCCTCATGCAGTGCAACACATCTTCTTCGCATAGAGTTTATCAGATTGTCAATTGTGGCCTGTGGAATGTTGGTCCACTCCTCTTCAATGGCTGTGCGAAGTTGCTGGATATTAGTGGGAACTGGTACGCGCTGTCATATACGCCGGTCAAGCACATCCCAAACATGCTCAATGGGTGACATGTCCGGTGAGTATGCTGGCCATGCAAGAACTGGGACATTTTCAGCTTCCAAGAATTGTGTACAGATCCTTGCAACATGGGGCCGTGCATTATCTTGCTGAAACATGAGGTGATGTTCATGGATGTATGGCACAACAATGGGCCTCAGGATCTCATCACGGTATCTCTGTGCATTCAAAATGCCATCAATAAAATGCACCTGTGTTCTTCGTCCATAACAGATGCCTGCCCATACCATAACCCCACCACCACCATGGGCCACTCCATCCACAACATTGACATCAGCAAAGCGCTCACCCACACGACGCCACACACGCTGTCTGCCATCTGCCCTGAACAATGTAAACCGAGATTCATCCGTGAAGAGAACACCTCTCCAACGTGCCAGACACCATCGAATGTGGGCATTTGCCCACTCAAGTCTGTTACGGCGATGATCTGGAGTCAGGTTAAGACCCCGATGAGGACGACGAGCATGCAGTTGAGCTTCCCTGAGACGGTTTCTGACAGTTTGTGCAGAAATTCTTTGGTTATGCAAACCAATTGTTTCAGCAGCTGTCTGAGTAGCTGGTCTCAGACGATCTTGGAGGTGAACCTGCTGGATGTGGAGGTCCTGGGCTGGTGTGGTTACACGTGGTCTGCGGTTGTGAGGCCGGTTGGATGTACTGCCATATTCTCTGAAACGCCTTTGGAGACGGCTTATGGTGGAGAAATGAACATTCAATGCCCGAGCAACAGATCTGGTTGACATTCCTGCTGTCAGCATGCCAATTGCACGCTCCCTCAATGCTTGCGCCATCTGTGGCATTTTGCTGTGAGACAAAACTGCACATTTCAGAGTGGCCTTTTATTGTGGACAGTCTAAGGTACACCTGTGCACTAATCATGGTGTCTGATGAGCATCTTGATGTGGCACACCTGTGAGGTGGGATGGATTATCTCAGCAAAGCAAAAGTGCTCACTATCACACATTTAGACAGATTTGTGAACAATGTTTGAGAGAAATGGTAATATTGTGTATCTGGAATGAATTTTAGATCTTTGAGTCCATCTCATGACAAATGGGAGCAAAAACAAAAGTGTTGCGTTTATATTTTTGTTGAGTGTATGTTAATAGGCCGATGTGCTGTGGCTCTCCATTTTGTAAAGGCACTGGTCACTTATCGTTGGTAGTTTTGTTGACAACATTGCCTCAGGTTGTTGTGCTCGGATTGTTGTTGGTACAAGTATCGTCGTTGCTGCTGAATCAAACCCATGTTTGATGACCGCTTGGTCATCAGAGACTTTGTGGACTGGTGTGGGGGCAACCACCTGCGCCTTAACACCAGCAAGACCAAAGAGATGGTGATCGACTTCAGGAGAAGGACACCCCCTCATGCACCAGTGAACATCCAGGGGCAGGACATTGAGACTGTGCACAGCTTCAAGTACCTGGGTGTTCACCTCAACAATAAACTTGACTGGTCCCATAATTCCAATGCCCTGTACAAGAAGAGCCAGAGTCGCCTCCACCTTCTGAGGAGACTGAGGTCCTTTGGTGTGTGCAGGCCCCTGCTCAGGACTTTCTATGATTCTGTGGTAGCCTCTGCTCTCCTCTACGCGGTGGTCTGCTGGGCCCCAGGCAGCACTGAACGGGACAGGAAAAGACTGAACAGGCTGGTCAGGAGGGCTGGCTCTGTCCCCTGGACTCTGTGGAGGAGGTGGCTGAGAGGAGAGTGTTGTCCAAACTTACATCCATCATGGACAACACCTCTCACCCCCTGCACCAGACTGTGGAGGAGCTGGACCGTCTGAGACTCCCTCAGTGCAGGAAGGAGCTACCGCAGATCATTCATCCCCACTGCAGTCAGAATGTACAACTCCTCTGTGCAATAATCATGTCTGTGCCACTACTGGACTGTGACAACTTGCACTGTTTTTGTACTTTCTTTATTTTATATATATAGTATTTATATTTCAATTCTCTTTGTACATTTTGTACATATACTTATTCACTTTATATTTTTATTTTTTATTATTATTTCTATTTTTATTATTGTTTATCTTGATTGCATCACACTTTTTCCCCCTTTTTTGCACTAAACTGTCCTGGAGCTACTGTGACTGTTGAATTTCTCCACTGTGAGATCAATAAAGTCCTATCTTATCTTATCTTATCTTTTGCTTTAAGATGGTATTTTAAACTTGTGCTTCTGTGGAAAGAGAGTTCATCGCTGCGATATCTGCAAACTACCTTAGTGTCACAGTTCTGCCTATTGTCTACATGTTCTTCCCCAGTCCAGCTCCAGGTCTGTTCCAGTCCTCCTTTTGCTCCCTCCCTGTTCTCCGACACCTGTCTCTCATTCCCTAAGTATCCCCAGGGAGCCTATATAAGCTCCTGGTCTTCACTCAGTCTTTGCTAGATTGTTGACCTGTGAACACCCATTTTCAAGCTCTGTATCTGAAATCCTGTATCTGAATCTGTTGTTTGTATTTGAGCAATTCTAATAAAAGTCCCTGAATCTGAGTTCTTTCCCCGCCTGTTTTCTTATTGAAGAGATTCCCAGTTTTGGAGGATATTTTAGTTCACTTTATAAATCATATAATTCCTTTGTTGTTATCTACCTGCCTTGCCATTTAGGCCTTACCTTTTGTAGGACCCTTTCTGTTGTACTGAAATAAGACTTTGTGTTAGACGGCATTCTTTGTGTTGCATTTGAGTCCTGTGCTCCTGCGTGATACTTGGTTTGATCTAAAGTCTCGTGGGGCAGTTTTTGAAGAGAAATTTTCCGCTGAGCACCAGTCCCCGTCTCATCTGTCGTCTTCACATCCGCATATGGACAGAGCTGATCACTGACCTAATAACCTGCGCCACCTTTCAGGTCCATCCGCACTTTCCATAGAGGAGCGTTCAGAATAAACTGATTAATCTGCGCTAAAAAACATTAGTGTGATTTTTTTTTTTTTTGTGATTAACCGCACGTGTTAACGTGTTAACGTTGGCAGCCCTACTTATATGACATCCTAAATGCTATAAAATATTCATTTTTGTGTTATTTTTTTGTGCCCATTACTTGTATATTGAGGGGGCACGGTTCACAAAATTAAAGGTTCGGTTCGTATTGCACTTTAAGGTTGTGGTTTTCGGTTTTGGATGTTTTTTGTTATTTTTTCTTTTAATCTTGTACCCAACTGGAGTTAACTAGCGAGCAAATCTCAATTCATTAAATTACATTTAATTCAATCTCACTCTCAGTGTGTACACAGTAATTTCACAATACTATTTACAGAAGTGCAAATAACAACATACAAGTCGTGTCCTTGCTTTAAGGCACAATGCAAATACAACAGAAAACAAGAGCAGGTTGCACTTGAACAGTGATCAGACGGGCTTAAGAAAAACTCTTCTAGTGCTTGGTTAGTATCTATTCATTGATTTTATAATGAATGAATAGATACAATTCCCTCACTAGTCCCACTTTGCAATCTCCGCACAGCCAGAGCTCTACCTCTGCGGCGGTAACAGACCTCTAAAAGTGTATGGTGTAGTTTTGTTTTTCAAGCAAATAACATTTTAAAGTCGAGAATAAGCGGAGAGCGGACACACTGGAAAACTCTGCAGTTCATCTCCATGAGCCTCGGACTGGGATTCCTCGACCATGACGCAGATGGATCATTAAACCAATCAGAATACTGTTTTAAATCTGTCACAAATAAACACTACAGCCAGTGTCAAAAGGACAAAAAACTTCAAGAACATATCAATATGAAGTGTCAGTGACCCATTACTCAGTTGACAAGAGATATTTAAATGCTTTTAAAACGTGAATAAATTAAAAATGACAAAAGTTTAAGATAGCCAAATATTTATTTGCGTCAGGGGTCTATTTTGAAAATATGTCATTACTTAGCAAAAAAACAAAACCTATTTTTTCACTTTTTATTGAAGTGAAATGTACCCCGAAGACACTAAACGTCTTCTGGACATGCAGATCATGTCTATATTACGTCCATCGGTCCAAGACCAATTCTGGATTAAATGATGTGCAAATTCCGTCCACTATTTGGACATCTAACTATGACCCACGTAGACGTCAGTCTGCAGGTAAACATTTGAACCATGGACTAGGGGACTTTTTTGGACTTCATGGGGACGTCTAACACAGGTGCAGGAAAATAACATTATTCATGAATATTCCCACGGTGCAAAGTAACGCTGAAATGACATCTTTTGAAGATCATTTTTGTATGTCTAATCTTGGTCCAGTGAAGATGCAGATGACCTCATTTGGACTAGAATCTCTCATCTGGAGGTCTTGGGATACTGGACATCCAGAAGATAGAAAAACAACGTCATCTGGTGTCACAGTCTGGACCTTCAGTGGACTGAGATTGGACGAACAAAAATGAATGAAAGTTGTTTCAAGGTTACTTTGCACAGTGGGAATTATAGAATCTCCCATAGGCTACGTGGAGTGGTGTTTTGTTTTATTCACACACGTTTGAGTAATTCTTTATGATTAATCTGTCCACATCTTCAAAGCTCAAAATTCTCTGTTCCACCTTGTGATGTCATGAAGTGGTAGTTTTCAAGTTAACAGCTAGTGTCATCTTTTGTTTTAATGGAGAATGTTAATCCCACATCCGAAATCATGCAGATGATTCTAGTGAAGGTGTGTGGGGTTTAAACACACAGTATTACCACATGACATCATACTGTACACTGTTTCTGTCACGGTTTGAGTGTGGTTGAGGACCCCAAAGCAGAGACAGAGGCGCAGGTAGCTGTTAAACGGGTTTATTGCCGGGAATGAAGGATGTGGTGATGGAAACAGGCTGGAGACATAGACGGAGGGAAGACACTGGGGTAGACTCACGGGTAGACTCACAGGTAGACAGACTGGACAACAAGGTCAGGCAGGACGACATGGACGTGGACAAGGGATAGAGAAGGAATGAACTGACAGAGAACAAAGGATGAGGACAGAACTAAATAGTGGGGCTGATTAGACAATTAGCTGCAGGTGAACCACCGAGCAGGTGATCCACACTGCAGCATTAGCCCAGCCACGCCCCCGAGAGGAGCAGACAGACACAGAAGGGAGGGGGAACACACAACAAACACCAAACCCTGACAGTTTCCTGTTTGAGAGAAGAACTCTTGTGGATCTGCAGGGTTAGCGTTTTTATGAGGGAAGTGGTGGTGGTGTAGTTGCCTCCTCCTTGTCTCTTGTACAGGGTGGTGCAAGTGGCGTAGTTTCCTCTTTTGACTGGTACAGGTGTGTAATTTCCTCTTGTCTCGTACAGGGTGGTGCAGGTGTGTAGTTTCCTCTCGTGTCTGGTACAGGGTGGTGCAGGTGTGTAGTTTCCTCTCGTGTCTGGTACAGGGTGGTGCAGGTGGTGTAGTTTCCTCTTGTGTCTGGTACAGTGTGGTGCAGGTGGTGTAGTTTCCTCCTTGTGTCTGGTAAAGGGTGGTGCAGGTGTGTAGTTTCCTCTTGTGTCTCGTACAGGGTGGTGCAGGTGGTGTAGTTTCCTCTTGTGTCTCATACAGGGTGGTGCAGGTGTGTAGTTTCCTCTCGTGTCTGGTACAGGGTGGTGCAGGTGTGTAGTTTCCTCTTGTGTCTGGTACAGGGTGGTGCAGGTGTGTAGTTTCCTCTTGTGTCTCGTACAGGGTGGTGCAGGTGTGTAGTTTCCTCTTGTGTCTCGTACAGGGTGGTGCAGGTGGTGTAGTTTCCTCTTGTGTCTCGTACAGGGTGGTGCAGGCAGTGTAGTTGACTCCTCCTTGTGTCTCCTGCAGGGTGGTGGTGCCGGAGTGTGGGGTGGAGGAGGACAGCCGTCTGAAGCCGTGCCGGAGCCTCTGTGAGCGGGTGAAGAGCGACTGTGAAGGGCCCCTGAAGGCAAAACGCATCTCCTGGCCCCTACGCCTCAGGTGTGACAACCTGCCCCAGGACAACTGTGTACAGGTGAGTGACAGGTGACACTGCCCCAGGACAACTGTGTACAGGTGAGTGACAGGTGACACTGCCCCAGGACAACTGTGTACAGGTGAGTGACAGGTGCGTGACAGGTGACACTGCCCCTGGACAACTCTGTACAGGTGAGTGACCGGTGACACTGCCCCTGGACAACTCTGTACAGGTGAGTGACCGGTGACACTGCCCCAGGACAACTGTGTACAGGTGAGTGACAGGTGACACTGCCCCAGGACAACTGTGTACAGGTGAGTGACAGGTGAGTGACAGGTGACACTGCCCCTGGACAACTCTGTACAGGTGAGTGACCGGTGACACTGCCCCAGGACAACTGTGTACAGGTGAGTGACAGGTGAGTGACAGGTGACACTGCCCCTGGACGACTGTGTACAGGTGAGTGACAGGTGAGTGACAGGTGACACTGCCCCAGGACGACTGTGTACAGGTGAGTGACAGGTGACACTGCCCCTGGACGACTGTGTACAGGTGAGTGACAGGTGACACTGCCCCAGGACGACTGTGTACAGGTGAGTGACAGGTGACACTGCCCCAGGACAACTGTGTACAGGTGAGTGACAGGTGACACTGCCCCAGGACGACTGTGTACAGGTGAGTGACAGGTGACACTGCCCCTGGACGACTGTGTACAGGTGAGTGACAGGTGAGTGACAGGTGACACTGCCCCAGGACGACTGTGTACAGGTGAGTGACAGGTGACAGCCTGCCCCAGGACAACTGTGTACAGGTGAGTGACAGGTGAGTGACAGGTGACACTGCCCCAGGACAACTGTGTACAGGTGAGTGACAGGTGAGTGACAGGTGACACTGCCCCAGGACAACTGTGTACAGGTGAGTGACAGGTGAGTGACAGGTGACACTGCCCCAGGACGACTGTGTACAGGTGAGTGACAGGTAACACTGCCCCTGGACAACTGTGTACAGGTGAGTGACAGGTGAGAGACAGGTGAGGTACAGGTGAGTGACAGGTGAGAGACAGGTGAGGTACAGATGAGTGACAGGTGACACTGCCCCAGGACAACTGTGTACAGGTGAGAGACAGGTGAGGTACAGGTGAGTGACAGGTGAGTGACAGGTGAGGTACAGGTGAGGTACAGGTGAGTGACAGGTGAGGTACAGGTGAGTGACAGGTGAGTGACAGGTGAGAGACAGGTGAGGTACAGGTGAGTGACAGGTGAGTGACAGGTGAGAGACAGGTGAGGTACAGGTGAGTGACAGGTGATACTGCCCCAGGAGAGGGGCTGCACATGGGGAGGGGGAGAGAAAGTGTATTTATATGCATGCCGTGAGAGCTGATTGGTTGCTGTTGTTTCTTCTTTGGGGTCCCAGGGCTCCGGGGGCGGGCCCACGAGGGCGGGCCCTGTGAGCCAGTCCCAGGTCTGTGAGCCAATCACGGTCCCCCTTTGCAGAGATCTGACCTACAGCCTCACAGTGATGCCAAACACCCTGGGCCACCGGCACCAGGAGGAAGCGGGGCTGGAAGTGCACCAGTTCTACCCTCTGGTCAAGGTTCAGTGCAGTCCCGTTCTCAAGGAGTTCCTGTGCTCCATCTATGCCCCTGAGTGCATCATGGGGAGAGCTTGCGCCCCCTGCAGGCGAACCTGTGAGCGAGCGCGCTCTGGCTGTGAGCCGCTCATGAACAAGTTTGGCTTCCAATGGCCCGAGAAACTCCAATGTGACAACTTCAAGAACGACACCTGCAGTCCGGTGAGACGCTGCATTTTCTTACTCTGATTTTCAAAAGGAAATCGCCAATTTAGTTTTTATGAGCTAAATGTCTGTATGTGATGAGACCCAATGAACTGTCAGTAAAATAGAGCTTATTTAGCTCAGTATAATTACCTGGAGTCCTTTCTACATGAAACTACAGTTTATGTACTGTTTAAATAAAAATAATGAAAAAAGTCCATTATCAGTTGTTCAGAAGTAGGTTATATCATTTTCTGGTGATGGCGCATCGCCAGCATGATTCCATTCTCCATGGAGACAGACACAGTCTTCTGTTTTTCTGTCGATAATTCTAGCCACAAGAACAATGTGGAGACAAGCAGGAGGAGGATTCATCTCATGGGCTTCTGTGACTCATGTATAAACACATATTAGAGCGATTAGACGGACAAAGAGCTCTTCTCAAACCTTTAAGCTCCACTATGTAACTTTTCTGGTGGAGGGTCCATCACCTGCTTGTCTCCATGGAGATGTTACTGCTTTTCCTGCAATGTTCCACAATATGGTATTAAACTTACCTATGTCCATGAGACAACATGGACGTCACCAAGCCAAGTTACAGATCAGATCTGTGGATGTTTTTCACTGTATTTTTGAGCAATAAAACATAATAAACATGTAGAAATGACTAAATGCTGTGGAACATGCAGGTGAAGGAAACATGCACCTTTAATGAAAGGAACTGTAAGTAAGAGCTGAACATGTAAACACTTTGAATGGTAACAGTTGTAATGCTGTTTTATTCTTAAGCACAAAAACAATGGGCCGGGCCCAATACTTGGATTTGGTTCTCAAGATGATTATCCAATCAGAACGTTGAAAGAGCCCCACATGAGTGTCTTGTTTGGTTTGCCAGTTTCAGTGCCAGTCATGAGTCAGTGTTAGTGCAGCCTCTGCAGCTCAGGAGGGAATTCTGGAGGTTCTGAGTTTTCAGAGGCCTGTCCATAAACTAAGACTGAGATAAACCTGTTTGTGTCTCTGTCTGCAGGTGAAGGCTCTGCAGACACAGGTTTAGCTGTGATTCTAACAGGTTTTTACACTGTGATCATGCAGGCTACATATAGTTCCCATAAATAGGGGCTATTAGGAAAAAAAGAGCTTTCTACCATGTTATAATGTCATTCCCTCATCAAAACATGTCAAAAAAGTCATCCATGCTTATTTCAGTAATTTAGCGTTCTCTCGTATTCAAACTCTTTTTACGGTTAGCTGTAAGATTCTGTACAAGGCTCCGCCCACAAGCCTACGTCACCCACACACCCACACGACAATTCTCCATAAATATACAAAAGCAGAATACAAAACTGTACACTACAACTTCACAAACCTGGTGCAATGTGCAGCAGTTTCATTAGCTCAACACAACTGATTGTGCTGTGACAGCGCTCTGAAGGGGGAGCAAAGGGAGGGGAGACTCAGAGCAACAAAAATGAAAGTTTTGGGTGAATGTAGTATTTTCATTCAAATAGTCAGGTAACATGGAGAATGTGGCGTGTGTTAATACTCCACAGAAGCGTCATGGCCTTTTTAAAATGAGCAGGAATTGTAATCTGGATACATGTTTCAGACCCTCTCCCCACACCTACCTCGATACCTGCCTTATCTGGAACTGCTGGGTGTGACCATGGCTCCTGCAAAATCTCACACTTCTCTAAATAAATCATTGTTAACCCTGGATTTAACCTGGATTTTTTTCTGCTTTTGGGTCCTCACCTTGTTGAGCTGTGACACAAAATGCTCTGCTCCACCTTGTGACTTTTGTCCAGTAGAGATGGGCAATTCCAGGGCTGAAGTTATCCAAATTATCGTAGGGAAGGGATATGAAGTCACACAAGGGAAAGCAGAGTATTCTCCTGTCTGAGAGAAGAACTCAGTCTAAATGTGCAGGTTTGTGTGTTAAACATGAGCGAATGAAAGAAAACATAACTCCAGGTCTGTGATGAGGAAACTACATTAGAACAGATCAGAAAATATGGCTCTTTAAATGCACAGCTCTATGTCCTGTGTGTGTTGTGTGTTCCTCCAGGAGCCTCCCCCCACCGTGGGCCCCACTCTGCCCCCTCAGTGTGAGCCCATCTCGGTGCCCATGTGCTCGGACCTGCCCTACACCCAGACCCTGCTCCCCAACTCCCTGGGGCTCCGCTCACAGCAGCAGATCTCTGTGGAGATGAGGAAGCACTTCCACGGCCTGATGACGGTGGGCTGCTCCCCTGCCCTCAAGCCCTTCCTCTGCTCTGTCTACACCCCCGAGTGTGTGGAGGGCAAAGCACGCGCCCCCTGCAGGACACTGTGTGAAGAGGCGCGCTCCTCCTGTGAGCCTCTGCTCAGACAGATCGGAGCGAGCTGGCCCCAAGCGCTCATGTGTGAGGCCTACGACACCGAGTCCTGCTCCCACGTGAGTCATGGACACTACTGCAGTGTAGAGTACTGTACTGTGTACTGTAGTGTGTACTGTAGTGTAACCCGACATATACAGGACTATACGAGTACTACAACTACTGCAGTGTACTGCAGTAACCAGACAGATACAGGACTGTGTGAGTACTACAAGTACTGTAGTGTACTGCAGTAACCAGACAGATACAGGACTGTGTGAGTACTACAAGTACTGTAGTGTACTGCAGTAACCACACCCATGCAGACTGTGTGAGTACTACAAGTACTGTAGTGTACTGCAGTAACCCCACACATGCAGACTGTATGAGTACTACAAGTACTGTAGTGTACTGCAGTAACCCCACACATGCAGACTGTATGAGTACTACAAGTACTGTAGTGTACTGCAGTAACCCCACACATGCAGACTGTATGAGTACTACAAGTACTGTAGTGTACTGCAGTAACCCCACACATGCAGACTGTATGAGTACTACAAGTACTGTAGTGTACTGCAGTAACCCCACACATGCAGACTGTATGAGTACTACAAGTACTGTAGTGTACTGCAGTAACCCCACACATGCAGACTGTATGAGTACTACAAGTACTGTAGTGTACTGCAGTAACCCCACACATGCAGACTGTATGAGTACTACAAGTACTGTAGTGTACTGCAGTAACCCCACACATGCAGACTGTATGAGTACTACAAGTACTGTAGTGTACTGCAGTAACCCCACACATGCAGACTGTATGAGTACTACAAGTACTGTAGTGTACTGCAGTAACCCCACACATGCAGACTGTATGAGTACTACAAGTACTGTAGTGTACTGCAGTAACCCCACACATGCAGACTGTATGAGTACTACAAGTACTGTAGTGTACTGCAGTAACCCCACACATGCAGACTGTATGAGTACTACAAGTACTGTAGTGTACTGCAGTAACCCCACACATGCAGACTGTATTAGTACTACAACTACGCGTGAAACAGGGGAGCAGACCAGACCAAGTCCTGCTCTCAGTTTTGTTACTTAAGTAAAAATACAAATACAGAGTTAAAAAGTTACTACAGTAAAAGTAAAAGTATCACATGAAAAAATCATTTGAGGTAAACGTTTGAAAGTACCTGTTTAAAAATGTACTTTAAAACAGGACTGAACCAGGATTAAACTACAATTGAACTAGAACTAAACTAGAACTAAAACATAACTCCCCAGAGCAGGACTAGACTAGGATTAAAACAAAACAAAACCAGTACTAAACTAGGATTGAACCAGGTTTGAACTTGGACTACACCAGGACTAAAACGGAACTACTCTAGAGTAGGACTAAACCAGGATTAAACTAGGATTAAAACAGGACTGAACCAGGATTAAACTAGGATTAAAACAGGACTGAACCAGGATTAAACTAGGATTAAAACAGGATTGAACCAGGATTAAACTACAATTGAACTAGAACTAAACTAGAACTAAAACATAACTCCCCAGAGCAGGTCTACACCAGGATTAAACTAGGTTTAAAACAAGATAAAACCAGTACTAAACTAGATTTGAACCAGGATGGAAATTGGACTAAATCAGGACTAAAACAGAACTACCCCAGAGCAGGACTAAACTAGGATTAAAACAAGACAAAACCAGGTTTAAACTAGGATTAAACCAGGACTGAATCAGGATTAAACCAGGACTGAACCAGAATTAAACCAGTACTAAACTAGGATTAAACCAGGACTGAACCGGGATTGGAACAGGACTAAATCAGTCACAGAGGGAGGGCATCTGACACACACGGGACAGGAAACTCCCTAAAGAACTGTGGACTTCTTGATTTGAGTAATAATAATGAACCGAATAACTGAACGTGACATGACAGTAAACTCACATGCAACAATTCTGCAGAAAAGATGGGGGGGGAAAGGAACAAAAAAAAAAGTAGACAAAAAAAACAAAAACAAAAAAATAAAGGAAAAACAACCACCCACCCACTCATCCTGTCTCCGCGCCAGTAGAATCTTCATACCAGGTGCTGTATTATCCAGTCCAACTTTATTTGTATCGCACATTTTACCAACACAAAGTCTCCAAAGTGCTGCAGAGTCGGCACAATATAAATTAACACATTAATTAATATAAAACAGGGGTGTCAAACTCATTTTGGTCCGGGGGTCGTATGCAACCTACTTTGATCCCAAAAGGGCCGGATCAGAAAACTCAGTTCTCTCTTCAAGTTATTGTATTTTTCTCCGTGTCTCGTAGTGGTGTTTAAGATTATATTCCTCGAGCAACGCCACTTGTTCCAAACACACTGAGCACAGATTTCCCATTCACCTCTGTCAACAAATAAGAATTAGACTATTTTTCTTGGGAAATCCTGAACTCAGCATCTGCTTTTCTCATTTTTTGACATTTTGCTGATGAGGGTCACGGTCAAGGTCAAAACGATCGTCCTTTAAGAGCGTTTGGAAAGAGGAAAGTCTTCATTTGTGCTGCTCTGGTGGGAGTCGCAACGTACAGAAACGCCGGAGACGCTGCTATGCTAAACGGTGCAGAAAATGAACAGAAAAATCTGAAAATTTTAAGTATTTTAATAGAAAAATCAGCCGAGGGCCAGATTAAAGGTCTTGGAGGGCCGGATCTGGCCCCCGGGCCGCATGTTTGACACATGTGACAGAAAGCATAAAATAAATAAAAAGCAAATCAATAAAAAAAAACTTAAAATACTAAATTAGCAATAGAAAACTAGCAAATACAATCTATGTATTGTATTAATATGTGTTATATGTATTATTCACACTATGCGACAGCCTGTTGTCTTTAAAGAGCTGAATACAACTGCAGGAAACGGCCCCGTGTTTTCTCAAATGTACTAATATTTTGTTTCAATGAGAATCATTTTTTCTAACTTCAGGCAGGACACGACATGTTGTAACCACTGAATGTGAGGGAGGGTCAGCGTCCTTCCACCTAAACCGAACGGCTCAGTGCACCAAAAGTAATGTCAAAGCCAAAGAGGAGTTTTCTGTAGCACTAAAATGTAAATGATCCTCCAAAAGACCAAAAAATGCCAATAGAAGATCTTTTTTTTTAATTAAAATTATATCTTTAATGCTAAAATAGAACTATTGTTGCGCTCCATAAATGTTCAGGTTTAACGTTTACCAAAAATAACACCAAAGTCTCATCCAAAGCAAGTCTCTGGGAACAGCAAGAAACTATTTGGTCTCAATAACCAAAAACACTTTGAAAAACGACATCAAAATAACAGCAAAGAATGAAGAATGCAGCTGTTTCTGCGCCAAAGCTGCTCACGCAAAATGGGCACTTTTTTGGTTATTATTTGTCAACAAGGATTATTTTGTTTTTCCAACTGGTCATTTTCTTAACGAATAACATTTACTACTACTAAATTATTATTAATTTGAAACAAGTCTTGTAAACTATGAAGTTATTTGTGTTGTCCTGTGTTCAGGACAGGTGCTCTAATAAATGTGTTAAGATCTGTAAATTATCAAAAAAAACAAATGAACCTCGTAGGATTAATCCTAGTTTAATCCTGGTTTAGTCCTGCTCTGGGGTAGTTCCACTTTAGTCCTTGTTTAGACCTGGATTAGATCTGAGTTATATCTGGTTTAGTCCTGGTTCCCTGCACAGGTTTAGTTGTTTAGTCCCTGGTTTAGTCCTGGTCACATCTAGTTTAGTCCTGGTTTTGTCTTGTTTTAATCCGAGTTTAATCCCGGTTTAGTCCTGCTCTGGGGTAGTTCCGTTTTAATCCTTGTTTAGAGCTGGTTTAGTCCCTAATTTAGTTCTATTTTGTTCTAATTCAGGTCTGGTTTAGTCCTGGTTTAAGCTTAGTCCTGTTATCGACCTGGTTTAGTGATGATTCAGTCCTGGTTTAGACCTGGTATTGATTTGTCAAAAAGAATGATTTTGTTATTCCTGTTGGCTGTTTTCTTACTGAATATCAGTCACATGCGTAATAAATGTGTTAAGCGCTGCGTACGGAGCAGTGGATGGAGAAAACACGGGTTGATCGGAACAGTTATGTCTCAAATACAGGAGAATGAAGATTGCTCAAGTGTGATGAATCACTCCACATGAGACCTGAGACCTGAGAGGCCAGAGAGAAACAGAAACCACTAGAACACGGTTAAAAAAGTCCTTTTTTAAGAAGAGATCTGCTTTAAGTATTTCACACAGATGTTAAATGTCGTGATATTGAGGAGAAATTATGCAGATGTTGGTCGACAGACGTCAAAACGAATCCATTTCTTAATTTCTTAGCAATTTTGTGTATTTATTTTTGTTTACTCAAAGCCAAAGTTTGAACTCAAATCTTTGTTACCTCAAACATGGTAAAAATAACCCATAAAAACCCATGAAAATGACTTTACTTTTCTGTCCCATTCAAAACTGTCGTGGAGTAGAGAGTACAGATACATGACATTATTACTTGTACTTTGTTACCTTCCACCACTGGATGTGAAAATGCAGTAGTGCTGAACTGTCTGATTACTACTGCAGTGTGAAACAGGACCAGACCACACAAAGTCCTGCTCTCGTCTGCGTGTTTTTGGAATGTACCTGATTTAAAAGCAATGAGGACCCTTCTGGTTGAGAAGGTTCCTTTACATCACATGTGTCAAACATGAGGCCCGGGGGCCAGATCCGGCCCTCCAAGACCTTTAATCTGGCCCTCGGCTGATTTTTCTATTAAAATACTTAAAATTTTCAGATTTTTCTGTTAATTTTCTGCACCGTTTAGCACAGCAGCGTCTCTGGCGTTTCTGTACGTTGCGACTCCCACCAGAGCAGCACAAATGAAGACTTTCCTCTTTCCAAACGCTCTTAAAGGACAATCGTTTTGACTGTCGACCGTGACCCTCATCAGCAAAATGTCAAAAAAATGAGAAAAGCAGATGCTGAGTTCAGGATTTCCCAAGAAAAATAGTCTAATTCTTATTTGTTGACAGAGGTGAATGGGAAATCTGTGCTCAGTGTGTTTGGAACAAGTGGCGTTGCTCGAGGAATATAATCTTAAACACCACTACGAGACACGGAGAAAAATACAATAACTTGAAGAGAGAACTGAGTTTTCTGATCCGGCCCTTTTGGGATCAAAGTAGGCTGCATACGGCCCCCGGACCAAAATGAGTTTGACACCCCTGCTTTACATGATGGGAAAGTTGTTCTTCTTATTTTATCTTATAATTTATTGTTCTCAAGATAATTATCAGAAAGCAGAATGAGCCTCACATGACACTTTTACTTTACAAAATTGCATAGTTGTTCCAGCACTGCCCCCTTGTGGCTCTGGGGCTCTCTGCATGTGCATCTCTTGTGTCTCTGCTCATTGGTTTTGTGCTTCAGTTCGGCGTGAGCAGCAGTGGGGGCATGTGCCAGCCCATCATGGTGCCCATGTGCCAGGGTCTGTACTACTCGGAGACTCTGGTCCCAAACCTCCTGGGCCACAGCTCGCAGCGTGAGGCCGCCATCCAGATGTCCTTCTTCACCTCCATCGTCCAGACCTTCTGTACCGTGGACATCCGCCTCTTCCTCTGCCTCGTGTACGCCCCCAAGTGTGTGCGTGGGGAAGTGCAGCGCCCGTGTCGCTCCTTCTGCCTGAGGGCCAAAGAGGGCTGTGGACGCATGATGGAGCAGCTCAACATGAACTGGCCCCGTGAGCTCAACTGTGACTCTTTCCCCACACAGAACTGCATCACGGTGAGAGGACGGTTAAAGCTCTTTTACCGCACTAAATAGACTCAACTTTCAACTTTATTATTGTCCCAGAGGGAAACTGTTGTGCGGCAGTGTCAGACATACAGTAGACATACAATACAGTTCAATAATACACTAAACCACATCTTAATCTTAGCTCAACAATGCAGACAAACATTCCCTTAAAAATAGGCAAAAAAGGAGATGTAACCGCATTTTACCACGACTGATCCAAGCTATAAGAGCATTCATCCTGGTTATAGCGTCAGAAATAAAGGAAGTCCGAGCTCTCTGAGTCCTGATCCGGGGCATTCTCAGACACCGCCCAAAAGGAAGGAGGTTAAACTCCTCACAGAGCGGGAGGTCAGGACTCTCCATTGTTTGTCGGGCCCTGCACACCACCCTTCTGGTGTAGATGTCCTGGGACCAGGGCTCTACGCTAACTTTTTTTTTCAGGAGCACATGTGCCCCTAAGTTAAAAATTTTAGGAGCACAGAAATAAAATGGGGGCACAAGTAGGTTTGCATTTTGAATGATTATTACAGTGCAGAACTTGTGCACACCAACACTAACACTGAATAAATTTAATACAAAAAAAAGAATTATGACTGTACTTTTCCTGCATGATCGCAATGTTTTTATAAATATATCTTCATTTTATCTGATTAATATTTAGACTTAAAATAAACTGTACTGCACTTAAACACTCTGGCCCTTTTTTTTTTTTTTTTTTTACCTTTATTTACCCAGGAAAGTCCCATTGAGATGACTAATCTCTTTTTCAAGGGAGTCCTGCCACGCACACATCACTTTCATACTAGGCAATGTGGGTGACTTGCCTTTCCTAAGGACACAACAACAGTTTTTTGCCACTGGCGCCCCACTGTGGCACCTGGTATTCCCAGTGGTCTCCCATCCAAGTACTAACCAGGCCCTGCTGAGCTTCTGAGATCTGACAGGATCAGGCTTTGACGAGCCGGTATGGCTTGGACCTTCACCCACAGTTTGAGAACCTCTTCTTCAAGAGAACTTCCACTGGCACTTTACACAAAACTGTTTCAAAGTGTAAAAAGTGTGCAGGATTTTTAAACCTGTATTTTCAAATTCATAACTGGAGTTACATTCTCTTACTGGTTTTAAAGTGTTTTTAGCCTCTGCACATTTACCAAACTAAACGCACATTGTGACAAACAGATTTATTTGGCATTTTCTTAGGCAAACTTCAGCCCACATATCACCTGCTCTGTGCCGTAGAACATAAAATTAATATTGGCGTATTTGAGGCGGGTGGACAGGTGGGATGTTTAACCTGCCCTGTGATACACACTGGTACACGAGGGTGCCACTGTGGACAAGCCGCGCATTGGCGGTGCCGCGGTGTACGCGGGCTCCAGCGCACAGGTCCCGCACACCGGTAAGTTTATTGCCGACAGCAGCGGCCGTAATGAAATATGACCGCACTCAGTATTCAGACCTCAAGTCCGTGACGAGACCGAGTCCAAATGCGCTCGAGTCCGAGGCAAGACCAAGACAAAACTCTCGCTTTAGCAAAGGAGGAAGTCCAGCGGCCCGGGGGTGTCTGGGGGTGTCTACTGAGTGTGGGACAGGTGTGGGTCCTGCTGCGGTGCCGCTCCTCGTTTAAGGGGGCGTGGGTGTTTTGAAGCGGAGTTTGTTCGTATGAGTGATATCGCCACACACGCGGAGCTCGTACGCTGGGGTCGTGCGCGGTCGGAGGTGTCGTGTCTGGGCTCGGTTCGGTTGCGCTTGCGCTGGGCAAGCGTGAGGCGCTTTAGGGGCGATCCAGGCCTGGGCACGGCTCTAAAGTCCTAGTGTGAGTGCGCCCCTAATGTTTGATAGATTTAGAACGTTTAACTTGTCAGGTTGCGTCTGTGCGCAGTTCTCCTTATTGTGCTGCAGAAGCACTCGCACTGGTGCGACTGTTTTGTTTTCCTCGTTCGCACGACGAAATATTTACTCGCAAATGCGAGTGAAATGGGCGCACTGTAGAGCCCTGCCTGGGACTGCTGTAAACCGACAGTTTTACCACCACTGCCACTTTGACCTAGCTGGGCATAGTGCGTCTGCTCACTTACATTTCTCTCCAGTGGCTCAGTCAGGAATCAGAAACACCCGGCAGTTGTAGTCGGCGCACCGGCCAATCAGAGAAGTGGTGTGTTGGCCAGAACCAACCCGAGTTGCAATAGCAGACTGCAGACATTATCTCCTTTGGACTTCCTGTGTCAAATAATAACTTTGCATTTTTTTATCGTGCCTTTAATTCACAAGTTCACCTCACAGAAACAACAATGGTCGTTGACAGACATATTCACGCTCTGCTTTGTTTGCTGTGGTGCTACGATTACTCTGACACCGCTGAGTGTTCCGGCACATTCCGTACATCACCACCAAACAACAGCGAACCGATCCTAATGCTGTGAGGTCAGACCAAGCCAGACAATTTTTACTAGACACAGACAGGGCACAAAACCAGCAGACAATACAAAATGCAATAGCAATAGATTCAATAAACCTGATAAAAAAAAATACAAATATGAACATTACTGACGTTAAAACAATTCATTTCCCTTAAAAAGAACAGTCTTTGTGGACTCTTGTGAGCTTTAAGTCATGTTAGAACCTTGATACCGCCTCAAAAACTGACCTGGAGTTGTGTTCTTTTTCATTGACACGTGTCTGAGTAATAATCTGTCTATATCTCCAAAGCTTAAAATGCTCTGTTCTACCTTGTGATGTCATCAAGAGGTACATTTCAAGTGAACAGCTCCTTTTATCTTCTGTTCAGTAGAAATGGGCAATTCCAGTGCTGAAATAATCCAAATGATTCTAGTGAAGCTGTGTGGAGCACCTCCTGTATCATCACGTGACATCACAAGGTGGAACCGAGTGTTTTCTGTTGGAGAGCAAAACTTTACCTAACCTGTTGTAAGGAAAATATATATAGCGTCACACGGGTGGTACCAAATATGTAGTGTGGGTTATTCTTTAAGTATTGGATGTTCCTATACTTAAAGAATGTGGTCATTGAATTGGGTTGATTGGAATTTGATTATTCTGAGCTCAGCAGCACCACGTGGCCTTTGTGGTTCTGATTTTACTAGAATTAAGAGTTTGGGGCACCACTCAACTAGTGTTGAGAAAATATTACCAATATAATATAATCAATTACCTATTTTAATTAATTGATTCATAATTAATTAAACATTTTGATCTGAAGGTTCTTTAAGTTCTTTGACATGACAGGAACCAGAATCTGAAGTAAAACATCACACTGAGTAAAACTGTGGTTTATGAATATTTAGTGACCAAGTTAAACAGCATTTAAATATTAAATTATGCAAATGAGTTTAGAATGAGTCAAATGAGGCTGATGTGGACAAAGGAATTGTACAAAAGACTTATTATTTAAAGCTGTGTGTTGAGTTTGCATTGATGAGCCTTTTCTGTGACATGCGCATACGACCAGTAGAGGAGATGTCCGTTCGTTTGGTCCTTCGGGCGGTTTCTCTGCAGTTCGAAGTCCTCAGGGCGTTGGATCTGAAGAATCAAACTTGTTGAGATGGAGGCCACGGAACCAGACAGTCTGAAATGCTTTATCCTCGGAAGAGGAGCAGGGACATTTAGTGTCTTGTGAGGTCTGAGTAGCACTGACAGAAATAAGGCAATGAGTCAAAAATGTGTTGACTATAAAATGCAGTTATTCAGATTTTGGAAAAATGGTCAGATTAAGCTACAGCTGTAAAAACGCGTCAAGAAACGGGCAGAAATTAAAGAAGGAGAGAGAACTTCATCGTTGTCTCTCCTTTGGAGAAGTCAGAAAAAGGGCCTGGGGAGAACGCGGCGTTGTCCCCCTGGCAGCTGCTTTGTGAGCACTGTCGGGAGGAGGGAGAACTATAGCGTTGTCGCTCCCTGGCAGCTGGAGAAGAACTGGAGAAAACTGCTGGAGAAGCGGCAGTCTATGAGTCTGATAAGGGTCTTTCTTTCCCTTTCCCCCTTTGACTCTTGGCGGGAAGGCAGATGAATGACGGGACCATTAACAGTTTAAACACATTTACATTCGCATTTACAAATTGATATTAGAACACAATCAAAATATTCAAGTTCATACCATCTTCTAAGGGAAAGTCCAAGACTTGAAGTTCGATAGACAAACAAAAGTCTTTTTATTTGTCTCAGTTATTTATTTAATATATTTTACTTGAATTACTTCAGTCAGTGTGATTTCTTTGGAAAAGGGAACATAGAAGTCTTTTGAGTCTCTTGTCTCTTGTCTTCAGGTCAGTTTGGACAGAAAATGTCCCTTGTTTGTATAGCACAGGGAATGTGTCTTCAGGTCCCAGATCCAGGCTAGAGGAAGCTTAGCCTAGAGTGGGGGTTTGCTCCGGCCAGTGGGGCCTCCCAAATTCCAAAGGGAGATAACAGTGGCTATTCTGAGTCTTTAGTTTCTTTAATCCAAATGGTCACGTTTAATATTGTAGAAATGGCAGATTCATAGGGCAATCTTCCTAAACTGTATCTGTTAAACATGTGTGAATGAAACAAAACACAACTCCAGGTCTGTTCGTGACGAGGAAACAACATTAATTTAGAATACAGATAATATAATAATAATTGTATGGGTCCCATGACTAGACTGCTGATTGAATTCTCTTTCTGCTGTTTGACGTGTTTTTTTGTGTTTTCAGGAGGGTGGCGATGCTGAGGTACGTAAGCTCAGACCTGCTTCAATCTAACCCTTGGTATTTGATCAGGTTTAGCCTTTAAAGAATGAGAAGGACATTTGAGTTTTAAGAGACTGCAAATCTATTCGGAATGTAAGGTTTTCAGTCAATAATGTGCTCAAAACAAAACTAAACATGCTTTTATTTTAGTCTATTTTTTTTGGCCAAGTTACATAGTGTGGCTTTAAAGTGCACTGCTAAAAGGGCATGCGTTATGTAAAGGTCCGCTCATAGACAGAATATAAATGCTAAGCTGATAGCCGCATGTTCCAAATAGCAAGTGAGAGTGGGGGCGCTTCCGGCTCCATCGACTTTGGCTCCACTTCACATTGTATTTAGAAAGTTTCGCCCCTCTCTGCTGTGGCCTTGTCGTTTTGGTCTTAAAATGTTCATATTAAAGGGACAGTTCAGGTTTTTTGACATGAATCTGTATGTCCCCATCAGCAGTGTCGTGCATCAACACTGACTTACCTCCTGAAAGCGTCTGAGCCGAGTTCTTCCCCGGTTTTGGTGCTGATGAAAGTGTCTGGGAAGTTGGCTGGAGTCATGAAAATAAACCGATTTTCTTCTCAAAACAATATGTGTGAAAAAGGTGGATTGCCCTCTCCGGGTGGGAGTCTCTGCCTCAGGTGGAGGAGTTCAAGTATCTCGGGGTCTTGTTCACAGTGAGGGGAGGATGGAGCGTGAGATTGACAGGTGGATCGATGCAGCGTCGGCAGTGATGCGGTCGCTGTATCGGACCGTTGTGGTGAAGAGGGAGTCTACGTTCCTCCCCTCGCCTATGGTCATGAGCTTTGGGGAATGACCGAAAGGACGAGATCGCGGATACAAGCAGCCGAAATGAGTTTCCTCGGCAGAGTGGCCGGGTGCTCCCTTAGAGATGGGGTGAGGAGCTCGGTTACATGGGAGGAGCTCGGAGTACAGCCGCTGCTCCTCCACGTGGAGAGGAGCAGCTGAGGGGAGGGCATCTGGTCCGGATGCCTCCTGGACCCCTCCCTCGGGAGGTGTTCTGGGCATGTCCCACCGGGAGGAGGCCCCGGGGAAGACCCAGGACACGCTGGAGGGACTATGTCTCTGGCCTGGGAACGCCTCAGGGGCCGTATCATAGACTGTATAAAAGAAGTGGACTAAGTGAGTGTGACGTCACTCATAGCGTTTAGCGCCGCTCAAATGAGGCTCGCGATGCTAACGGCTACAGGAGCGAATTTGGAGCCAGGCTCTATGTTATGAATAGGATGTTTTTTTGGCGAACAAAATAGTGAAAAAAAATTCAGGACCATGTAGAGCAGGTTCATATGAACATTTTAAGACCAAAATGACGAGCCTCACTGAGCGATAAGATCTTAATGTAAGTCAATGGGGAAAAGGGAGAGAAGGAGCCGGAAGAACCTCCTGGAGCACTTCCTATTTGGCACGCCGCGGCTAACGGGATAGCTTAGTCCACTCATATATATGGTCTGTGGGCCGTATGGAGGAGCTGGAGGAAGTGTCTGGGGTGAAGGAAGTCTGGGAGCCCCTGCTTAGACTGCTGCCCCCGCGACCCGGCCCCGGATAAGAGGAAGAAAATGGATGGAACAACATGTGTTCAAAAGAGTGATACATTTGTGTCACAAAACGTGAACAGGGGAAAAGTCAGACCTCATAATGGCTTGGTACTATTTTCTCTCCGGTCATATCACTGTATAGTCCTCCTTTCATTTTCAAATATGTATTTATTTTTAATTACACATGTTTTAATTACACATGTTTAATAGCTGTTTACCTATAAAATATATAGATAAGTGTTTTGACCAGCGAGCTTTTACAGATAAAATGAGAAAATGTAGTTAAGAATCTCAGTTTTACTAAACAAACATCAACAAAACAAATGAAAAGAATGAATGATCTCTGTGATTCCCCACAGGCCAGTGCCAAACAGATCCTGTCGCGGCTCAACACTGGAGGATTCTCTGTCTCCGGGAACAGTGGGTTTATGTTTGAATAAATATAATAATATGTTGTTCTTATTGTTTATTCATCAGCGTTTTACCGTCTCCTCTCCAGGTCTGACTCTGAGGACCGCCTTCCTGCTGCTCACCCTTGCAGACGTATCCTTTTAGACCGGTTTAGACCTGGTTTAGTCCTGGTTTAGTCCACATTTAGTCCTGGTTGATATGTTGTTGTTTTTGTTCTCTTGATTAGCTGGTTAATTCTTGGTTTAGTCCTGTTTTCTTTCTGGTTTAGTCTTGGTTAAGAACTGGTTTAGTTCGGGGTTAGCCCTGTCTTAATTCTGTCTTGGTTCTGGTTTAGTGCTAGATTAGGACCTGGATTAGGCCTGGTTTAGTCCTGTTTTAGACCTGCATTAGTCCTGTATTAGATCTGATTTAGTCCTGATTGAGAGCAGGTTTAGGCTTGGTTTAGTCCTGATTTGTGTCCTAGTTTAATCTTTGTTTCTGGTTTATAACTGGTTTTGACCTGGTTTAGCTTTGGTCCTGGGTTAGTTTTGGGTTAGTCTTGGTTTGGTCTGGGTTGAGTTAATTTAGACCAAGGTTTTGTCCAAAACTTTGTTTAGTTCTTGTTTAGGACCTGGATTAGGCCTGGTTTAGATCTGGTTTAGTCCTGGTTCATCCCTGGTTTAGGACCTGGTTTAGGCCTGTTTTAGATCTGGTTTAGTCCTGGTTTAGATTTGGTTTAGTCTTAATTTAGAACCTGGATTAGGCCTGGTTTAATCATGGTTTAGATTTTATTCAGGACTTGGATTATTCCTTGTTTAATCTTGTTTTAGATCTGGTTTAGACCTGGTTTAGATTTGGTTTAATCCTGATTTAGACCTGGTTTACGGCCTGGATTATTCCTGGTTTAGTCCTGGTTTAGATCTGGTTTAGTCCTGATTTAGACCTGGTTTAGGACTTGGATTATTCCTGGTGTAGTCCTGGTTTAGATCTGGTTTAGTCCTGATTTAGACCTGGTTTAGGACTTGGATTATTCCTGGTTTAGTCCTGGTTTAGATCTAGTTTAGTCCTGATTTAGACCTGGATTATTAATGGTTTAGACCTGGTTTAGGACTTGGATTATTTCTGGTTTAGTCCTGTTTTAGATTTGGTTTAGTTTTGGTCCTGATTTAGTCCTGTGTTAGTTCTGGGTTAGTCTTGGCTGAATTCTAATTTAGACCAAGGTTTTGTCCAAAAACTCTCATAATTTATGAGTTCAAACTGATTCATGGTTTTAAAGCACTTATGTGCGCACTGTCAGGAGTTATTCAGAAGTTCTGGTGCAGCAACATCTAAAAGAAACAGAGCGAAGAATGACTGTATATGTAGTTCCCTCTGTTTCAGTCCAATTTACACGATGAAATGATTTATGAAGCACTTTTAAATCTTAACTCTTTGGTTTATGCTCCTGAGACCTGAGCTGTTGTCTGGGGTGCATTTTTTATTTCTTCTTACTATTTGGGATAAGTAGGACCTATTAAGTATAATAACTAAACTGTTTTTATACAGGAAGTATTTTGTGCTCCTATGAGAACAATGGGTCGATCTGACTGTGTGACGTCAACCGACACCGTTGTTTTAAAAATGTAAAAACACTAAAATGTACAGAGAAAACGCATTCTGCTGTTTATTTCAAGCTCTAAACCTGCCAAATGTGACGCAGGTCGACCGTGAGCGGGGTTGAAAACACAGACAAAGGCGTGAAAATGCGGTCCAGTTTTCATTTTTTTCTGGTTTTCAATCGTTATAAAAAAAAAAGCGGACGTGCAAAAAGTGCAAAAAGTGCAAGGTACAAAATGGAGGCAGCAGTTTCCCCTCCAGCAGCAGAACCGTCCAGATGTTATATATATACACCATGCTGTTTTCTTTATTGCTGTAGAGGTTTTTTGTTGATTTCCCTGCCATTTTTTTCATTGAAATTTGGTGTAATAATGTGACATCAGCACAAGATCGCACAGTCCCTCAATATGGCCGACAGGTGAAAGTTAAAAAAAAAAAAGGAATATCATGGTGCTAAGAGGCAAAAATGTAATGTCCTTGTATGAGGCCACAGGGTCTCAAGAGGTTAAGACAGAACCAAAGACTTGTCAAGGCATTTTTAAAGGAAAAAGTTAATAAAAGTAATTTTATAAGCCTCCACAAAATATTGCAATAAGTATCGTGCCGTGAGATGCATGTCGTGAAAAGATCATACAAGAGAGAGTAGAAATTTGGATATGGTTTGCAAGTCGTGGTTGTGTTTTCTGAGTGGAAGACGGCAGGAAGACCGCTCCGGGGGCCTCAGCTCTGTGGAGTATTTTAACATGGAACACTTTGTGGCCGTTGTGAGGAGGGAGTACGTGGAGCTGAACCAGGGACGCACCCCTCCTGCAGTGTCACAGGAGCAGCTGCAGACGGCGCTGTTCAAACGGGGTAAGAGAACACAGCTTTGGCCACGTCTCGGTTTTCCTTCCTCGCTTCCTTCTCGTCGATTCCCCCCTCGTCGTGTTAAGAAAACCGCGGAAGGAAGGAGTAAACACGAGGGAAAAGAGTCAAACTTTACGGGTCTCGGTGAGGAGTTTAAATCCTCTTTCTTCGCTTTGTTTCCTCTGCGGGCGAGAGTTCCTCACCCATTTCCTGTAGAATTAACGAGAAAGAAGCAAGGAAATAGAAATGAGACACGACATTTGTCTACTGTGTCCAGAATACACACTTCTCCAATACTTTATGAAGTACCATACTGAGATTTTTGCTCAAATACACAGAAATTAAATGGGATACAGGGGCTTTAATATTATTTAAGCAGAGAGAGGCGTACAAAACGAAGGGCACCTGACACAAAAGGTTCACTCAGGATTTATCCATATCACAGTCAGCTTTTAGGGACCAAACAGCCTCTTTAATATATTCCCCAGCTTTCAGTAAAAGCCTCGAAACTCATCTCAGCTGCTTTTAAAAAAGACGTACTGTGCTTGTGTCTGCAATAGAATTAGAATTATGTTGATCCTCGTAATGACTGACGTAATAAAAGAAACCAATCCGCCGACTTCCGCGTTAGAAAACTGTGGTGTCCAATGGGAACTGACATCGCTAATCGTCATGACAACAAAGCACCGCATGCTGTGGGCCCCTCCTGTGGATAGCAGCACATCACACTAGAGCAGAGAGTTTTTTTCCTATATGTATCAGCAGTTACTAAAATCAAATTAGAGAACAAAGTCTGACCAGAGCAATGGGCCTTAGGGTTGGACGGTAATATGGTATCCCAAGGTATCAAAAAGTAGTAACAGTATCGGTTTCATTACCGTCATTAAAAAATCTGCAGCGCCTAAGGACCTAATGTAATATTATAATTTATTGATACCTAAATTTGTTTGCCCAGCACAAATGAATGTGTGGGTGTATTTTCAATCTAATGCTATGTCCTGGTTCAGTCCTGGTTTAGTCCTAGGTTAGTCTTGATTTACTCCTGGTTCCCGGCTCGGCGCTTGCGGTGTGTATATATTTATACGCCGCTAATGACACGGCGTATATTTTCTTGTTCTGGTGTTTGTGGCTCTGCCCCAGTGTGGCTCTAAACCAGGGGTGTCCAAACTTTTTTCATCAAGGGCCACATTAAAACACAGACCAGTGTGAGGGCCGATTGAGGGTCATAAACTAGTCAAAACGGCGAGTATTTCAAATCTGTGCATTTATAACAGGTTTGAATGACCCTCCAGACCTTTGTTTCAGGCTTAGACCCTCAAAATGACACATTACATTTGCTAGATTTCAAAAACCATCCATCCATCCATCCTTCCATCTTTTCCCGCTTTATCTGGCTGGGTTGCGGGGGCAGCTGTTCGCCGCCCAGTCCACTATGCACCTGACCCTATCCCCCCTTCCCCCTATGAACCTCTCTGCGGGTGGTGAGCCCACAGGAGGGTGGACATCATGGTCCTTGATGTTAGTTCATAGGGGTGCTGGCATGTTTTGAGATTTCAAAAACATGCAGTAAAAATACTACAGTATGGGCCAATTCACCTGGAAGCCTGAGGGCCAAAACAAATGGGTGGAGGGGGCGGAGCATTACGCAGCATCTTATGGCACTCCACTGGTACAAGACACGGCTGCAAAGATGTTTCTGAATTGAAATTTACTTTCAAAATCCTTGCGTTTCCTGTGGTCAGCCTGTAAATACGGTGAATCCAAGCCTGTTCTTCGGTTAGTTTCACTGTAGACCTGATACAAGCGGCTAAACTCGCCCAGTCCAGTTTGATCGACTTTCCCATTGACAAACACAGAGCCAGAGCCGCACATACAGTTAGCCTCAGAAATATTTGGACAGACACACAATTTTCGTGAGTTGGGCTCTACATGCCATCACACTGGATTTGAAATGAAACATCTTGAACAGAATTGAAGTGCAGACTGTAATGTTTAATTCAAGGGGTTGAACAAAAATATCTGATTTGAAATGTAGGAATTGTACACATTTTTCTACAAACACTCCACATTTTAGGGGCTCAAAAGTAATTGGACAAATAAGCATAACCTATACAAAAAAGTTTTCTTTTTTAATATTTTGTTGCGTATCCTTTGGAGGCAATCACTGCCTGAAGTCTGGAACCCATGGACATGACCAAACGCTGGGTTTCCTCCGCCTTGATGCTTTGCCAGGCCTTTACAGCAGCAGCCTTCAGTTCATCCTTGTTTTTGGGTCTTTCCGCCTTAAGTCTTGTCTTAAGCAAGTGAAATGCATGCTCAATTGGGTTGAGATCCGGAGATTGACTTGGCCATTGCAGAATATTCCACCTCTTTGCCTTCATGAACTCCTGGGTTGCTTTTGCTGTATGTTTTGGGTCATTGTCCATCTGCACTGTGAAGCGCCGTCAAGTCAACTTTGCAGCATTTGGCTGAATCTGGGCAGAAAGTATAGCCCTGTACATTTCAGAATTCATCCGGCTACTTATGTCTGTTGTTACATCATCAATAAACACAAGAGACCCAGTGTCCTTAAAAGCCATGCATGCTGTTAGAATAAAATGCTTATAATGATGAGGTTATTAAAAAATTTACATCTAAGTTGAGAGGTGATCTCAAATTTGCAGAGGATGAAAGAGCCTGTGTTAACGCTATCTCTGCTAAAACCAGATGTGTGACCTCTTGTGACCTCTTGCTTCATACTGAGCTAGGTTCCCGATCGTAAATTTGTACTATCTGATGAAATGTAAAACAAAGTCATGATATACTTCACTATGTTATCTGTGGTAAGCTTAACGAGATTATGTATACGTTGATCAGGTTGCCTTTGTACTGACATGATGGATTGTTGGAAATGAATAAAGGTGTGCTGGAATCGGATGAGCTTGGGAAGAGCAGCGTGGACGAGCCTAGAGAGCTGCACGCAGGGCCATGCTCTTCCCCGTGCAAGGCACGTAAAAAAGAACTGACTCAGTGGTTTGATTTTAATCCCAATTGGTAGGAGACTGGAGTTTAAATGTCAGAAATACTGTCACTGGATTGTGATTGTATAAAAATTATGACACATGCCCATGCCATCACACTGCCTCCACCATGTTTTACAGAGGATGTGGTGTGGTTTGGATCATGTGCTGTTCCCTTTCTTCTCCAAACTTTCTTCTTCCCATCATTCTGGTACAGGTTTATCTTCGTCTCATCAGTCCAAAGAATACCTTTCCAGAACTGGGCTGGCTTGTTGAGGTGTTTTTTGGCAAAGTCAAGTCTGGCCTGTCTATTTTTGGCAGTGATCAGTGGTTTGCACCTTGTAGTGAACCCTTTGTATTTACTCTCATGAAGTCTTCTCCTAATTGTAGACTTTGAGACAGATACACCTACTTCCTGGAGAGTATTATTCACTTCAGTAGATGTTGTGAATGGGTTTTTCTTCACCATGGACAGTATTCGGCGATCATCCACCACTGTTGTCTTCCGTGGACGTCCAGGCTTTTTGAGTTTCCAAGCTCACCAGTGCACTCTTTCTTTCTTAGAATGTACCAAACTGTGGATTTGGCTATTCCAAGTATTTCTGCAATCTCTCTGATGTTTTTTTTTCCTTTTTTTCAGCCTCAGGATGTTCTCCTTCACCTCCATTGAGAGCTCCTTTGACCGCATGTTGTGTGGTCACAGGAAGAGCTTCCAAATGCAAATCCACACACCTGGAATCAGCCCCAGCCCTTTTCACTACTTAATTGATGACAGGTTAATGAGAGACAAGCCTTCTGAGTCAGTTTCAGCCTTCTGAGTCAATTGTCCAATTACTTTTGGTCCCTTGAAAAAGAGGTATAAAGAGTGTAAAGACCTATAATTCCTAAACCATTTCTCCAATTTGGATGTGGAAACCCTCAAATTGAAGCTGAGAGTATGCACTTTAAGCCCATATTAATTATATAATTGTATTTTTGGAGTATGTCTTTGTAAACAGTTAAAATGACAAAGCTTGTGTTGCTGTCCAAATATTTCTGAGGCTAACTGTATGTCCTGCTGGAGCTGCTGAATGGTTTAGGCACAAGCTACAAAATAATTCTTAATTAGTCACGGTAATACCATATACCCCGATAAAATGCTGGGACAGTTTAACAGTATCAAAATTTGGATACCACCCTACCACCCAACTTGAAAATAAGTCAACTCAACTCAAATATGCACAAATCACTGGAGCAAATGGAGGGGAAATGACTGTAACATGTATGTGAGCAAAATGTGTCTGAACTCAGTACAGATATATTGTATAAGCCATTCTTGAAGCCAGAATAAGTCTGCTCTGGTGTCTGAATGTTGTAAAAAGTGCTTATAAACTCATGATGAATAATTAGGATGCTCATAAGGTAAGTGAGGAATAACTTTGGACTCTGAACTCTGTTTTTCACGCTTTTAAGACAGTAAAATTAAGTCATTTAATGTACAGGGCATGTCTTCAATCAGGCTACAATTTCTTTAGTCTAAGACCCCATCCCACTAAATGTTTTATATTTCAATAAAACCACTGTTCCTAGTCTCCCGATTCTGCTGAATGGAGATAATGTTTTGTTTGTTGTGTTGTCTGAAAGCTCTGATCGCGATGGACAAGCACATGTTGGAGCCACTGTGGAGACTCTACAAGAACACACACGGAAACAGCATCGACTTTGATGACTATGTGGCCGTGGTTACCAGGCTACAGATCCTCAAAGGTAACACAGATTTTACACTGCAGGTCCTCAAAGGTAACACAGACTTTACACTGCAGGTCCTCAAAGATAACACAGACTTTACACTGCAGGTCCACAAAGGTAACACAGACTTTACACTGCAGGTCCACAAAGGTAACACAGAATTTACACGGCAGGTCCTCAAAGGTAACACAGACTTTACACGGCAGGTCCTCAAATGTAACACAGACTTTACACGGCAGGTCCTCAAATGTAACACAGACTTTACACTGCAGGTCCACAAAGGTAACACAGACTTTACACTGCAGGTCCACAAAGGTAACACAGACTTTACACTGCAGGTCCTCAAAGGTAACACAGACTTTACACGGCAGGTCCTCAAATGTAACACAGACTTTACACTGCAGGTCCTCAAAGGTAACACAGACTTTACACTGCAGGTCCACAAAGGTAACACAGACTTTACACTGCAGGTCCACAAAGGTAACACAGACTTTACACTGCAGGACCACAAAGGTAACACAGACTTTACACTGCAGGTCCACAAAGGTAACACAGACTTTACACTGCAGGTCCACAAAGGTAA
Organism: Odontamblyopus lacepedii; assembly: GCA_034769755.1. Classification (NCBI taxonomy): domain Eukaryota; kingdom Metazoa; phylum Chordata; class Actinopteri; order Gobiiformes; family Gobiidae; genus Odontamblyopus; species Odontamblyopus lacepedii. The sequence continues at coordinate 41,265,441 of CM068347.1, read as the reverse complement.
CACAGACTTTACACTGCAGGTCCACAAAGGTAACACAGACTTTACACGGCAGGTCCTCAAATGTAACACAGACTTTACACGGCAGGTCCTCAAAGGTAACACAGACTTTACACTGCAGGTCCACAAAGGTAACACAGACTTTACACTGCAGGTCCACAAAGGTAACACAGGCTTTACACTGCAGGTCCTCAAAGGTAACACAGACTTTACACTACAGGTCCTCAAAGGTAACACAGACTTTACACTGCAGGTCCACAAAGGTAACACAGAGTTTACACTGCAGGTCCACAAAGGTAACACAGACTTTACACTGCAGGTCCTCAAAGGTAACACAGACTTTACACTGCAGGTCGTCAAAGGTAACACAGACTTTACACGGCAGGTCCTCAAAGGTAACACAGACTTTACACTGCAGGTCCTCAAAGGTAACACAGACTTTACACGGCAGGTCCTCAAATGTAACACAGACTTTACACTGCAGGTCCTCAAAGGTAACACAGACTTTACACTGCAGGTCCTCAAATGTAACACAGACTTCACACTGCAGGTCCACAAAGGTAACACAGACTTCACACTGCAGGTCCACAAAGGTAACACAGACTTTACACTGCAGGTCCACAAAGGTAACACAGAGTTTACACTGCAGGTCCACAAAGGTAACACAGACTTTACACTGCAGGTCCTCAAAGGTAACACAGACTTTACACTGCAGGTCCACAAAGGTAACACAGAGTTTACACTGCAGGTCCACAAAGGTAACACAGACTTTACACTGCAGGTCCTCAAATGTAACACAGACTTTACACTGCAGGTCCACAAAGGTAACACAGACTTTACACTGCAGGTCCACAAAGGTAACACAGACTTTACACTGCAGGTCCACAAAGGTAACGCAGACTTTACACTGCAGGTCCACAAAGGTAACACAGAGTTTACACTGCAGGTCCACAAAGGTAACACATACTTTACACTGCAGGTCCTCAAAGGTAACACAGACTTTACACTGCAGGTCCACAAAGGTAACACAGACTTTACACTGCAGGTCCACAAAGGTAACACAGAGTTTACACTGCAGTTCCACAAAGGTAACGCAGACTTTACACTGCAGGTCCTCAAATGTAACACAGACTTTACACTGCAGGTCCTCAAAGGTAACACAGACTTTACACTGCAGGTCCTCAAATGTAACACAGACTTTACACTGCAGGTCCTCAAAGGTAACACAGACTTTACACTGCAGGTCCTCAAAGGTAACACAGACTTTACACTGCAGGTCCACAAAGGTAACACAGACTTTACACTGCAGGTCCTCAAAGGTAACACAGACTTTACACTGCAGGTCCTCAAAGGTAACACAGACTTTACACTGCAGGTCCACAAAGGTAACAAAAGTAATTTCAATTTAAAGGAATAAAAGGTTGTGATTGTCTGGAATCCTGAATACGCGTCTTCAATACTTTACAAAAATGTGAGTCTGGTCACCGGTGAATCAAATGGGTATGACTGACAGGTGGATTTGCCAGTCAGGGACACACATCATCCTTCTGTGTAGGAAATAAAATAAAAATTCTATTCAATTCAATTAAAGGGAAAATTTTCACTTGGGACTGAAAAACCTGGAGGATTTCTTCAGAATTAGTGAGTGAAGCTCTAAACTCCGTTCATCTGAGGTGAGAGAAATGAGATATTATCTGTAAATTGACCAATGAGCTCATTTGTTTCACATGCATCACTGATAAAGGTCCCCCCAGAAGAGGCTTTTGCAATGACTCCTCTTTATTTTGGCCTGTAGGAGGTTAGGCATGTTGGCAGTCACATTTGTGTGACTGTCATAGTATTGGCCAGTGTATATGTGATATGCTGGGTGAAGGTGAAGACTCTGTCAAGGCCTGGAATTGTCCCTAAAATGAGTACTTGATGTAGTCTGTGAGGGGGAGATGTTCAGCAGGTTGTTCAATACACCATACTGACCTGCTGGAGTCAGGTGAGGACACTGATCATGTCAAACACTAAGTCCACCCTTTCTCCATCACCCTGTTATTGAAAAGACAAAGGTCACCTAGCTGCTGTTGAAACAAGTCGAAAGAACATCCAAGCTCCTCTCAGACTTTCTTATGCCCCATCTCTGTTGTAATGAATTGCAAAATACTTTCTTAATGTTCAAATGTTATTAAATGTGTGACTAGAGTCAGAGAGCTGAATTTGAATCCCATTCAGTTATGGACTTACCTCTGTATGAGTCCACTTAGGAACATTCTTAACTTCACACACTCACAAAATGTGCTCACCAGGATGCAGGTCCTCAAAGGCAAACTTTTAGACTTCTGTGACCCCAGTTTAGTTCTGGTTTAGACCTGGTTTAGTCCTGATATAGACCTGGTTTACTCCTGATGTAGGCCTGGTTTAATCCTGATATAGACCTGGTTTAGTCCTGATGTAGACCTGGTTTAGTCCTGATGTAGACCTGGTTTAGTCCTGATATAGACCTGGTTTAATCCTGATATAGACCTGGTTTAGTCCTGATATAGACCTGGTTTAGTCCTGATATAGACCTGGTTTAGTCCTGATATAGACCTGGTTTAGTCCTGATATAGACCTGGTTTAGTTCTGATGTAGACCTGGTTTAGTCCTGATGTAGACCTGGTTTAGTCCTGATATAGACCTGGTTTAATCCTGATATAGACCTGGTTTAGTCCTGACCTGGTTTAGTCCTGATGTAGACCTGGTTTAGTCCTGATGTAGACCTGGTTTAGTCCTGATGTAGACCTGGTTTAGTCCTGATGTAGACCTGGTTTAATCCTGATATAGACCTGGTTTAGTCCTGATGTAGACCTGGTTTAGTCCTGATGTAGACCTGGTTTAGTCCTGATGTAGACCTGGTTTAGTCCTGACCTGGTTTGGTCTGTGGTCTGTGAAGCTTTGGTCACAATGACATTAGTAATTGATGTTTCTAAATGCGGATTCATTTCACAGTGCACATTTTAAACACATCCAGGAGACCCTCGCCCTTAACCCTCTGACAGAAGACTGACAAATGCATTTCAGGCCTTCCCTAACCCTCTGACAGAAGACTGACAAATGCATTTCAGGCCTTACCATGTAAATATTGATTCAGAAAATGTTTTACCCATAAAGCCTTGTGTTTTTTGTTCAGATCGCTTTGAGTCTCGCCTGCTGAACCTGCCGTGTGAGGAGTGCAAAGTGGCCGGCTTCTCGTACCTGCAGGTCAGTGAAATGTGGTGATGTTATTGTGTGTAAATAATTATTCATTCACAAAAGTTTTTTTTCCTTTTTCAGTTCATTAACGCCGCCATCCTCTGAACAGGAGCCAGGATCAGCGACACACACATCTCAGAGACATTTCTATAACTTTACAAATCCCAGAAATATATTTTTACTGAAAATAAGTTTGATTTTTACTCTCAGAAAAACGTTTTCCAGGATATAAAAATAGTCATGTTTACTTGTTGTGCTTTTGGTTCTTAAAGTGGAATTAAACATTAACTCAACTGTTTTGCCACTTAGCCGTTTTTATGGTGTTTTGTCTACTCTTCCTGGTCCTTAGCACAAACTAGGTACATTTGCAGCTTAGATTAAAACCTGTCAAAACTCTGTAGCACCGCAGTTTCAAGTACTACATGATATCACATGATATGAGTACTACATGATATCACATGATATGAGTACTACATGATATCACATGATATGAGTACTACATGACATCACATATGAGTACTACATGATATATGAGTACTACATGATATCACATGATATGAGTACTACATGACATCACATGATATGAGTACTACATGATATCACATGATATGAGTACTACATGATATCACATGATATGAGTACTACTTGATATCACATGATATGAGTACTACAAGATAGCACATTGATATGAGTACTACATGACATCACATATGAGTACTACATGATATATGAGTACTACATGATATCACATGATATGAGTACTACATGACATCACATATGAGTACTACATGATATATGAGTACTACATGATATCACATGATATGAGTACTACATGATATCACATGATATGAGTACTACATGATATCACATGATATGAGTACTACTTGATATCACATGATATGAGTACTACAAGATAGCACATTGATATGAGTACTACATGACATCACATATGAGTGATATATGAGTAATACATGATATCACATGATATGAGTACTACATGATATCACATGATATGAGTACTACAAGATATCACATGATATGAGTATTACTTGATATCACATGATATGAGTACTACAAGATATCACATGATATGAGTACTACATGATATATGAGTACTACATGACATCACATGAGTACTACATGATATATGAGTACTACATGATATCACATGATATGAGTACTACATGATATCACATGATATGAGTACTACATGACATCACATATGAGTACTACATGACATCACATATGAGTACTACATGATATATGAGTACTACATGATATCACATGATATGAGTACTACATGATATGATATGAGTACTACATGATATCACATGATATGAGTACTACATGATATCACATGATATGAGTACTACAAGATATCACATGATATGAGTACTACATGATATATGAGTACTACATGACATCACATATGACTACTACATAATATATGAGTACTACATGATATCACATGATATGAGTACTACATGATATCACATGATATGAGTACTACATGATATCACATGATATGAGTACTACATGACATCACATATGAGTACTACATGATATATGAGTACTACATGATATCACATGATATGAGTACTACACGATATCACATGATATGAGTACTACATGACATCACATATGAGTACTACATGATATATGAGTACTACATGATATCACATGATACGAGTACTACATCATATCACATGATATGAGTACTACATGATATCACATGATATGAGTACTACAAGATATCACATGATATGAGTACTACATGATATATGAGTACTCCATGACATCACATATAAGTACTACATGATATATGAGTACTACATGATATCACATGATATGAGTACTACAAGATATCACATGATATGAGTACTACATGATATATGAGTACTCCATGACATCACATATAAGTACTACATGATATATGAGTACTACATGATATCACATGATATGAGTACTACATGATATCACATGATATGAGAACTACATGATATCACATGATATGAGTACTACATGATATATGAGTACTACATGACATCACATATGAGTACTACATGATATATGAGTACTACATGATATCACATGATATGAGTACTACATGATATCACATGATATGAGTACTACATGATATCACATGATATGAGTACTACATATCACATATGAGTACTACATGATATATGAGTACTACATGATATCACATGATATGAGTACTACATGATATCACATGATATGAGTACTACATGATATCACATGATATGAGTACTACATGATATATGAGTACTACATGATATCACATGATATGAGTACTACATGATATCACATATGAGTACTACATGATATCATATGATATGAGTACTACATGATATCACATGATATGAGTACTACATGATATCACATGATATGAGTACTACATGACATCACATATGAGTACTACATGATATATGAGTACTACATGATATCACATGATATGAGTACTACATGATATCACATGATATGAGTACTACATGATATCACATGATGAGTACTACATGACATCACATATGAGTACTACATGATATATGAGTACTACATGATATCACATGATATGAGTACTACATGATATCACATATGAGTACTACATGATATATGAGTACTACATGACATCACATATGAGTACTACATGATATATGAGTACTACATGATATCACATGATATGAGTACTACATGATATCACATGATATGAGTACTACATGATATCACATGAGTACTACATATCACATATGAGTGCTACATGATATATGAGTACTACATGATATCACATGATATGAGTACTACATGATATCACATGATATGAGTACTACATGATATATGAGTACTACATGATATCACATGATATGAGTACTACATGATATCACATATGAGTACTACATGATATCACATGATATGAGTACTACATGATATCACATGATATGAGTACTACATGATATCACATGATATGAGTACTACATGACATCACATATGAGTACTACATGATATATGAGTACTACATGATATCACATGATATGAGTACTACATGATATCACATGATATGAGTACTACATGACATCACATATGAGTACTACATGATATATGAGTACTACATGACCTCACTCAGCCCTGATATCTGACCAACACATGTTTGACCATCACACTGTTCCTTATGCGTCAGACCCCGCCCCTCACCCTCCCCTTTAGCCCTCCGTCTACACCTTTATTTTTATCCAATCAGAAAGCAAAATAAATGTATATTAATATAACACATATTAATGAACATACATGAATATATCTGTTTTTAAGTCATGAACCCAGCTATTCCATCTGTTGTCTCATGGTAACTACTGCTACTGCTACTGCTACTACTAGTACTACTACTACTACTACTACTACTACTACTACTATTACTACTACTACTGCTACTCCTGCTACTGCTACTGCTACTGCTACTACTACTACTACTACTACTACTACTACTATTACTACTACTACTGCTACTCCACACTGCCACTGCCGCTGCTGCCACTACTACTACCACTACAGCTACCATCATTACTACTACTACCACGCCATTGCTACTGCAGCTGCTGCCACTACCAGCTACTACTACTACTGCAGCTACTACCACTGCCAGCAGCGGCAATACTGCCACTACCATCACTACTACACTACTGCCAGCACTACCAGCTACCACCACTATTACCACTACCACTGCTAATTCCCGCCAGCTGCCGCTGTTACTACCAGCTAATACCGCCACTACTACCACTACCAACGACCACTGCTACCAGCTACCACCGCTACGGCGGCTGCCACTACCACTACTGCTACTACTACCACTCCTGCTACCGCCACCGCTGCTGCACTACTACCAGCTGCTACTTCACTACCACCACTACTCACTACTACCACTACTACTACCAGCAGCTAATACAGCTACCACTACTACTACTACTGCCACCCCGCTACTGTCAGCTGCCACTACCACTACCGCTACCACTACCACACTACTACTACCACTACCACTGCTACCGCTGGCTACCGCTGCTGCTATTACCATCTGCTACTACCGGCTGCCTGCCGCGGCCGTTGCCACTACTACTACTACCGCTACTACTACTACCACTACCACTAGCGGCACTACGCTTAACCTGCTACTGCTACCGCTGCTGCACACCAGCTACCGTTACAACACCACCAGCACTCACTACTACTACCACTACAGCTACTACCACTGCCCTGCTGACCGCCGCTGCCAACTACCACTACCACTGCTACCAGCACTACCAGCGGCACCACTACCACTACCACCACTACTACCACTCACCGCCAGTCCCTGGCTACTGCTGCCGCTATTACTACCACTGCTACTACTGCCGGCTGCTGCTGCGGCCGCCGCCAGCTACCAACTACTACACTACCGCTACACTACCAGCTAGCTACCACCGCTACCACCGCTACCACCGCCAGCACCACTGCGGCGGCCACTACTGCTAGCGGCAGCAGCACCACCTACCGCCATCACTTACCAGCTACCACTGCCGCCTACCACCACCGCCACCACATACCACTGCCACCACTACCACCGCCACTACGCCGCTACCACCACCGCTACCACTGCTGCTACCATCAGCGGCTACTACTACTACTACCACCAGCTACCATACACCACTAGCCACCGCTACCACCACCGCTACCACCACTACCACCGCCACCACTACCATCACCACCGCTAGCACCACTACTACCACTACCACTGCTACTACCGCTACTAACTACCGCGGCTACCAATACCAGCTACCACTACACTACCGCTAGCCACTACCACCACTGCTGCTACCAGCGGCCGCCACTACCACCGCTACCACCAGCATCACTAGCCACTACCACCAGCAACTACCACCACCGCTACCAATTACACTGTTACCGCCGGCACTACTACCACTACCACCACTAGCACTACTACCACAGCAGCCACTACTGCTGCTACTACTACTACTACTGCTACTACTACTACTACTACTACTACTACTACTACTACTACTATTACGACTACTACTACTACACTGTCTTCCATAAGAATTTGAGAGTACAGAGTTGGGGGTCTGCTGTAGGCTCTGTAGTCTAATTTTAGTCAACAAAAAAAATCTGAACAATAAACTGGTATTTAGAAAATGAAAGTATGTATTTATCTCTCAAATTTCCACAAACAAGCCCTTTCCTGCTGGCTTCTAATGTCACAACTCACCCACACACTCACAAACAAATAAAACAAATCAGAATAAAACTTTGTTCCATAACAAATAGATGAAAATGGACAGATCTCTTCTATTCAAAATTCTTCGTAAATATTGTATAGTATTTGATTCCACACAGTTTAGTACAATGTGATGGAAAACTAAATAACCAGCTGCTGTCCAGTTCAGTCGTATATTTAGGTGGAATTATTGACTGGGATCAAATGTTGTCAACAAAAAAAACACAGAGGTTTCTTTTAAAATGATACAGTTCATCTATCCAACAAATTCTTTTATGGAAGAAAAATAAATCAAAGGATATTAGGATCGGTATCATTGCACTTACAGCAATGAATAAAATGTTTTCCATATAAATAAATAAATAAATAAATAAATAAATAAATAAATAAATGAATAAATGAATAAATGAATAAATAAATAAATAAATTGCTGTAAGTGCAATGATACCGATCCTAATATCCTTTGATTCAAATGCAAAATGCATCTAAAATATTACTTTAAATAATTAGAAAACCTTTCAAATAAACTAATTACATCTTATCAATTATAAATCTGAATCAGTGAATTACCCTGTATGTTTTTAAGCTTTGTGCATTTTGTTCATCTGTTTTCGTATGTAAGCTTATTTTATTAAATATATATTTGTATATGTGCAAAAAATAATGAAAAAATATAAATTTGTTAATTATAACGTTTTATAATAGACTATAGTAAAATAAGTAGTTTATACAGAGCGCCTGTATTGGAAAATGTTTTTTATTTTTATCTTTTTCCTCTTGAATCACCCTGTTTTCTCTCATGTTTATGTGAAGAAAAAAAAAGTTATTGTTATAATTTTATGTCATAACAGAAATACAGATAAATAAACAGGCACGCAGGATATGGGATAAGGTTCCGTATACAGACTTTCTCCACTGGCCCCTGGCATTGACTGTTTAGTATTGGCTCCATTTATGAAACGTTTCCTCGGTGCGCCACCAGATGGCAGCAGCGCAGCAGCGAAATCCGACTGAAGTTCTGCTCGTAGCACTAATATTACTTAGTAGTAGTACTTTTATAATGGGTTACGTTATGCTGAGAAGACACATTTAAAGTAATTACTGTTAAATATGAACCAAAACTTTTAAATCTGGATTAACTGGGTGTGAGCCAACCTGGAGCCATACAGCCTGTGGAGCTGACGCTCAACTGACGCTGCTGTAGGCGGAGAGAGGCAAGGACAGGAAGTGCACCATTCCTCAATGAAACTCACTCACTCGGAGTCTTCTTTATTTAGGTAAGTGTTATTAGTTTGTTCACGGTGTATTCGTAAAGAAAAAGCATACATAGGCCTAGGCTTAGGCATAGGCGGTGATTTGTCGTGGACAGCACAGCAGAATATAGAATAGAGTTTCACGCTTATAATGAAAACAAACCGAAAGCAAATTCAAGAGAAGAAAGTTTGACGATTGTTTATGTATTTATACATTTTAAACCGAGACAGAAATATTCATGTTGATATGGGGAAGACACGATCCTTCCTGCATGTTCCTGATCTGAATAAACCTGGATCAGATGTGGAGGGACTCATGTTTATCACAAACAAAGTCTGATGTGGTGCGGGGACAGAAGGCTCTAAACATATAAACAGGCCCCAATTTTGCTCACTAGCCCCAATTTGTAACTAAATGTTTGTCCCACAATGAGACCCCGAAGGGAACAGGTCAGTTCTAATATAAAGACAGCGCAGGTCAGTGAAGTGACAGAGAAGATTGTTCAGATAAGGTTATTCCACTTTATTCCACTCACTCTTTCACATGCACTCAAATTCCTCAATGACAGTATTTAACTACGTTAGACCTGCTAAACCAAAGCAGCTCCAGTGCCCACAGCAGCGTGAATCAAAGACAAGCTCGTAGACTACAAACCTAAAACATTATATTCATTTGGAATTTAGAATATGAATTATTCAAAGTCACACGTAGCAGAATAGGGGCCTTGCGTAACTGTAAATACCAAAGTTCAGCACAGAAGCACCAGCGCGGAGAGCGTGTGGAACCTGAGGGCCCTGCCCACATCCATCTTCTCCCGCTTTATCACTGGGTCGTGGGGGCAGCTGTTCACTGCTCAGTCCTCTGCACCTGACCCCTATGAACCCCTCTGTGAGTGGAGCCCACAGGAGGGTGGACGTTACGGTCCTTGATGTTAGTTCATACACTGCAAAAAAGGATTTTCTAACATAGTTAAACTGACTTGAATTAAGCAGATTCATCTTAACATGTTTTTACTTAATAAGATTTGATTTTTAGTTGTTTCAAGATATTCCATCCTGATTTATCTTATCTAGATATTACAACTTATTCTAAGCACTTTTTATATTAACTCAGTCCAGGTTAAGCCTCTTTAACTTCCTTCTCAAACCAATAAGGTGAAAAATCTTGACATAAATACTTGAAACTAGTGTTTTCTGCTTAGAACAAGGTTCGTATTTCGTCTTGTTTTAAGAAAACTTGGTAAGTGAAAATTTCTTACTGCACTGGCAGATAATTTCACTTAAAATAGGGCATTTTTACCTCAAAATATTTTTTTTTTCTTATTATTTTTGATAGGCTTTTTTTGCGGTGTAGGGGTGCTGCCGGAGGAAACCTACAGACAGCGCTGGGTTCATGACTTAAAATACAGCTGTACTCTGACAGAGCGGACGAAGGCCCTCACCGAGCGCACGGATGTGCGGTGCGCAGCAGGAGGCTGGAGCGGTCCCCGCTCAGGGGAACCTCTGGACCCCACGCTCTACACAACAGCGCCAGCTGAATATTTCTGATAACACCAATTTGGAATCACAGAATAACTTACCAGAGCGTTTGACAAAACGCTACACGCACGAGCCGACAGATGTCCCGTGCTGCCCCTCGTGCACGCGAAAGGCGGGTGTTTGGCGAATGAATGAATGAATTCAATTCAATTCAATTTATTTTTGTAGCGCCCAAAATCACAACAACAGTAGCCTCTAAGGCCCTTCCAAGATATGGATGAGTAAAACATACACACAGACATATCAATACAGGAATAGGCTAAACAACATTCATGTAAAGCAGCAAATGAAACATCGTCCAGTCATCCAGTCGTCCAGAATGAATGGGGGTCGCCTAATACTCACGGGTGGAACGCGCAACGCGGAGCACAATCACCAGCCTTTAGGCTCGAGAAAGATGATTTTTAAGCTTGTGCTGCTGCGCTGCTCATCGACAGCGGGTGACGTCAGACGAGACCAAGATCTCGCGCAGGTGATGGACCCTCCCTCTCAAAGGTTCAGGCCACACACACCGGCGGGCACACCGGCCTGCTGCCACACTGACATGCCATAGTGCAGGGGTGTCAAACTCATTTTGGTCCGGGGGCCGTATGCAACCTACTTTGATCCCAAAAGGGCCGGATCAGAAAACTCAGTTCTCTCTTCAAGTTATTGTATTTTTCTCCGTGTCTCGTAGTGGTGTTTAAGATTATATTCCTCGAGCAACGCCACTTGTTCCAAACACACTGAGCACAGATTTCCCATTCACCTCTGTCAACAAATAAGAATTAGACTATTTTTCTTGGGAAATCCTGAACTCAGCATCTGCTTTTCTCATTTTTTGACATTTTGCTGATGAGGGTCACGGTCGACAGTCAAAACGATCGTCCTTTAAGAGCGTTTGGAAAGAGGAAAGTCTTCATTTGTGCTGCTCTGGTGGGAGTCGCAACGTACAGAAACGCCGGAGACGCTGCTATGCTAAACGGTGCAGAAAATTAACAGAAAAATCAGAAAATTTTAAGTATTTTAATAGAAAAATCAGCCGAGGGCCAGATTAAAGGTCTTGGAGGGCCGGATCTGGCCCCCGGGCCGCATGTTTGACACATGTGCCATAGTGTGTGAAGTGTAAGCGTACTGACAATCGTGAAAATACATATTCAGAATCTGAAATAAATAAGTGTTCTCTGGAGGACTCACAGGATACATTGCAGTACTTGATGGCTCAATTCAAACTTCAAACTGCACAGAATCGGTGAGAAAAATATACAACACTGCTCTTGTGCTGAGGCATGTGGGAGTTTTCCTTCTGTGATCAGTGATAAATAAACAGACAATAAACAGTGAAACAAATACGAAGCTGTTTAATCCTATGTATGTTGCATCTTTGCACTGGAATTTCATTTACAATTTTACAAAATAGGGAAATTTTTAATGCAAGTATTCTGTATTCTGCAAGTAAATTAATTTCAAAGTATTCTTCCCATCACTGTTCAAATATCACTGCTTTACATCTGGACAGTTCTGTACTTCATCTTGGACGTCAAGGCCACAATAATGACCCATCCGAACACAACAGAGGTTTTCACACTGTAGGAACCTCTATACTTATGTCTTAATGTGTGTTACGGCTGTAGGTCCTTTAGTCGATTTTACTGGTCAGTGGAGTTTTGGTTGACCAAAATGTATTTATTTTATTTAGATAATAAGGATTTGTGAGCAACTGAGTTATCTGAAGATTTGGTAGTTGTTTTTGTATTTACAGTATAATTTACAGTTTCATCTATACACACACACACACACACACAATGTTGCCTGGTAGTAAAAGTAGTAGTTGGTGCAGGGCCTTTCTGTGTGGAGTTTACACGTTCTCCCTGTGCCTGTGTAGGCTTTGCCAGGTTCAACGGTTTCCCCTCCCACTTAAAACATGCACACAAGGATCCCATGTGGGGCCAGGACTCCCCTGAGAAAGAGATTCTTAATCGCAAACTGAATAAAAAATACTTTCATCTGCATAAATAGTTGTTCTTGCATGAACTCCCCCTGCAGGTGGAGTCTTGTGAGTGCAGTTTGGGTCAGATATACAAAGATATGTGATAGTTTTCAGAGCTTTTCACATGTCATATTTTTAGTTGAACCAAGAATTTCTTTAGTCAAATACAGGCCTACTGTTGTCTTGGTCTTAATGTGGCTTTTGTATTTCAGACTCACTTCAAACTATGGAGTCCGGGAAAGAAAATCCCATGAGGAAGCTTCTAGGTGATCAAAGTACATCGCAGTAAGTAACAGGAGCAAGAATACAGATCCAAAACTTCACTGAATACAAAAACGATCAATGTAAAGTGCCTTTGTTCTTTATTCACATGACCGAGGTTCAGAGATCTCTCCAACCTAGATTACTATTGGCTGGAATGTTCCAGGCTATGGCATTAAAGAAGACATATTGTGTTTGTGTCTGCTATATAGTTCTAATCTATGACACACATGGATCACTGTGTTCTAATTTGCACATTTTAAATCACAATATTCATGTAAAACGACTTAAAAGAAAAAAGTCAGCTGATTCCACAACCACTAGTGGGACCAATGGGAGAACAAAGTACAGAGCATAAACTGTTTCTATAAATGGGCGCAGCTAACATGCTAGCCACCATGTTCCAAATAGGAAGTGCTTCTTTCTCTTTCGAGACATTTGACTTTCCATAAAAAAATTCTCACCCCCCTCTCTCTAACTGCTGCAGTGAGCCTTGTCATTCATCCATTTTCTTCCACTTTATCTGAGCCTTCTTTTCTGTCGTAAAAGGTTCATATTAACCCTCTCCACATGATCCTGGTGTTTTTAGTTGACTTTTTTGTCTGTAAATAAATTCCTATTCCTATTATTTGAAATGTGGTTCCACCTTTGGACCTATAGCCTCGTGAGCGTCATTTGACTGGAGCCAAACACGTCATACTCAGCTAGTGCACTTCTTTATACAGCCTATGGTACAAAGTAGGGATGTACCAATAAACAAAATATGGTGATATCGTATTGTCAAAGGTCTCACAATAACATCGTGGACCATCACAATATATCGAATCACAAGTCTCTTTGCTTAATTGAATAGTTCTGATGCAGAAATAGAGAGAAGAACAGAGGGAACTACATAGACCATGATCCTTTGCTCCGTTTCAGTGCAGACTACATGAAGAAATAACTGTTCTAAGCACTTTGAAATCTTCATTCTTTGGATTAAGTCTTGTGAAGGCATTTTTAGAGGAAAAAGTCGCATATTCACAGTTTTGTGCCTCCATAAAATATTGTAATAAATCTGGTATGGTGAGATGTTTATGGTGAAAATATCATACAGAGAGATTTGGACATCGTTCCATCCCTATCAGGCATGTGCACACATAGGGCTCTAGGGGGGCTTGAGCCCCTGCCCTTTTTGCCTCGTATTAAAAAGTAACTTTTAGTAACATTAATAAATTCTTGCTAGGGATGTAATACAACAGCGGTACAAAAACTCTATGGTATTCTGCCAAACCCAATTTCTTGTAATCCAGCCGCTTCTCTGTCCGATCCTCCACCGAGAGAGAGCAGCCGAATGAGAGAGTGAGAAAAGCCGCTCCACTGGCAGGTCTCAGTAAGGTCTCGGTAAAGTCTTGGTAAGGTCTCGGTGAGGTCTCAGTAAGGTCTCGGTGAGGTCTCAATGAGGTCTCAGTAAGGTCTCGGTGAGGTCTTGATGAGGTCTCGGTGAGGTCTTGATGAGGTCTTGGTAAGGTCTCAGTAAGGTCTTGATGAGGTCTCAGTAAGATCTCGGTAAGGTCTTGATGAGGTCTCAGTAAGGTCTCGGTAAAGTCTTGGTAAGGTCTCGGTGAGGTCTCGATGAGGTCTCAGTAAGGTCTCGGTGAGGTCTCGATGAGGTCTCAGTAAGGTCTCGGTGAGGTCTCAGTAAGGTCTCGGTGAGGTCTCGATGAGGTCTCAGTAAGGTCTCGGTGAGGTCTCGATGAGGTCTCAGTAAGGTCTCGGTGAGGTCTCAGTAAGGTCTCGGTGAGGTAACAGTAAGGTCTCGGTGAGGTCTCGGTGAGGTCTCAGTAAGGTCTCGATGAGGTCTCAGTAAGGTCTCGGTGAAGTCTCGATGAGGTCTCAGTAAGGTCTCGGTGAGGTCTTGATGAGGTCTCAGTAAGGTCTCGGTGAGGTCACGATGAGGTCTCAGTAAGGTCTCGGTGAGGTCTCGATGAGGTCTCAGTGAGGTCTCGGTGAGGTCTCAGTAAGGTCTCGGTGAGGTCTTGATGAGGTCTCAGTAAGGTCTCGGTGAGGTCTTCATGAGGTCTTAGTAAGGTCTCGGTGAGGTCTCGATGAGGTCTCTTGGGAGTTAGCCTGTCTGAACATGCAGTATTATTCAGCTTAGAACTAGAGAATAGCACAGCCTATGAGCGTCCATTTTAAATCATAGTTTAACTCAAACTACAATTTATACGTCAAAAACAAATCGGTCCTGTTTTCGAGCAGTCAGACATCGCAGTTAGAGGCTACAGCGTAAACAAACGTGAGTTAGCACAAAGCCTGACAGTGCTAAGCCAATGCACTGAGGTAGTGGCTAGTGCAGGGGTGGGCAAACATTTTGGCTCGAGGGCCACAAAGAGTTCTAAAAATTGATGGAAGGGCCGGACGAGGAGCAGATGTTCTGGTATGAATACATCAGCCCAGCAAATAAGCCGAAAATAACTTCCAACGATATACATGTAGGCATATTCAAATGTCTCAATTCAAAATGTGCATCATATATTCAAATGTCTCGATTTAAAATTCTCAGTAACTTTACAGCATCCAACTATATACAGCACATGTAGGTATATTCAGATTCCTACAATATCCATCATAGATCCATGCTCCGTCCGTCTGCCACTGCCTGCTGAACATGTGCACAAATATCAACATACACCAGCTTTTTTCATAAAAAAATAGAAATCATGCAATTATTTTCTGATTTTTAGTCATTCTTGGCAAAATTAAAACAAGTGACCTAGGTATATACTTGGCCACAATGCTTTATGAGAATGTTTTCGGACCATGAGTGAGGAAGACGTGTTCAGGATATAGTTCTACCCTGGGCAAAGTGCCACTAGCCTACATGGATAATTTGGCCCTATGCATCAATGTATCTAGAGGGAAATGCTGAAATTGCAGGGAAAATAAAAGTAACAAGTTTTATTACAGTTTATTCAAATTCGGCGGGTTGGATTAAAAAGGTTAACGGGCTGCATGTGGCCCCCAGGCCATAGTTTGCCCCACCCCTGGGCTAGTGCATCCTTTTGTTCTCTAACATATAAAGACCAACACATTAATAATTCAAATGCCTTTTTATAAGTTACACTACCCACCCAGCCATAAAAGGTTATTCATTGCATCGCAAGTGTAAACATATGCATACAATCCGAAGCTAACATGCTAACATGCTAACAAGCGATGGTCAGGACACCAAATCTCCACAAACAAATACAGCTAGGCTAGAGCTAACCTCCAAATGAAAAAGTAACTGTTCTGTACAGTTACTCAAAACTCGTTTTCAGAATATGTCATATGCACATGGATTCAGTTACTTTACTGTGTTGTATATATGTTGTTTATATGTTCTCCTGTTTTCCACAGACCGAGTGCAGAGCCTCCAGTCCCCAGCGGTTTATCAGTGAAGAGCGACTGGTCCATGGAAAAGCCTCCAGAGTTTAGAGCTGCACCTCCTTCAGACACTTTGTATGTTTGAGACTTCTTCTAAAAGCCGTCACTTTACATTACAGGTTGTTGTTGTTATTGTTGAATTTTGTATCTTACTTTATTAGAACAGTGTCTCCAGTCCCCAGCTGTTTGTTTGCTCTCTGAGCGGCTCCTCTGTCTCTGAGCGGCTCCTCTGTCTCTCTGAGCAGCTCCTCTGTCTCTGAGCGGCTCCTCTGTCTCTGAGCGGCTCCTCTGTGTCTCTGAGCGGCTCCTCTGTCTCTCTGAGCAGCTCCTCTGTGTCTCTGCGGCTCCTCTGTCTCTGAGCAGCTCCTCTGTGTCTCTGCGGCTCCTCTGTCTCTGAGCGGCTCCTCTGTCTCTGAGCGGCTCCTCTGTCTCTCTGAGCAGCTCCTCTGTCTCTGAGCGGCTCCTCTGTCTCTGAGCGGCTCCTCTGTCTCTGAGCGGCTCCTCTGTTTCTGAGCGGCTCCTCTGTCTCTCTGAGCGGCTCCTCTGTCTCTCTGAGCAGCTCCTCTGTCTCTGAGCGGCTCCTCTGTCTCTCTGAGCGGCTCCTCTGTCTCTGAGCAGCTCCTCTGTCTCTCTGAGTGGCTCCTCTGTCTCTGAGCAGCATTACTGTTGGCCCTTCCTCTCCAGCATGCTGTGTACATGTACTCCAAGGTACTTGTACTTGTAGCAGTCCATTATTTCTACATCATGGCCCTGGATGGTGACGGGCTCCACTGGTGTCCTCTTTTTCCTGAAGTCAATCACCAGTTCCTTGGTCTTGTCAATGTTCAGGAGCAGATGATTTGCCTGGGACCGCTCCACTAAATTTGCAGTCAGTGTCCTGTAGTCCAGCTCCTGACCCTCTCTGAAACACCCGACCACTGCAGAGTCATCAGAAAGCTTCTGCTGATGGCAGCTGTGCTGGAAATCAGAGGTGTACAGAGTGAACAGAAACAGAGACAGGACTGTACCCTGGGGGGCTCCTACATTACTGACCACAGTACCAGACAGGGTGGTCCCTGTTGCATGTACTGAGGCCTGACAGGTAGTCAGTAATCCAGGAGACAATGGAGGAGCTGACACCCATCCCGAGCAGCTTCTCACTCACCAGAAAGGCCTGGATTGTAGGCACTGTAGAAATCGAAAAAATAAATATCACAGAGCCCTTAACACCATCCAGGTGAGCGTGAGCCCGCTGCAGAAGACAGATTAAAGCTTCACCCACACTAATGTGGGCCTGATAGGCAAAATGTAGAGTATCCAGGGATGGTGCCACCAGGTGTCTGAGCTGAGCAAGAACAAACACTTTCATCACAGGAGATGTCAAAGCAGCTGGTCTGAAGTCATTAAATCCAGATGGAATAGGCTTCTTGGGCACTGGCACAATGCAGGAGGTCTTCCATAGCACTGGTATCCTTTCAAGCTTCAGACTCAGTGTGAAGAAAACATGCATAATCTCAGTGAGCTGTGCAGCACATATCCTCAGCACTCGGGGGTTAACTTGGTCTGATCCAGGAGACTTGTTTAGGTGAACTTTCTCCAGGGCAGGTGACAAAGACACTGGGCTGGATTCCTCTGTGGGGAAAAGGAAAGGAAAAAGACAAAAACACCTAAAAAACATGGTGGATGTTTAATAGGGCAAAACAAGTAATAAAAATAAAATCTAGTACTGTTGTGGTTTTCAAGAAAAACTTCAGGAGCTTCTGTACCCTGCTGCCACTCTCTCTGGCACTCAGAGCGTGAATAGACTTAAATCTAGTGATTGTACAGGATCCACGATGTAAATGTTGTTTATCTGTTGTCTTGTTTTCCACAGACCGAGTGCAGAGCCTCCAGTCCCCAGCGGTTTATCAGTGAAGAGCGATTGGTCCATGGAAAAGCATCCAGAGTTTAGAGCTGCACCTCCTTCAGACACTTTGTATGTTTGAGACTTCTTCTGAAAGCCGTCACTTTACATTACAGGTTGTTGTTGTCATTGTTGAATTTTGTATCTTACTTTATTAGAACAGTGTCTCCAGTCCCCGGCTGTTTGTCAGTGAAGAGCGACTGGTCCATGGAAAGGCCTCCAGAGTTTAGAGCTGAACCTCCTTCAGACAATTTGTATGTTTGAGACTTAATCTGTTTGTATGTTTGGAACTTTTCTAAAAGCAGTTGCTTGACCTCCCAGGTTGTTGTTTTTTTTTTTTTTTTTGTATGTTACTTTCTTAGAGGAATGTCTCCAGATCCCAGACATTTGTCACTGAAGAGAGATGGATCCAAGATGAATTCTCCAGGCTTAAATTGTGAACCTGCACCTTCAGAAACTGCGTAAGGCTTTTCTAAATGTGTTGGTTTGTTACTTATAATTCAAATACAGTTGGCAACTTTTGTGACAGCTCATATCTTTGCGTGTCGGAGGTAATTGTAAAGCTAAAAAAGTGGTTCTCATTCTCTCTTTTTCTGTGTTGCAATTGCAGGAAGAAGAGACGGCACAATGAGGATTCAGAAGTAATCCTTGAATCCTGCTGTTTGTGTAAGTGACTAGTTCAGGGTCGGGCAAACTTTTTGGCTCGAGGGCCACAAAGGTTCTAAAATTTGATGGAAGAGCCGGACCAGGAGCAGATGGATGGAGGGTTCTGGTCTGACTACATCAGCTCAGCAAATAAGACGAAAAGAACTTGCAGGATCCAACGATTTACATGTGGCAGATTCAAACGTCTCAATTCAACATGTGCAGCATATAAAGGGCCAATGATTTTCCGCTTCAAAAATTAACATTTTCCGTTTCAGAAATTCTGAATTCTGTTTCATTGTGACACATTTGATAATTCTGTTGACAGTGTTGGGAAGGTTACTTTAAACTGTATTCCCTACAGATTACAGATTACATACCCCAAAATGTAGTTTGTAACGTAATCCATTAAATTACTTAAATAAGTAACTGGATTACTTGATATTGTCATGGTTTTTAAAACTACATGAATGTAGCAACCACCTCCTGCAAATTCTTGTTTGGTTTTAGACCTGGTTTAGACTTGGTTTAGACCTGGTTTTAGTCCTGGTTTAGACCTGGTTTTAGTCCTGCTTTAGACCTGGTTTTAATCCTGGTTTAGACCTGGTTTTAGTCCTGGTTTAATGCTTGTTTAGTCCTGGTTTTAGATCCAATTTAGACCTGGTTTAGACCTGCTTTAGACCTGGCTTAGCCCTCGTGTTAGTTCTGGTTTAGAGGTGCACAGGGGGAAGCGCGGTCCACGCAGCGAACGCGTCAAGACACGATCCACCCGCGGTGTCCACGCCGCACAAGAGGATGTGCGCGGCACACTAGATATATACTATGCCGCAGTGCTTTATGGGAAGGTTTTCGGACCATGAGTGAGGAAGTCGTGTTCAAGATATAGTTCTACCCCTGGGCACTGAGCCACAACCTATATGGATAATTTGGTTTTATGTATCAATGTATCTGGAGTGCGCCATCTATTGGGAAACGCCAGAATTGCAGGGAAAATAAAACTAATAAATTTTATTGCAGTTCATTCATGTTTGGTGTGCCGGATTAAAAAGGTTAACGGACCGTATGTGGCCCCCGGGCCGTAGTTTGCCCACCCCTGGACTAGTTATTCAGTGACAGTTGACATATGTGAATAATGCCTGAGTTCTCTTTCTAGATGATTATAAGCAGATTCTGCAGAAGAGATGTGAGAGTGTGACTGAGGGAATGGACAGAGGTGCTCCTCAGGCTCCTTTAAACAGCATCTACACAGAGCTGTACATCACAGAGGGCCAGAGGCCTGAGACCAAGGCCCAACACGAGGTCATCTGGCTGGAGACAGTCACAGGGGAGGATGCAATGCAAGACTCTGTGATCAAGTGCAGTGACATTTTTAAGGCCTTCACTGAAGAGCAGAAGGCCCTCAGGCTGGTGCTGACCAGTGGAGTGGCTGGAGTGGGGAAGACCTTCTCAGTCCTGAAGTTCTGTTTGGACTGGACCCAGGGCTCAGAGAACCAAGATCTGGACCTGGTGTTGCTGCTGTCCTTCAGAGAGCTAAACTTGGCCAGAGGGGGGCGCTACAGTCTACTGGAGCTCATACACGTGTTCCACCCTTCCTTGCGCACTCTCTCAGCTCAGACTCTGCTCCATCGTAAAGTCCTGTTGATCTTTGACGGTCTGGATGAGAGCCGGCTGCCTCTGAACTTCAGCTGTGAGGTAATCTCTGAGGTCACGCAGCAGTCAGAGGTCAACATACTGCTAGTGAACCTCATCAATGGAAAGTTACTTCCTGCAGCCCTTTTATGGATCACCTCCAGACCGGCAGCAGCCAATCAGATCCCTTCTTGGTATGTGCACAGGGTCACAGAGGTGCGGGGCTTTGTCACTGATGCTCAAAAAGAGCAGTACTTCACAAAGAGGTTCTCTGACCAGCAGCAGTGTGACACTGTCCTGTCCCACATCAGAGGCTCCCACAGCCTCCATACCATGTGCCAGATCCCAGTCTTCTGCTGGATCATAGCCACCGTCCTGGACCACATGATGAGCAGTGAGCAGCAGGACACACTCCCTCAGAGTCTCACTGATCTGTACGCACACTTCCTGATGGGACAGAGCTGGAGGAAGAGACTCAAATACCCTCAAGGCTCAGAGAAGCAGGGACAGCCTGGCACTGAGTTGCCTGCGGATGACAGAACGCTGCTGTTGAGGCTGGGCAGGCTGGCCTTCGAGCAGCTGGAAGCAGGAAACCTCCTGTTTTATGAAGAAGATCTGAAGCATGTGGGTTTGAACGTCACGGACGCTGTGGTTCAGGCTGGAGTTTGCTCAGAGATATTCAAAAGAGATTGTGTCTTATGTGACACACCGATCTACTGCTTCATTCACCTGAGTGTCCAGGAGTTTCTGGCTGCAGTCTATCTGATTCACACCTACACAGAGTCAAACATCTTGAAATGGATTCTGGGAAATGACGGTCAGCCTCCAACTATCAGCACTTTTCTCAGAAAAGTCATGAAAAAATGTCTTAAAAGTAAAACAGGCCACCTCGACCTGGTTGCACGGTTCCTTCACGGGCTCTGCCTTGAGTCCAACTTCAAAGTCCTGAAGGGACTTCTGGGTCAGTTGGAAATCGACAAAGAAACAAAAGAGAAAGTCATAAATAATTTGAAGGAAATGAACGTGGCACAGGTCTCTGCTGACAGAAGCATCAACCTCATCCACTGTTTGATTGAGCTGAGATACAATGTTCAAGAGGAGATTCAAGTTCTCCTGAAGGCACAGAGAAAGTTCACCAAACTGTCAGATATCCAGTGCTCAGCCTTGGCCTACATGCTGCAGTCCTCAGAGGAGGTGATTGAGGAGTTCGACATGAGGAGCTACAGCGTGTCACAACAGGGCAAAGAGAGACTGGTTCCTTGTGTAAGAAACTGCAGAAAAGCCGTGTAAGTGCTTTCTTTAGTTTTAAACACTGTAAGTGTCTAAGCAAACCTGTGTTCTGTGTTTAAAAGAAGTCATGTTATGTTTTTAGGTGTATGTTGTATATATTTTTTAGGGTTATGTCAATTTAGCTTTTTCTGTTCCGATACCAATTTCAATACTATGGATTCAAGAATCTGGCGATACCCGATATCAACAGATACCAGTGCAGAGACTGAAAACAGCATTCCTGTAAACTTAAATAACATTAGACAAAATGTGTCATGTAGCTGCTATTTATCTCTCAAGTAACAACAAAACTGTTTTGTAGGAATAAGAGTTCAAACATTATGAGACTTTCCAGGCCAAATACAACCAACCACTGTAGAATCACCATTATTCATTCAATATGAATCTGTGCAGAGGTAGCTCATTTTGACAGGCCTATATCTTCTATCAAATAAAGCTCCCACTGTGAGAGAAAGAAATGACTGGAAACACTAAAATCTTTGTATTAAATATATAATAATTTAACGCTAATATCACAGGCTACAGTGTGAATTTCCTATTATAATACAGTGATATTTTATTCATACAGTCCCTTTTTAAATAAAATTAAATTTTCTACACATGGAAACACAATAAAATAAGATGTAATGAAAATGATAAAATCAAATAATAAATCCAAACTATTCAATCATCTAAAGCAGGTATTCTGCCGTGAATCCAACATGTTCAGACTTCATGTTGTCTGAAACTCTAGATTTTTCGGCAACACCAACCAAACAAACAGAAACTGTAAACAAATAGGTGTGTTAGTTTCTGAGGAGTTTCAGTGTAGTTAGCTCCTTCTTGCAGGCAGATATAAGCCGGTGTCCACCAGCATCTGACCACAACTGAAGAAACAGCTTGGATGAGCTGTCAAACGTTTTTGATCCAAGAACATTTATCCAGTTGATAGAATTGAATTTCTCCTTTGCTATTAATCTTACCTGGACGAGTTACACCTTTGAAGAAGCTGCAGTTACAAAAAGCAGTGCAAAATTGACAACAAAAACATTAAATAAAATGGATAAAATATTTTGAGGACACATTGTGAACTGAACCTCACAATATAAATTATGTACTAAATGTCTTGTTCCCGTTGAAACTGTGTCTCCTACCGCCCTTCATTTTTCTGTTAATGTGACCATACCATCATCAATAAGTCTGATGATGGATGCGTGAAGCTGCAGTGCCAAATTGCTTTTACAGTCACTCAAAAGAGGGCTTGACTTCTTCGAGGACAGTATCATATCCATCTTTGCACTTAGTCTGCTATTTTTAGGAACATCAGCGTTGGTCTTGGTCTTTTTTGTGGGAGGGAGACCAAAGTGTTAATAGTTTCTTCCTTTTTTCTTTTCAGATTGGACTGTCGCCCATCAGATGTTAACGCTAAGATTGTGGAGTCTGCTCTGAGTTGTGACCCTTCCAACCTGCGAGAGCTGGAGCTGATGTCTCTCCAGGACTCAGGACTGACGATCCTGTGCTCTGGACTGCAGAGTCCCAACTGTCGACTGCAGGCTCTGAGGTCTGCTCTCTCCACTTTTATTATTACAGGTTGCCCTTGAAAAAAATTATGTAACCTAGTTCAAGAAAGATTAAAAAACTAAAGGCCCATTTTTATTTATGGCCAAAACAAATGTCAACAATAACCACTGTTCATTAAAATAGGGACGACACATCCATAAAGACATTATTAAATATTTCTACCATTTCCAGTCATAGACAGAACAGTTAGACATGTGTAGACCTATTTTAGTTAATAGCAGCATAAATTATCTTACTTAGAAAAGCATGTGTAGCTATAGCCTTTGTAAATCCTCTAGATTAAAACTATCTTTTCAATCCATTCTATGAGGTCTTAGTGTTCTAGACTCCCCAATTCTCAATGGACATAAGATGAGATAGAAATTGAGAAACTTCAAGAAAAGAAAAGTGCACTGTGCACTCACAGGGCACATGCTGGCACTATTACAATGTATTAAATGCTCGTCAAAGAGACTCAAGAAAGCCGAGAGATGCTGCATTGGCTCCACCGTTCCACCCCGCCTTAGAAGAACATACAACTTTATTGCAAAATCTCCTTCATGGCGCCACTTACACAACATCTTATAAAGTAGAAAAGGGTCTCTAAAGAGCCACTAGGTTTTCAGTGGCTTCTGTGTGATGCCAGTTGTGGGGAAAAGGTCTGAAAAGCCACTAAAGTTGGCCACTGTTGTGTGCATGATTTGGCTACGATTCTGTTTAAGGCATGATACTGACTGAATGCGAGTGTCATATTTTTTAGACTGAGATGGGACCAGGGATCAGAATCCATCTTAACACCTCTGGTGTCAGCTCTGAAGTCCAACCCCTCACACCTCAGGGAGCTGAGTCTGATGTACATCCACTCACTGGAGTCCTACATGGGGCAGCTGTGTGAGTTCCTGCAGAGTCCAGACTGTTGCCTGGAAACACTCAGGTTAGTTCAGTGTCCGTCTGTGACTCTTTGGTGTTTTAGCTTAAGTCTGTACTGTGATCAGTCTGAGACATTCAAAGGTTTAAACTAAAATTAAACCTGTCATCACTTACAATATGGTATATTCAAATGGAATATTCACAACTGCCAAAAAGTACCAGGATGCAAGTGTGACCCACAGTGACCATGGGGGAAGTGAAAACCTTCTTATAGTTTAACAGTATATTACATTTTCAAAAATATATCACATAGTACAATACACAAAGTTAACAGAGTTGTTGAGAGTGGTAATAATGCTGTTTGTTTTTCTGATTGTAACGTTTTGTGTAGCCGTGGAATTAAACCAAATTTAATAGAATTGCCAATGTCTTTTTAGACTTTTTGGACTTTGGAAGAATAAATTTTTGCATTTAGAGACACAGATTCAATGTGATGAAATGGGATTTCTAATAGAAAAAAAGTGAATAGTAAATTGTTAGTAAACAATAGGAAAGGTTTTTGCCTCATGGCCCTGCTGTAATGTAACGCATTATGTATTTCAGATATATTCGCTGTTCTTTGACACAGATGAGCTGTTCGGTTTTGGCCTCAGCTCTGAAGTGTAACTCCACTCACATGAAAGAGCTGGATTTAAGCCAGAACAACCTGGACTCAGGAGTGGAGCATCTGTGTGGGTTTCTGAGGAGTCCAGATTGTCGGCTGAAGATACTGAGGTCAGTGCTTTAATAATATTCTGTCTATGTCAGTGTAATCCCTTTGTCTTCCAGGAGTGTTCCATTGTGATAAAAAGTGGTTTGTACACATTTTACCTTTTTGATCTAATCTGCTTGTCCACCTGGGAGATTGGAGACCAGACTCATGAGAAGCTGCTCCTTCAAAGTGCACACAAAAATTAATAAAACTACTAGCTAATACACATAAACTACTCTACAATAAAACTTATACACATAACAGGGAAACAGACTTGGGACTAAAGTGTTTAGCAGTGACAGTGCAAATGCTGCAGTTTTCAGTGCACAGACAGACGGGACATGGGCATTGACAGAGCAAATTGACAAAACAGATAAGAGCTACTTGGGTCCAAGTGGCAGCATAAGTTCTCAGTGCAAACTTGAGTTTAGTTTGGTGACAGCTCTGGGAAGAAACTGTCCCTGAGTCTGTTTGTTCTGGCTGGAATGGACCTGAAGTTCCTGCCAGAAGAAAACAGGTTGAAGAGGGATGGGTATTGTCCTTTATGATGTTCCTTGCCCTGCTGAGTGGGAGTTGTAGAAGGTGGGTTTGGATGGCAGAGGGTGGCCAATGATTTTCTGTGCCATGTTGGTCACCCTCTGCAGTCTCTTCCTGTCCATCTCTGTGCAGCTGGAGTACCACACTGACACAGCAGAGGTCAGCAGGCTCTCAATGGTGGAGCAGTAGAAGGTCACAGCAGGCTTGTGTTCAGTTTCTCCTTCCTGAGCCCCCTCAGGAAGTGTAGCCGCTGCTGGGCCTTTTTGACCAGTACAAAGGTGTTGACCAACCAGGAGAGGTCTGCAGAGATGTGAACCCCCAGAAATTTAAAGGATTCCACCCGCTCCACCCTTTCACCATTGGGAGCAGGAGCAGCTCTGTCCCTCCAAAAGTCCAGGATAAGTTCCTTAATTTTTGTGCTGTTCAGTGCCAAGTTAGTTTCACTCCATATGCCTCATTCCCCCGTTATCAGCCCCACCACCGTTGTTTCGTCAGCGAATTTGACAGTGATGTTCTCGGAGTGGGAGGGACTGCAGTCGTGTGTGTAGAGCGAGTAGAGAAGTGGGATCAGCACACAGCACTGGAGGGAGTTGGTGCTGAGAGTGCGGACGGATAAGAGATGGGGACCCAGTTTTACCTGCTGGGGTCAGTTGAACAAAAAGTTCTTAATCCAGGAGCAGGTGGGTGGTGGGAGCCCCAGGTTGGCTAACTTGGGGATCAAGATGTCTGGTATTATTGTATTAAAAGCTGAGCTGTAGTCAGTGAAGAGCATCCTGACATAGCTCCCCTGTTTCTCCAAATGGTTGAGTGCAGAGTGGAGGGTGGTGGCTGTTGCATCCTCAGTGGATCTGTTTGGCCGGTATGCAAACTAATGCAGGTCTTTGGTGATTTTGTCAGAGTTCTGCATCTTTGAGTGTTGACCATTAGTTTTTCAACTGTATCCTATTCTAATTTGTTCTAGGAAACATACTGCCTTTGTGAGCCATTGAGCACAAAAATGATTACCGTATTTTCCGGACTATAAGCCGCTACTTTTTTCCCAGGCTTTGAACCATGCGGCTTTTACAAAGGAGCGGCTAATCTGTGGATTTTTCTTCCACTGCTAGGGGCGCTCTAACCGGAATTTCAAAAACAAGATAGACGGAAAATTAATGCAAAGAAGAATATGCTACTTTTTATTTAGCAGATATAACATGCACGACAAATTACTAACTGGTAATTATTTTCAAATCCTCGCCCCATGACAAGCACATGAAGGAGTTTGTATGATGCAAGTTTTAAGTTGAAGGCATCGATCTTGCTCCAGGAAGGAAACCGCTGTAGAGCCCTGCACCCGCGGGACCCAACACAAAACAGTGTGGCGCAGGACCATGGATGTATAATAAGAGCATTCTGAAAGAACATTCTGAAAGCTTATGGCGGGCGGGAGCACGACCACATGACACGGGAGTGGGCGGGAGCGGGACTGAAAATTGTGTCCCGTGCAGACCTCTACCGTGCTGCTGCACGTAAGCTCGGCGTCAAAGGTTTCAGCAAAGATGATTAACTTGTGGTGACTTATGGTTTCACTGCACAGAAGAAATGAAGGTCAATTACCGGTTCTTTTCTATTTTTGACCTCGTTATAATCAGCACAGTTGCTGCCGTGTTAAAAGGCACTGTTCGGAAAGAATCCTTTCAGGTACATAAATGTACATTTACAGTACAAAATCATTCTGTATATGCAGTAAATATCTAATTTTTCAACATGGATATCAGCGGCTTATAGCCCGGGTGCGGCTTGTATATCTTTTTGCTTTTTTTTTTCTTTTCTTTTTTTAAATAGAGTGGATGCGGCTTATATACCGGTGCCTCTATAGTCCGGAAAATATGGTAATTGACTTCTATTATAATCACTAATTTTCAGCCTGCCATTGTACTAAGTGTAACGCATGCAATATCCAGGTGGAGCCACAGGAGTCTCAGAGAACAGTGAAAGACTTTTACTCCATGTATTTGTAAGGACACCCAGGGAGTGTTTCCATTACAATGGGTTTAGGCCACTTTGGTGTTAAAGACACATCCAATGGCGTGACATAGGTCTGCACCAAGAGCCACTGGACAGCTCTCAAAAGACCAGTGCTAGTAAACTAAAGCAGCATCAGCACTGATCAATGTTCAAATATACAACTCTAAACAAATGTGCATGCAAATGAACCAGAGTACACAGCTGATCCTCACGTGGACTGGCATGTGCCTGAGTTTCGCTTTTGTTTTCTCATATGCGCAGAGACCACCTCGGAGTACATGTTCTTGTTTTGATAAATAACTTTACCCTTTTACTATGCGGTTACCTGGATGTAGGTGGAGGATTATGGAGAACTTTACACGATTGCGCTATTGGCATGCTGCTGGTCATCTAATGACTGCATGCAGGTGTGTCTAGCCCGCTTTGGAAGGTTGTACCTTCAGTGGTCCACTTTGGATTCCTAAAAGGGGCTGGTACGGATTGCTTTACACAGTGAAAACACTCAGGATTCCGTTCCGTCCCGCCCAGCCCTTTGGAAAAGAGGCTTATCAGATACATACGTCCTAAACCTGCTCATACACTTTACTATATGGAAAATATCAAACTCTTTCATTATGTCCAAAAACCTTACATTTTAGTTTGGGTAGGTGAGGCTATCTGGGATTAGGAATTGTGGAAAGCTGTATTTTTTTGATGAGGTAATTATAAGATCTAAATACATATGCATGAGACAACAACATAGGTATAAAATATATAATCAGAAATAAAGTCCCAAATGTGGCCAGAATGTCCTCTATAAATCAAATGAATCATTATTATCATTATTTCAAGGCTCAGATCATAAAAAAAATCATATTTTTAAATGATTATAAAAAGAAAATATAAAAATATATAACAAAGTAAAGTAAAAATATATGTACAAAGTTTCATATATGATGTTTACAGCACTTTTTGTATGGGCTTCAATGGGAAAAGTAGCCTTCCATTTGCATTGCGCCATCACCATTCTGTCAGTCTGTATCTGGAAGTCCCACAGGATCTTGGCTCATTCTCCACAACCTTTGGAGGCGTTTCCCACCTTGATCCTGGGGTTTCCAGCCCGTACTCTGCACAGATGTTTCTGTACACCAGGGGTGTCAAACTCATTTTGGTCCGGGGGCCGTATGCAACCTACTTTGATCCCAAAAGGGCCGGATCAGAAAACTCAGTTCTCTCTTCAAGTTATCGTATTTTTCTCCGTGTCTCGTAGTGGTGTTTAAGATTATATTCCTCGAGCAACGCCACTTGTTCCAAACACACTGAGCACAGATTTCCCATTCACCTCTGTCAACAAATAAGAATTAGACTATTTTTCTTGGGAAATCCTGAACTCAGCATCTGCTTTTCTCATTTTTTGACATTTTGCTGATGAGGGTCACGGTCGACAGTCAAAACGATCGTCCTTTAAGAGCGTTTGGAAAGAGGAAAGTCTTCATTTGTGCTGCTCTGGTGGGAGTCGCAACGTACAGAAACGCCGGAGACGGTGCTATGCTAAACGGTGCAGAAAATTAACAGAAAAATCAGAACATTTGAAGTATTTTAATAGAAAAATCAGCCGAGGGCCAGATTAAAGGTCTTGGAGGGCCAGATCTGGCCCCCGGGCCGCATGTTTGACACATGTGCTGTACACTATGCCCGCTACTTGGTTATGTCGCTCCATGTCGCTTTCCCTGCCAGCATCTTACACCCTGCAGTTATGAGCTGGACTGTCTCAGGCACTTCTTTGCACAACCTACACCTTGGGTCTTGTCTGGTGTGGTAGATCTGGGCTCACTCCCAGAGGGAACAATAAAAGACATTGAGGACAGCTACAAGTACCTTGGTATCCCACAGGCAAATGGCAACCTTGACGAGGCAACAAGGAAAGCGGCGACAGCCAAATACCTGCAAAGAGTACGGCAGGTCCTAAGAAGCCAGAACAATGGCAAGAACAAGGCGCAGGCAATAAACAGCTACACCCTGCCAGTGATCAGATACCCAGCAGGAATTATATATATATATATATATATATATATATATATATATATATGGTTGTTCCTTTAGAAACAAACCTAAAAGTATTTGGGTTCCTTCTGTTTTTTGTAGATTGGGAGACTGCGGTTTGTCAGAGTCCAGCTGTTCTTCTCTGGCCTCTGCTCTGAAGTCTAACCCCTCACATCTCAGACAACTGGACCTCAGTGGAAACAGGGGTATAAAGGACTCAGGACTGGAGCATCTGTGTGGATTTCTGCAGAGTCCAGACTGTCGACTGGAGACTCTCGGGTGAGTGTGAACATAGCAGAATGAGTCATCATGAAATTACGCTTATAAAGCATAAGCATCATTCAGTCAACCATCCATCCATCTTCTCCCGCTTAATCTGGCTGGGTCGCGGGGGCAGCTTGCTCCCCAATACTCATAGCACCTGACTACCCCTATGAACCCCTCTGCAGGTGGTGAGCCCACAGGAGGGTGGACAACATGGTCCTTGATGTTAGTTCATAGGGGTGCGGGCATGTTTTAGCCCGGAGGAAACCCATCCAGACACGGGGACATGCAAACAACATGCAAACTCCACACAGAAAGGCGGATCGAACCCGCAACCTTCTTGCTGTGAGGCCTGAGTGTTGCCACTCAGCCATTGTGCCGCCTCAATTGATCAATCAAACTTTATTTATAGAACGCTTTTCATACATAAAAATGCAACAGAAAGTGCTTTACAGTGATTTAAAAAAGACTATCCCACCCCCCATAAACAATTCCACATAAAGCTAAACTATACAAGTGAAGTCTAACTGTGACATAACTATCTATTTTTTTTTTACTACTAACTGAAACAGGAAACTATGAGATTACTACCTGTGACTACAATCTTTCATAACTCTTTCTCTATACTAACTATAATAACTATAACTAACTACTACAGAGGAAAAAAAGAAAATAGAGGAAGAACAACAAAAACACAGTAGGGGTTTTCTCAAGGTTTTCACACCACACTCTGCAAAAGCTTTGAGTTTCCTCCAGATTTGATCCAATATTGCAATTTAGAGCCACCATGCCCAACCATGTCCATCAGTGGTCAATGACCACAACCCCGGCCCATAGTCACAAAGTTCGAGTACTTGAACCTCTGCCTCTCACTCCAATTTGGGGCTTTTGAACAGCTGCCTCAGTATTTGAATTTTCTGAAAAATCAGGGCCATGTGTAATCCAAATCAGCAAAAGGTCCTGTAATCCTGATTCAAATAGGTGGATCCGCTGTGTCCTCTACGGAAGAACACGCAGGTTCGCCTGACCCTGCTTCAAAAAATAGTGTCAATTGCGTTGAGTGACCACGTTATCAAATCTATAGTTAATTTGGGTTCGGAGAGCAGAGCGGAGAGAGTCTCTCAAAGTGTAAAAAGTGTAAAACACTAGACTAGACGAGACATAGACAGAGAGGCAAAGCAGGAAGATAAGATAGGACAGGAGAGGAGAGAAATGTGTCTGCCCTCATCAAGAGCCAGAGAGAAAGCTCATTGAAATATGATTGAGAGCATAAACATTGTTATCACTGTTATGCAGCCAACTTCAGCATCACCAATATAAGAATCAGAATATGTTTTATTACCATTGTTGTCATAATTCACAAACTAAGAACTGGCTTTGGCATCATGATTCAACAACAACAACGACAACAACAACAACAACAACAACAACAACAACAACAACAATGTAATATATTGTCTCCTGATCATCGCCACTGTTTCCTGATCATCTCCAATGTCTTCTGGTCATCTCTACTGTTTCTTGATCATCTCCACTGTCTTCTGGTCATCTCTACTGTTTCCTGATCATCTCCACTGTCTTCTGGTCATCTCTACTGTTTCTTGATCATCTCCACTGTCTTCTGGTCATCTCTACTGTTTCTTGATCATCTCCACTGTCTTCTGGTCATCTCTACTGTCTCTTGATAATCTCCACTGTCTTCTGGTCATCTCTACTGTTTCCTGATCATCTCCACTGTCTTCTGGTCATCTCTACTGTCTCTTGATAATCTCCACTGTCTTCTGGTCATCTCTACTGTTTCTTGATCATCTCCACTGTCTTCTGGTCATCTCTACTGTCTCTTGATAATCTCCACTGTCTTCTGGTCATCTCTACTGTCTCTTGATCATCTCCACTGTCTTCTGGTCATCTCTACTGTTTCTTGATCATCTCCACTGTCTTCTGGTCATCTCTACTGTCTCTTGATAATCTCCACTGTCTTCTGGTCATCTCTACTGTTTCTTGATCATCTCCACTGTCTTCTGGTCATCTCTACTGTTTCTTGATCATCTCCACTGTCTTCTGGTCATCTCTACTGTCTCTTGATCATCTCCACTGTCTTCTGGGCCTTGAGCTTCAGCTTGTTGCAGGTTACCAGTTAGCAGTTTACCTCCATCCTGTAGCAGACTCATGGCTGTCCAAGATGAGCTGCTAACTTCATTAGCTTTACACAGTGGTGTTTGGAGGTGCATCAGTTAATGTACAGGGAAAAGGGCAGGGGAGACAGAACACAGACCTGTGGAGTTTCTGTGCTGATAGTCCCAGTGTCCAAGAAGCTCTTCTCCAGCTGCAGGCGCTGGCAGGTGGAGAAGTTAATAGTTAATTAATAGTGCCGAAAAAATAATAAATTAAATTATTATTGAATTGAATTGAATTATTATGTTGCTCCCTTTGTGTTATCATGCTTTTACACGTTTCTACTATTGGTAGAACACGGTATTTGTAGGGTCAGGTTTATCACGTCCTCTCTGACTTGTTGACGCTGTAGGAAAACTGAAGGGGGTCCAGGAGAGAGAGGGTGAGTGACCTGAGGTTGGACAGAACCAGCCGTTCAAAAGTGTTCATGCCTACAGACGTCAGGGCTACAGGCCTGTAGTCATTAAGCTTTACTATCCAGGGCTTCTTGGGGACAGAAGAAATGACTGATGACTTGAAACAGGCCGGGACATGGCATGACTCCACTTGACTTTACTTCAAAGTATCAGTAGAAATCTCCAGTTCTCCAGTCAGTTTCAGGTTTCATGTTTTACATTGACAATAGAATTCTGCACTAATAGAACAATAACATTTTTAGCAACAAGAAAAAGCAAATGGAGGTTCATTTGAGACTAACGAGTCAAAGTAAGTAAGTAAGGTTTTATTTACATAGCGCTTTACACAGACACATGTCCCCAAAGTGCTTTACACAGCATTTTACAGAGAATTCTTCATTCACTCCATACCCGGTGGTGGTAAACTACTGTTATAGCCACAGTTGCCCTGGGGCAGACTGACAGAGCCGTGGCTGCCAAGCCAACAGGCGCCAAAGTGAATG
Source organism: Odontamblyopus lacepedii (assembly GCA_034769755.1). Lineage (NCBI taxonomy): Eukaryota > Metazoa > Chordata > Actinopteri > Gobiiformes > Gobiidae > Odontamblyopus > Odontamblyopus lacepedii. The sequence goes on along the minus strand of CM068347.1, from coordinate 41,232,008 downwards.
TCTTATTTAAAAACACTTTTTCAACACACTTAAAACTGTTTTTAAATTAGTGGATATACCTCTATATTTTATTTCAGAGTGAATTCATGCAGTTTGTCTCTGGCCTCTGCTCTAAAGTCTAACCACTTCTCAAATCTGAGACAATTGGACCTCAGTGAAAACAGCGACATAAAGGACTCAGGACTGGAGCATCTGTGTGAATTTCTGCAGAGTCGAGACTGTCGACTGGAGACTCTCAGGTAATTATGACCATAGAAGATTCAACATAGTGCAAAGGAATTATAAGCATAAGCATCTCAACTACAGTTTATTATACTTGTTGAATAAATTGAACCATCATTTGCAAAACAGGTGATAAAAAGTCACCAAAGTTTTAGGAATGATGATGTATCGTCTGCCATCGTCTATCACCTACATCAACTCTGGGGCCAAAGTTTATGACTGGTCTAAACACTGTTGTGAGGGGAGAAGTTAAGGCTCATAATCTCTAATCTCTACATAATGTGGAATCTTAGCAACAGTGCCATACATGAGTTAACCACTGGTGACAGTAGTGAACACAGCTCCACAATGGAAGCTAAACTTTTAAAAAGTGATTAGAACCAGCTGCAAAACAAATAAATGTTTCCCTTACAGTTTTTTTTTTTTTCTTGACTCTTTACCAACAGATGAGCTGTCTGGTGGTTGTTTAAGAGAATGCAGCCTTTTTTTTACTTGGAAGCATAAATGCAGTAATGGTTATTATGCTTAGAACGCACAGATCTATTTATGTACAAAAGTGGAGCATACATGAGCCTTTGGCTTAGAGAGAAATTAGTCTGCCCTTGTTTATCTGATGGTAATATTATTTATTTCTATAGCACTTTTCTGAACAAGTTCCAAAGTGTTTCACATACAGTCACAACAGAATAGAACAGTCGTAGTTACTCAATAACAATTGCATTTCTGAATTATGTCAGTCGTTTCCTAAAAATATAAAGGCATTTAATATGTCTAATGTCCAGGGAGAGGGAGCATGTACAGAGAAGGTCCCCTTTAGTGATCAGTTGACTCCTGGCCATTGAAGAACCAGCAGGGCCATTTATATATTCAGTCTATGGTTCCAACTCCAGGTGGATCCTCAGCCTCCCCGGTAAAGGCAGGGTACTGGAGAGGAGAGTCTGACTGATAGTTCAACTTCAGATTCAGGAGGAACAGTGGAGTTTTTCGCCTGGTCACAGAACACTGCACCAGCTCTATTCTCTCCATCAGGTACTTGAGGGCTGCAGCACATGTTCCCTATAGAAAGGGAAGTCTGGACCGAATGTAATAGTAATGTGACAAAGGGTTTCCTGGAGGGTGAAAACCATTGTGTTTGCTGAACTTCAGATATGTGAATGACTGGTCTGGGTCTCAGGGAGAAATCTCCTAAATTTATAGATACTCATAAATTTCTATCACAACAGTTTTTAGACACACACGGACATGTTATTTTCAGAGTGAAGTCCTGCAGTTTGTCAGAATCCAGCTGTTCCTCTCTGGCCTCTGCTCTGAAGTCTACCCGCTCACATCTGAGGGAACTGGACCTCAGTGCAAACAGTGATATACAGGACTCAGGAGTGGAACATTTGTGTGGATTTCTGAAGAGCCAAGACTGTCGACTGGAGACTCTCAGGTCAGTGTCAGTTTATTAAAATGTTCAGGGTTTCCTTTCCCTGGATTTTTGTTCAGTTACTTGTAGCCAAATTAAATTGCTTCCTTGTGATGTTGGTCAACCCTTCTCACCCTCTGTTGAAATAATCAGTGATATTCTCTATTGATGTAAAAGTTTATCACCTCTCACATGTCCTTATAATATTCCCACCTGCCAACTTGCTCATTACCAGCGACAGGCTCCTGCCATCTGTGATATTCCTCTCCGTGTGGTCTTCATTTTCTGGAGTAGGTTGGCTTACAGTTTTGTCTATCGAACACTGAGTTGGAGGTGGACCAAAAACTTTGTCTTACAGTATTCCTTTTTGTCACCATAAGACATGTTTACCCAGTGGCTTCTTGGTACTCTATTCTTTTTCCATGTGTTTGCTGTAAGTAAATTTGTAAAATTAGATGGGCCCATAACCAAGTTAGCGAAGTCATTCATATGCATTAATGCACTTGTTTGGGGTTTCACCCTTTTTGGGGGGTATTCATTCATTTCCAGGAGACTGATCCTAAGCTTTATTAAACTAAACTAAACTTAACTTTTATGTTGTTAATCTAATAATAATTAAAAAAAAAAAAAATTAATTACTTTAATTTATTTATTTGATTGGGACAGAGTATGTTAATGGACAAAGACCTTATAAATTAGACAAGCCCTTTTAAAAATTATCCATCCATCCATCTTCTCCCGCTTAATCCAGCTGGGTCGCGGGGGCAGTTTACTGCCCAATCCTCATAGCACCTGACCCCCCCCATGAACCCCTCTGCAGGTGGTGAGCCCACAGGAGGGTGGACAACATGGTCCTTGATGTTAGTTCATAGGGGTGCTGCATGGGTGCTGCATGTTTTAGGTTGATGGGGGAAACCGGAGCACCCGGAGGAAACCCATCCAGACACGGGGAGGAACATGCAAACTCCACACAGAAAGGCCCGGGCGACCTGGGGATCGAACCCGCAACCTTCTTGCTGTGAGGCCTGAGTGTTGCCACTCAGCCACCGTGCCGCCACGGCACTAAACAAAACTAAAAACAGTCTTACCCACTCCACAGAGCACCAGAGGCAAAACTATTAGAACTCCAGACTGTCCATGCGAACGTCTGTGTTTTTAGTGCCAGGACGACTATGGCCATTGACATGCACTAGCCTAGCACCAGCAACCTCTGCAAACACAAGGACTGGATGGGAAAGTTTAAAAAAAGTGTCTCCACACGTCACTCTGGCTCACAAGGAAATGAGACCCTATGTCCAAAATTATGAACTTTTCCTTTCAAGACCGAAATCCATAGTCGAGGACAAAAAAATGAAAGCACATTTCCCTACAAAATCACCATTCAATACCAAATAATAGCCAGGTTGCAATTAACCGCCGGGTCCCTTTGAAACACCAGGTGCAGGTGTGTACTTTGATAAATAACTGCCAGGTCCAAATAAACGCTGAATCTACTGTATTAAAGAATTTGTGCCAGGAACAACAGGACCCAGGACTGATGCTTGTGTTGTCTCAAAGGTTCTCACTCTGCTGCTCCACACTTGCAGCGTCTGTCATTTGTTTTAACTCGCTAAAGAAATTTCAGCTTGTTGCAGGAGGTTTTAATGACTTAAGTAATAACTCAGTAATTCAGGAGTCACTTTCAAATGTGGGGAAACTCCTTGTTCCATAGATATTTTGTTTTAACATTTCAAATTAACAAGCCTACGTCTGTATATTAAGTCACCTATGCCAACACCCCAACAGTCAATCTGGCTGCTGCCCCAAATTGCCTCTTGGTCTCAAATAAATGCCTGGTCTGTTAAGTGATTGAAACAAATAAACACCCCGGCGACTATTTGATATTTTCCGGTAATGTAGTTGAGGGTAGCTACCATGGTTTATGGTTCTATACGAAGAGATAGATGACATTGTACTGGTGTTTGTTTGTTTTTTTCAGATTGTCCTGCTGCAGTTTGTCAGATCCCAGCTGTTCCTCTCTGGCCTCTGCTCTGAAGTCTAACCGCTCACATCTCAGAGAACTTGACCTCAGTAAAAACACTGATATACAGGACTCAGGAGTGGAGCATCTGTGTGGATTTCTACAGAGTTCAGGCTGTCGACTGGAAAAACTGAGGTATTTATAACATGATTGTAGTCAGGGCAACAATCACATTGCCAAAAGCTGCTGTGGATCCTCTGCCCATCCCCAACCCTTTTTCTACTTCACTTAATCCCACTCCATCCTCATTAACTCTGGAAGCCACATCTGCTGGTTCTGTTTTATACATACTATGCTGAAGTCACCTTACTAGTCCTGCACTATTGCATGATATTGTACTGCATTCTGCATTTTACTCTATATTTATACTATTTGTGTATTTTATTGTATTGTATTGTTTTGTATTGTTTTTGTATTGTATTTATTGACTGCACCCAGCACTACGTGCCCAAGACAAATTTCTCCCTCGGGGGACAATAAAGTTTATCTTATCTTATTATCTTATCAAAATATCAGACTATCTTTAATTTTAAGTCAAAGTGTTCTTTTTTTTGATTAATAAAAGAACACATTTTAAAAAGACTTCTTTTGTAAATTAAATTTTATCTCCCCCTTGATTTATACGGTGGGGGAGGTTGCATACCAGAATGATCCTAGGCGCTCTGCTGGCTGGGCTAGGGGCTTCATCGGCAAACAGGTCCTAAGTGAAAGGTCAGACTAAGAGCAGTTCACATATCTCCTATGAACAGAAAAGAAGTTGGGGCCCCACCCTGGAGTCAGTCCAGGGCTCAGGGCTGGAATGCGAGCGCCGGGTGGTCAGGTTCACCAGGTGATGAACCTCACCTGCAGAGGAACCAGACAGGTTGGGTGCTGCCACCATATGTGGCAGCAAATGTGGCAAAAAATCTTTCAGAGGAAACTCTTTGAGGAAATTAACCATTTCAACACCAGACCAGACGGCTAATGGAACAGGCTTTAGATAGATCAACCAGCAGCAGCAAAATAAATGCATGTATATTCTTTTCTGGAGGACTACAAAAATTGAATAAAAGCATAATTTTTACATGATATGCATTAACATTAACTAAATGAATGGCTCCGCTAGTCAGGTAAACTCCCTTTTTGTCTGTGCAACATATGCTGTACTTGGTGATGTCAGTTTTATGTTTTTCATTTTACTTTCATTTTTTAATGTTTTTTTAATAACATGGTATTATTTCTGTCCTAGATTAAATTCCTGCAAAATATCAAGATCCACTTTCACTTCCATTAAAACGATTCTGAAGTCTGCATCATCGTCATTAAAAGAGCTGAGCTTGACTGTTGATGGAAGTCCTCTTTCTGACGAGAATGACCTTGACCGCATTGGAAAATGTCACCTGGACATTACTTTTATACCACCTGCGTCCTATAATGATGAGTCTGATTATGACGATGACGATCAAGATGATGATGAAGATGATCTAAAAGATGCCTATGACCAGGATTACGACGATGACAGAGATTACAATGAAGACTATGACGAAGACTACAATGAAGACTGTGATGAAGACGAAGATAAAGACTACGATGAAGATGAAGACGGCAACTATGACGACGGTGAAGATGAAGATGGCGACTACGACGATGGTGAAGACGAAGATGAAGATGACAGTAATGCAGATGATCCTGATTTATATTATGGCTGGTAAAGACTTTTACTGTGTAGTATAGGCTAAAATGCAACTTTCATTCAAGAAGGGGCACTACACTATTGATAGTTTGTAGTGACGTCACGCTGGGGGTGTTCTCCATGTACACTGCCTGGCAAAAAAAAAAGTGGCCACCTGGATTTAACTAAGCAAATATGTCCGAGGTTGCTGCAGTTGGTCAGGTCCAGGTCCTGAATATACTGAAGCACCAGGTTATTCCATCAGTGGATTTTCTCTTCCCTGATAGCACAGGCATATTCCAACATGACAATTCCAGGATTCATTCAAATAGTGACAGCGTGGTTCAGGGAGCAGGAGACATCATCTTCGCACATGGATCGGCCTCCACAGAGTCCAGACCTAAACCCCAGTGAGAGTCTTTGGGATGTGCTGGAGAAGCTTTGTGCAGCGTCAGACTCGACCATCATCAATGCAAGATCCTGGTGAAAAATGAATGCAACACTGGATGGAAATAAATCTTGTGACATTGCAGAAGCTTATCGAAACGATGCCACAGCGAATGCATTTATTTTAAAAAGAATCATTAATGTCTCCAAAACTAAAGCAGCACAAATGAAACTTTTTGCAGCACATAACGCCACAAACGATTCACATAGTTTTTGTGTAGGTTTGCGTTTGATGGCGGCCAACTTCATGCAGGTCTCATATTGGCCTCCAGAGGTGTGCGCCAACGCAAACTCCAAATGGATGAAACTCTCCGCGCACACTCCACCACGCAATCTGTGCTTTATAGATGCCACCTGCAGCGCGCCCTGTCCACACCTCCACCTCAATGAGATTTCCCTAAACATGAGCCAATAATCAGAGGGTTTGGCCGAGATTTGCGGGACAGAGGGAGGCACACTCGCGTCAAAGGCTTTGTAGCATCCAGTCCAAATGAGAAGGCCGGAACTGATGGCTAAATGACTTTTAATCTTTCCATGCCGTGTCATAAAACGTCAAAGTAAAAGCTAGACAAGAACAAAATAGAAATTATATTATCGTATGTAACATTCATTTAGTACAAATTCCAAGTTGCTCAAATTTACATTCACAAATAAAACAAACCTTGACCCCTGTCGACTGTTGCTATCCTTGGGTTTTTATAATGATTTCACCGTAGTTTAGTTTTTCACCGTAAACTGTTGCCGTCTTTACTTTGCATCTTTTTTGTATGTCAAGCTAATGTTTAACCGTCAAGTCCGCTTACACATGAGGTGTTGGTAAACAGCTTTTTCAGGGACCTTGCCTAGAAACTCCTAGAAAATTTGAGATGGATCGGTAATCGTTCAGCACTCTAGTATCTTTAGGAGAGGCTTGATGACTGCAGACTGCACAAAGCTCTTGGGAATGTTCCAGATTGAAGTGACATGTTAACTATGTGAGCGAGTGGTGAAAGTAAACTGTGGAGGACGGACTTTAGAAATCTAGTGGGTAACACATGGAGGCAGCAGACGATCTCTAAGACAGTTTTGTCAGGTACAAGAGCATAGTGACTCAGCTCTAAGTGTCTCTGTGGCTGCGTGATTGTTATTTGCATTGTTGAATTGATGCAGTTTTGATGGTCTGAACTTTGTCATTAAAGAATACTGCAAATACACTTAGATGTGGAAATCAGTTCTAACGGCAGTGGAGCTGGAGGGTTTGTTCATGTGTTCACTGTTGCAAACACAAGAGTTCTTATGGCAATTTCCAATGAGGTCCGAAAAATACCTCTTCCTTGTTCTCTACTGTGGTTATACACGTGCATCTTTTCTCTGTAAATCTCATAATGAACCTGGAGCTTTGGCTTGTGCTATTTCTACTCAGCCCTCTGGCACAGGAGGGTTCAAATAGTGTCCAGGAGAGTCCGCAAGATCACTCAATAATACACAAATGATTTAGAAAACCAGTTCAAGCATGTTTTTGAGAAGGGAACAACAATATAACATGTTAGAAAGCTCCAAAAAGGTGATTTAGCATAATAGTCCCTCTTTTGTGTCATGTCTAGTAAACTGCCTTTAAGTATTTGTAGTAGAATGAATTTTACATATATATTTTTTTAAATATTGTAAAATGTCTTTATTTTGAGTTTATGGGCCAAAGTAAATTTTAAAATGTTTTATATAGTGTATTTAAAGTGTATTTAATAGTTTATGCACTTTATGCCATTTTTATTTGAAAAATGTTGCTCAACATTTCAATATTCCTTGATATTCCTCTGTATTTTTTATAAAGGAATAATATTCTGGACCTGTCAGGCAGAGAGTGGTAGAACTATGGGCGATACAAGATCATTTTTACATTGAAGCCTTTACTTTAGATGGTAAAATGGATACGGACACTAGTTTTCCCATTGTTGCTCCAAGGTTAGTGCTTGATAGTCGGGTCCAGACGGGATAAAATGATCACAAAGCTCTGGCTGTTACATTTTAGCTTCTGTTGCAATGAACAGGCCTAAAATGTTATATGTTAGATAGTTTGATTTCATGGTGTAACGTGACATAAGGCTGGTAGTTCACATGTTAACAGAATTAACCTAACTGACGTCACCCAAAGTCATTCAGATTGTGTTCTGCAATCAGAGACAAATCAACCTGTGACACACTACAAACTGTGAGTAATGCAAATATTGTTCGCATATTGATCTGTAAGCTACAGGTTGCTCTTATTGTATTCTCGTTTTTTTTATGGCAATTTAGATTTTAATTGCTTTATTTTATGGTAGGACCACACAGGGAGTGTTTATGACGCATAACAGAAGTACAGCAATTTTAGACCGTTTTTACGATATTAAAGCATTATCAAAACTGGGTGTTTTTGTCATTTTTGTATTTTTTTATGGGGGCATACATTCTTCCTTGCTGTCCTTGTTAGGTTTTTTTTGTTTATTTGTCTTCCTTTCCTCTCCAGTTCTGTAATGTTTATTCTGATCTGATTGCAGTGAGGGTTATGGTTTTGCTGGTCTGCCCACTATACACAGTGCTCATTTAGTTTATCTATCTTTATGTGAAAGTAAATTTAATGGAAAAAACAACTTTTGCATGTGTAAAATAAAGAACGCTGACTTTATCCCTGGCTCCAGGTTCATGATTTCTATAATCTCGGTTTATAACACTTGGACAATCAGCAAAGGATCCCACTGGGATGTATAAATAAACTATAAATAAGTAATATAATTTAAACAAACTATAAGTTAATTTCCATGCTAACGTGTGTAGGATCCCTCAGTCGTTCAGGTAGAAGTCATGGCAAAGGAGAAATTCAATTTGTCGACTGGACAAGCGTTTATATAGGTTGAAAACATGTTGCAGCTGATCCAAGCTGCTTCTTCAGTTCTGGTCACAATGCTGGTGGAGTTCTGACAGAACCCTGCTGCCATTTCCGTAGCGTCCAGCTCAATAATGGCACTGCGGAGCAGGAGCAACGATATTTCTTCTTGAAGGGCTATGGTGTCCGCATTGCTTGCTGGTTGGGTGCAGAAAATGCTGCTGAAAGGAGGAGGATGATGGGCAAATTGTAACGTATAGCTGCTCTTCAGCGTCCTCGTCAACCAGGGTGCAACTGGACCAACCAGGTCCACCACGTTGGAAAGAAGATTGTTAGAGGTTGTACTGTGTCGGGGGCCCTCCGATAAAGGGCCGGTCCACACGGGCACTTATGGTGGGGGCATGAGAACAGTGGCATCTGGGCTCTAACTAAAGGAGCCCATATCGACAGGCCAATTTAGCCATAGAATTATGACCCACTGTTCAATCATCAGTATTCACTCATTTATATGAATGAATGTGCAGAGGAGCTCATTTTGACAGGCCCATATCTTCTATCAAATAAGGCTTCCACTATAAAAGAGAAAGAAATGATTGGAAACACAAATCTTTATACTAATTGTGTTAAATTTATAATATTTAAAGCTAATATCATAGGCTACAGTGTTAATTTCCTATTATAATATAGTGATATTTTACACACATGGAAACAAAATAAAATAAAAAATAAAATAATGAATATGATAATGATGCAATAAAACCAAAACACTTAAAATGTCAAATCAATGGCATTTAAACTGGAAGAGCGTTGGGACTTGTGCACATGCGCTGTAGCGTTAGGGAGCTCAAATCCACAGGATACAGCACTGCCGTGGACCAGGGAAACAGGACCCATAAAGGTGGAGCTCCAACTCCTCCCTGGGGAGTACAAGGCATATGCTGTGGAGAGCACTGAGACGAATGGAGCCATCCCAGACGGATGGAACAGCAGTCATGCCCTGGAGGATCCTTATGTAGCAGGGGCTGTAAGGTGTATCCTTAGGATCCCAGGTACAAGTGTCTCTTTAGAAAGGGTTTTCTCCTCTGCAGGGGACATTTATCCCAAAGAAGTGTCTTAAAACAGAGCATGTTGATCAGCTTGAGTTCCTGCGCAAGAATCTTAAAAGAAAGTGAAATTCTGATATTATATTTCCATCCATCTTCTCCCGCTTAATCCGGCTGGGTCGCGGGGGCAGCGTGCTGCCCAATACTCATAGCACCTGACCCCCCCTATGAACCCCTCTGCAGGTGGTGAGCCCACAGGAGGGTGGACGTCATGGTCCTTGATGTTAGTTCATAGGGGTGCGGGCATGTTTTTGGGTTGATGGGGAAACCGGAGCACCCGGAGGAAACCCATCCAGACACGGGGAGAACATGCAAACTCCACACAGAAAGGCCTTCTTGCTGTGAGGCCTGAGTGTTGCCACTCAGCCACCGTGCCGCCATTATATTTCCTTCAGGGAAATATAATATCAGAATTTTGCTGAAAAAAAAGAAAACATGAAGCACAGGCCTACTACTTAATACATACTTCTACTGCGACTTATTACATACTATTACTATTACTACTACTACTTATTACATATTACTACTTATTACATACTACTACTACTACTACCGTATAACGTGACTGCCGGCGTTCTACACTTCCAGATTGCACCGACATTTAAGCCGGGAGCTTAACCAAGCTCCAGGTAAGCTGCCCTCCGCCTCTGACCACCTGCGTCATGTTCGAAGTTGGTTTCGCCACAATGTGCCATAGGCCTGGTAGGTGTTCTTTTATGTATCCTGTTTGGTTAATGGTGCGTTTTACATGTTTTACCTTTCCATCTGGTAATATAAGTTCTTTGATTGTTTTTTTCTCTTTTTTTATTCTTTGTTTTGGCAGGCCATTAGCGTTGTTTGTGTTTTCTTTAGATGCTGCCAGCCATTTGCCCTTTTATTTGGGTCTTTTACGTTAGTTATTTTGGGTCCCACTTGCCTTTATATTCAGTTTAGGTTCATTTTCCTTGTTCTTGACATCAACACCTGGATGACCCTGAATTACCTGCTCTTAAACCCTGAAAAAACAGAGGTCATTGTTGTCGGTCCTAAAGGTCAGAGAGATTCTCTGTCCGACCAGATAATCTCACTTGACAATGTGAGTATAGCCTCTAGCTCTACTGTAAAAAACCTTGGAGTCGTATTTGACCAAAATCTCTCATTCACAGCTCATATAAACCAAGCTTGTAAAACTGCATATTTTCACCTGCGAAACATAACTAAAATCAGAAACATTTTGCCTAAAAATGATGCTGAAAAACGTATCCATGCATTTGTTACATCCAGACTAGATTACTGTAAGTGCAGCACCCAGAGTCCTAACAGGAACTAAAAGACGTGATCACATCAGTTGTTTGTAACAAATGTCTCACAATGGCTTATGAAGTTACTCCTGTCTCTTCTCCCACACATTTTTCTGTTTCTTTCCAACCAACAGTACTATTACTACATACTACTACTAATACTACTACATAGTACTATTACTACTACTACTACTACTACTACATACTATTAAGATAAGATAAAATAAGATAGGACTTTATTGACCTCGCAGTGGAAAAATTCAACAGTCACAGTAGCTCCAGGACAGTTTAGTGCAAAAAAGGAAAAAAGTGTGACGCAATTAAGATAAACAATAATAATAAAAATAGAAATAATAATACAAATAATCCTCTATAAAGTGAATAAGTATGTGTACAAAATTTACAAAGAGAATTGAAATATAAATACTATATATAATTTTATTACTACTACTACATACTACTATTACTACATCCTACTATTACTACATAAAACTACTACTACTACTACATACTACTACTACTACTACTACTACTACTATTACTACGACTACTACTACTACTACTATTACTACGACTACTATTACTACTACTATTACTACGACTACTATTACTACTACTACATAATTTACACACTGTGAGCACAAAGTTTCATAAAATAAGTCTCCTCGTAGGGGCCATTTCTACTAAAATCTGAAGGGGCTCATTTCTGTCGATGGGGATGTTGTTCTGTGGCGAGCAGGAGGAGGACAGACACATGAGCCTGAGCCTGGGTGTCACAAGCTTCAGCTCGGAGAACTGTTGCAGTGGAGACAACACTGTTCTCCTTAAATCCGTCAAGCATGGCCTTGCCTGTTTTCTTTTGACCTTAGTAGGATGCATGGAAGACTCTCAGCTCTGTTTGAAGGTTGGTGTCTTCCCCCTGAAGTCCATAAAAATCACATAGTGTACGTGCTGTATCAAGACCTTGGCTTCTCGTGCCATCCTTCCACTGCTCTGGTCAGTGAGTCTCTGCAGTGACATCACAATGTCCCGAGTCTTCCCTTCTCCATAAAATCATCTTTCAAGTTCCTGTCTCAGCCTATCCAGAAAGGTGAAGTATGTCCTTCCCCTGTAGTATTCCTCCAAGGTCTTGGCTTCATCATCTTCTCTTGCTGATTTGGAAGTGTATTTTATCTTTGCAGCCTAAAGGCCAAAGCTTGTTTCGCCAGAAATAATGTGATGTCCATTAAAGGGAAGATAATCTCTCTGTTTTTCTGCCTCTCTTTCTTTGGCCGCTTCCATCTAAGAATCAGCTAGTGCAAAAGCCCTCTGCAGTGAACCTTTTTTAGAGCCATTCCACCTGATATGCATATGTGATTCTCTGGTGCGGTGCTCCTTCATCTTCACATTGGCCTGCCTCCACTACTTTATCCCTACACACTTCCATCCTGTCCTGCTCTGAAATTTCTCCTCATTCATAAAATTCCTGCAGCTAAAGCAATACATGGCATCATTCAGCAGAGAATATTCCAGCCAGGGGTCATCATTATACCACTGAGCTTGAAAAGAGTGCCCATCTGAATTTTAGGGAACTTTACCATAGGACGGCAAGGCCCAACTGAATTGTAATTGTGATGAAGGTCTGATCATATTTAAGATTGCAGCTCTGCACAGGAGCTGGATCTGTGGGATTAACCAACCTCAGCAAATAATCAAAATCTTTGGATTCTGCTAAACTCGTCATCTCAACATCCTCCCTTGCTGATGCCTCTCCTCATCTCATGATCTTGCTCATCTGTCCTTTCTCTGTTTTGACAGCCTGTCCTGATCTCCTCAGGGTTTGGCTCTTGCTGTAGCTCTCTGAATGCAGTGGGCTCATCATCTGTCCAAATACATATGGTTATTATCATTATTATTCTGCCCCCCTACAAGCAGTGGTATATGTGCGTGTATATACACACATATTTACATATATAAATCTTATATGTAGCTTGCTGCTCTTTTGTGTGGTGGTATGTATTTTACTATGTGTGCTTTGTGGTTTCACTTCCTGTTTTTAGTTACCTTATGACTTTGCACATTAGTCCTGGTTTAGGCCTGCTTTAGTCCAGGTTTAATCCTGGCTTAGTCCTTGTTTAGCCTTGGTTTAACCTGGGTTTAGTCCTCATTTAGTCCTGGTTTAGACTATGTATTGTGATGTTATTTGAATTTTTTTGTATTCTGTAAAGCACTTTGAATTACTTTGTGTACTACAAATAAACTTGTCTTGTTGTTTGTGACTTTCGAACATAACCAAAAGATGGTCACACAGACCCAACACACACGAGCACGACGGATGCAAATTAACAAACGGACTCAACGGGCGCTTTTATTCTTTTGTGTCTCTGCGGGAATGAGTCAAACACAAACTTTACAGTTCAAACATGAGCTGCACACTGCTTATCTGTTTGTATTCACTGACTTCTCACTGTTCAGCTCTAGGGAAAACCACAGGGAAATGAGACACATCTGAAATATGGAGCCCTGTTCAGGTTTTACGCTGTACGCTTGAATATTTGCATTTTGTGTTGATAAAGAAGAAGAGAATTGAAGAGTAAGATCATTCAGTCAGAGTGGATTTAGGAAAGGTAGGTTAGGAAAATAGACCTGGTTTAGTCCTGGTTCAGATCTGATATAGTCCTGGTTTAGACTTCATGTCGTCCTGGTTGAGGCCTGGTTTACTTCGGGTTTAGACCTGGTTTAGACTTGGTTTAGATCTGTTTTAGGCCTGGTTTACTTCGGGTTTAGACCTGGTTTAGTCCTGGTTTAGACTTGGTTTAGATCTGTTTTAGTCCTGGTTTAGACCTGGTTTAGATCTGATTCAGACCTGGTTTAGACATGGTTATGTCCTGGTTTAGTTCTGTTTAGACTTTGTTTAGTCCTGGTTTAGACTTGGTTTAGTCCTGGTTTAGACCTAATTTAGTCCTTGGGTAGCCCTGCTTTAGACCTGGTTCATTCCTGCTTTAGACCTGGTTAAGAACTAATTAAGTCCTGGTTTAGACCTGGTTCATTCCTGCTTTAGACCTGGTTAAGAACTAATTAAGTCCTGGTTTAGACCTGGTTCAGACCTGATTTAGATCTGGTTTAGACCTGATTTAGTCCTGGCGTAGTCCTGGTTCAGACCTGGTTTTGACCCGTTTCAGACTTGGTTTAGACCTGGTTCAGACTTGTTTTAGTCCTGGTTTAGTTCTGGTTTTGTCTCTTTTGTTAAACAGATTTAAAAAAAAACATCGAGTGATTTATCCTATTTCCTCTATTTAAAAACAGAACATCACATGATATTTACACACACACACACACACACACACACACATACACACACACACACACACACACACACACATACACACACACACACACACACACACACATACACACACACACACACACACACACATACACACACACACACACTTATACACACACACACACACACACACATATACACACACACACACACACACCTCAGAGTGATATACAAGAACCTCACAATGTATTTCAACAGAGAGAGACTGGACTAAAGCAGGACTAAAGCAAGACTAAACCAGGACTATGACTGGACTAAACCAGGACTAAACCAGGTCTCTGACAGCACTAAACCAGGACTATGACTGGACTAAACCAGGACTAAACCAGGTCTCTGACAGGACTAAACCAGGACTAAACCAGGTCTATAACTGGACTAAATCAGGTCTACAACAGGGTCAAACCACAGATTCAGTCTATGGACTAAATCAGAACTAACTATAGAGTGAAACCTGGGAGACTTAACCAGGACCAAGCCTAGACTAAACCAGGTCTCTAACAGGGCTAAACTAGGTCAAAACAAGAGTTAAACCTGGACACAAGATAAGACTAAACCAGGGACTAAACCAGGGACTAAGCCAGGACTAAAAAAGGATTTAAACCAGGACCAAACCCAGACTGGATTTGGGAGATGGAGGACGATGTGCAGTACATTTCTGTGGTTTTCCAAAACAAACAACCACCGCAAACAGGTAAGGAACACCCCAGAACTGAACCAGGACTAGACCAGGACTAGACCAGGACTAACTAAGAACTATAACCCATGTATTGCTGCTTCCTCTCACTATTTAGTCACTCAGAGTTGTATTTGGTTGGTTTGAGCATGTTTGAGTCGTCTTTAAGCAGAGGTGGATGAAGGACTTACTTTTGTTACTTAAAGGTACAGTGTGTAACTTTTCTAGTGGAAAGTACGTCACACTACGGTATTAAACCTCTTCATCTTGTTTGATTTGACGAGCCTTTCCACAGATCTCACTTGTGTCTTGACCCGGTGTTTGTCTCCATGGAGATAGACAGGTTCACTGCCAAAACGGTGGAACATTCCAGGCAAAGCAAGTACATTACCATGGAGACAAGCAAGTGACGGAAAAGTGACATGGTGTACCTTTAAGTAAAAGTACAAAGGTAAAGTTACTCAAGTAAAATCTCATCACAAATATTACAGGAGAAAATGGATTTAAGTAAAGGTATTAAGTACCTTAGACCTGAATTAGACCTGGTTTAGACCTGCTTTAGTCCTGGTTTAGTCCTGGTTTAGACTTGGTTTAGACTTGGTTTAGTCCTGGTTTAGTCCTGGTTAAGAACAAGTTTAGTCCTGTTGCTTTAGATCCATTTTAGTCCCAGTTTAGACGGGTTAGTCCTGGTTTAGACCTGGTTTGAACCTGGTTTGGACCTGGCTAAGTCCTGGTTTAGACCTAGATTAGTCCTGGTTTAGACCTAGATTAGTCCTTGTTTGGTCCTGGTTTAGACCTGATTTAGTCCTGGTTTAGTCCTGGTTTAGACCTGGTTTAGAGCTGGTGTAGACCTGGTTTAGACCTGGTTTGGACCTGGTTTAGTCCTGGTTTAGTCCTGGTTCAGTCCTGGTTTAGTCCTGGTTTAGACCTGGTTTAGACCTGGTTTAGACCTGGTTTAGTCCTGGTTCAGTCCTGGTTTAGTCCTGGTTTAGACCTGGTTTAGAACTGGTTTAGACCTGGTTTAGTCCTGGTTTAGACCTGGTTTAGAGCTGGTGTAGACCTGGTTTAGACCTGGTTTGGACCTGGTTTAGAGCTGGTGTAGACCTGGTTTAGACCTGGTTTGGACCTGGTTTAGACCTGGTTTGGACCTGGTTTAGAGCTGGTGTAGACCTGGTTTAGACCTGGTTTAGACCTGGTTTAGTCCTGGTTCAGTCCTGGTTTAGTCCTGGTTTAGACCTGGTTTAGAACTGGTTTAGACCTGGTTTAGTCCTGGTTTAGACCTGGTTTAGAGCTGGTGTAGACCTGGTTTAGACCTGGTTTAGACCTGGTTTAGAGCTGGTGTAGACCTGGTTTAGACCTGGTTTAGACCTGGTTTGGACCTGGTTTAGTCCTGGTTTAGTCCTGGTTCAGTCCTGGTTTAGTCCTGGTTTAGTCCTGGTTTAGACCTGGTTTAGTCCTGCTTTAGTCCTTCTTTAGTCCTTGTTTAATCCTGCTTTAGTCCTGCTGGCCTCATGAGCTTCATTTGACTGGAGGCTGGTTGGAAGTGCTTATTCTGTCCCCTGCTCTCAGTCAGGAGGTTGTGGGTTCGACTCCCGATCTTATGTTCACATGTTTGGATTTTTCAGCGAACAAAGACGAACAAACTCTTTATTCAGAGGTGAACCTCAAGCCAGAGCCGAGCGAGAAAACTCCCAAACACCCCGGAACTGAAGAGCCACAGCCCCCAGACTCGGGCCCTAAGGGTCAGTATGTGTCAGCTGCTTTAGTCCCTGTTTAGATCTAGTCTAGTCCTGGTTTATTCCTGGTTTAGACTTGTTTTAGACCTGGTTTAGGTTGGGTTTAATCCCAGTTTAGTCCTGGTTTAGATCTGGTCTAGTCCTGGTTTATTCCTGGTTTAGACTTGTTTTAGACCTGGTTTAGGTTGGGTTTAATCCCAGTTTAGTCCTGGTTTAGATCTGGTCTAGTCCTGGTTTATTCCTGGTTTAGACTTGTTTTAGACCTGGTTTAGGTTGGGTTTAATCCCAGTTTAGTCCTGGTTTAGATCTGGTCTAGTCCTGGTTTGTTCCTGGTTTAGACTTGTTTTAGACCTGGTTTAGGTTGGGTTTAATCCCAGTTTAGTCCTGGTTTAGTCCTTCTTTAGTCTTGCTTTAGTCCTGCTTTAGTCCTGCTGGCCTCATGAGCTTCATTTGACTGGAGGCTGGTTGGAAGTGCTTATTCTGTCCCCTGCTCTCAGTCAGGAGGTTGTGGGTTCGACTCCCGATCTTATGTTCACATGTTTGGATTTTTCAGCGAACAAAGACGAACAAACTCTTTATTCAGAGATGAACCTCAAGCCAGAGCCGAGCGAGAAAACTCCCAAACACACCGGAACTGAAGAGCCACAGCCCCCAGACTCGGGCCCTAAGGGTCAGTATGTGTCAGCTGCTTTAGTCCTGGTTTAGATCTGGTCTAGTCCTGGTTTATTCCTGTAGTCTCAGTAAATGCATATGTATATACATGTGTGTGTGTTTCGTCAGCAGGAGCAGTAGGGCCGGTCCTCAGCCTGCGTGTCCTCACTGTGCTGGTGGTGTGTCTGTGTGTTCTGCTGGGGAGCGTCGCGGGCCTCGTCTACTGTCAGTACACTCACTGGCCTCTAGGGGTGCTGTTTCACCTCACTTTAGTCTCGTGTATTTGTAAAACACATTTCAGAACAACTAGGGCTGAGCAAAGGACTGAACGTGCTGCAGAACACCCCAACACACAACAGAACAGCAACGGAAACTAGATTAAGATCCATTTAAATGATTTAGTCCTGCTTTAGTCCTGGTTTAGACCTGTTTTAGACCTAGGGTAGTCCTGGTGTAGTCCTGCTTTAGTCTTGGTTTAGACCTGTTTTAGACCTAGGGTAGTCCTGGTGTAGTCCTGCTTTAGTCTTGGTTTAGACCTGTTTTAGACCTAGGGTAGTCCTGGTGTAGTCCTGCTTTAGTCCTGGTTAAGTCCTGGTAGGAATAATTGTTTGGACTTAAATGTTTCAAAAACCAAAGAAATGGTCATTGTGTTCCATCATGGACTCATCACCTCTCCCACACTCACTGTTAACAACGAAGCAATAGAAAAGGTTCACTCATACAAATATCTTGGCACCATAATTGATCACAAAATCACTTTTCAACTGAACACTGAAAACATTTTCTCCAAATGCCAACAACGCCTTTTCTTTCTCCGTAAACTTCATAAACTACAGGTTCACCAATCAATTCTTGCAGTTTTTTACAAATGCTTTATACAGTCCATCCTCACATTCAATATCACAGCCTGGTTTGGTTCACTCAGTCTCACTCATCGCAACACACTCAACAGAATCGTTAAAATCAGCAGTAAACTCATAGGACAGCAGCAAGAGTCACTCACCACCATCTACAATGACAGAGTCTTGAGAAAGGGCACACAGATCTCCACAGACAGCTCACACACTCTTCACTCACTCTACAGTCTGTTACCATCAGGACGGAGGTTCAGGTCCCTCTCACTTAAAACTAAGAGGGCCACGTCCAGTTTTATTCCCTCCTCCATTCGCCTGTTAAATGGCTGATGAAGCCACATGGGCAGCTAATTTGCATTGGGGAAGTGAGAGGTGCTGTTATGGATGTATTCTTTTATTGATCTATTTATTATTATGCATTTGATGTGTGCTTGATGTGTGATGTGAATGTGCTTTTTATTAATGTTTGTGTGGAGTCTTCACTTGTGCTGGTGCTCTGTCTGCAAACGAAGTTCCTAACGGATAAATAAAGTTATTTGAATTGAATTGAAGTCTTGGTTTAGGGTTAGGGTATTTTTAGCAGCCTTTTAAAGAGCTCCAGTGTCTGGGCTGTACACTGTAGAAAGACTAAGCAAGTGCGACGACACCCACAGCGTTCGGCTTCACTCAAATCAGTTATGGGGACAAATTTGGAAAAAATCAGGATCATGTAGAGCAGGTTAATGGGAACATTTTAAAACCAAAATATCGAGGCTCACAGCAGCAGGTACAGAGAGAGGGGCCACAATATTCTAACATCAGTCAATGGGAGCCGGAGTCAGTAGGAGCCGGAACACGGTAGCTAGAGCATTAGCCATGACCATTTAAATATACAGTCTATGGTCTGAGCAGCCCTGAGGAGCCGTTTCCATAGAGCTGGTACAGGGCAGTACAGTACAGACCCACTCGAGGTTACATAAAGTGATCTGCACCATCTGTTTTAGGGCTCCAGAGTGGACCATTGCAGGTACTACCTTCCAAAGGCATCTGGGGCACTTTCAGACGGGCACGTTTCTCTTGAACAGCTTAAAATAACTTATGTGAAGAGAGAATACACAACACGTAATCGTACAGTGCATCAGCAGATGGTGCTGGGCTTAGGTTAAGGTGTGAGCTTCAGGCTTAAGGGAGTCTTTTCCTGCATTCTGGTGGATTTCAGAACTTTCAGAACTCTAACATATTATACAGTACAGTATTTCATTTTAGAGTATCTGACCTTTCCCCAAACCTTTGTGAATCTAAACTTTATTTGAATCTGAATCAGAGCAAAGACTGTCATGACTTTAGTCCATATTCATATTTCAGTGTCTATATCCACCACCAATCAGCGCTCAGAAAATCTGCACCTGTCTTCAGAGATGTCCCTGCTGCAGGAGGAGAGTGTGAGGCTCAAGGGCCAATGGGCAGAGCTACAGAATCTGTCCCACAACCTCCAGCAACAGAGAGACCAACTCAACTGGACCCTCCAAGTCATCCTGGGCTTCAGCCAGTTCCCCGTCAGTGACTTCTGTCCAAACAAAGGTGAGTGTGAGGGGGTCTAACACTGTAGTCTGTCACACACCACATCACAACACAGTCTGTGGTTCAATCCTTAGGCTCTGATCAAATGCTTCATCTCCTCTAAGTCTTTGGCCTGGAAGGTCTTAGAGTATTTCCTCTGGAAGCTCTTCTGCCACATTTGCTGCCTCATGTGGTGTGTGGTGTTAGCCTGTAGCATCTCAAATGTCCATAAGTAGCTCCTTAGCTTGTCTCCTCCTCATTCTCCATGGATACGGGGAAACAAACAGTCCCTTGTGTTCACTCCCTCAGACACTAAATCAAACACTAAACACTAAAGCCATTTTTGGTGAAAAACTGTGGAAAAAAGTTTTCATGACTTCCAGACCCCCTCCCCCCTCCCTCTTCCCCTGAAATGTGGCTGTGGAGTTTGAAGTGTTTGGTGCCGTTTTAAACCTTTTGCTCTTGGTGTCATTTCAGAGTGTCGTCCATGTTTGGAGGGGTGGCTGCTCTTTGAGAACAGCTGTTACCTGTTTTATGAGTCCGATGGGTGGAAAACCTGGTCTAAGAGCCAGAACTACTGCAAAGAGAAGAGCGCCATCTCTGGACTGGTGGTTGTTAACTCGCTACAGGAGCAGGTGAATCAGACGCTTTAACTCTTTCATTCAGGCTCAGGATGAACAGTCTGCCCAAAACAGAGGTGCACAGAGAGAAACTGTACTCACGCAAGAGTAACGTTACTTCAAAAAATCATATTACTTGAGTACAAAGCGTAGTCCAAGAAAGTAAAGTATTTGCCAAAAGTATTACAGTTTAAGTTACTAGAGTACTTAACAAGTGTAAAGACACAACATCTGATTTCTACAGTCATTTCACACAGGGCTGAGCGATGTGGGCAAAAAGTCTTCTTATCTCGAGAGACACTATTTCTCTAAAGGCCGATGGTTAAAATGTAAAAATGTAAATGTCAGACTTATTTTGTTTGCTCCTGAATTAGAAAATGCAACATAAAATAACAGTATTATGCAGATGTCTGTGTGATCCCTCAGTCGTCCAGGTCGGATCCACAGCAAAAGAAAAATGCAGGAGTTTAAGTCGAATGCAGAACAGACAGAAGCAGAATGGACATGAGGATTTGACTGAACTACTACAGAACATAAGGCTCATGTTTCAACTTTTCTTTTTCACTTTGTTTTCTCCAGTTTTCTCTGCTATGTTTGTATGGGTTTATTTTACAGCAGGTGGAAAATGAAAGAACACTGTGCACGTGTTCGCCGCCCCTGATGCCAGTAATTTAGCTCCTCCTCAGCAAACTTTTATGAGAGAAACTACAGCCCACCCCCCTTTCTTTTGTGGGGACACAGTGCTCAGGGCAGTTTCTCAGTGCAGTTTGCAGTAAATAGACTGAGTAGCTGTTGTCTGCAGCAGAGAAAAACTCCTGGATAAATGTTCCTGACATTAACATTAGTTTATGCACACATAGGAAAAATGTGAAAAAGTACATGATATCAGGACAGACACAAACATGTTCAGATCATTTCATATTGTCAACATAAAGCTTTTATCACTTGTACTTACAGTGCGGAACCATCACTTTTCCTCATGTAATATTAGTCAAGAAGGTGTACAATGCTGCTAGGAAAGTACTCTGAAAAGTACAATTTCTTACCCCATCAAACATAACTAAGTAAATATTACTGAGTACCACCCATTTTAGCCAAAAGTCTGTCAAAAAGATTTTCTTGGAGTCACATTTGATCAAGATTCATATCAAAGTTTGTGTCTTTACACTGACTTGTAGAGGCTACAGTCGTCTGCTTCTTCTGAGACTTTACACTTCATTGCACTTTGAGTGTTTATTGGTCAAAGCGCCTGTCACTCATGGCGCTGCTGAGGCAGAGTGTAGTGCACAGTCCCTTTGACAAACCTGCAGGAAAACACTTGTAGTTGTTGGTGTTAATATTGTGTTGTGGTTCACAGGAGTTCATTCATCGCCACATCAAATATTACTATGACAAGTACCATGGGTACTGGATCGGTCTGTCCAAGCAGAATCAGACCTGGGTGTGGGACGATGGACAGGTGGACACACTGGGGTGAGTCTGCTCTTTCAAACCAGCAGGGGAACATTATGGCATTATTGAACATTATGGCATGTTCCATGTTCCAGGTGCTTCTATAGCTAAAAAACAAAACAAAAGCCATGAAAAACAGGCATTCATTCTGTGAGCCGTGTTGCCTCTACACAGATCTAACCTGTAATTTGACCTTTAACATCATTGGCTCGTCTCCTTAGAAATAAGGACGTTTAAAGCCAAACTTTATATTCTAGGTAAAGAAACAACAGAGACAAACAGGTGGCAGAACCTCCCCCAGTTATAGAAAGCTCCTTTAACGTGGAATTAAACACCAAATCCACTTTTTTGCAACTAAACGGTGCATATGGAGACTTAAAGGGATCGTTGGGGTTTTTTAGGCATGAATCTGTATGAATGTGTTCGCATTGCCGGCAGTAAGTCAGACCTGTTCCCGGTGCATGTTGGACTCCACCAGGGCTGCCCTTTGTCACCGGTTCTGTTCATTGTATTTATGGACAGAATTTCTAGGCGCAGCCAGGGGCCGGAGGGGTCCGGTTTGGGAACCACAGGATTTCATCGCTTCTTTTTGCGGATGATGTTGTCCTGTTGGCTCCATCGAGCCAGGACCTGCAGCACTGGGGCGGTTTGCAGCCGAGTGTGAAGCAGCTGAGATTAGAATCAGCTGTTCCAAATCCGAGGCCATGGTTCTCGACCGGAAAAAGGTGGATTGCCCTCTCCGGGTGGGTGGGGAGTCTCTGCCTCAAGTGGAGGAGTTCAAGTATCTCGGGGTCTTGTTCACGAGTGAGGGGAGGATGGAGCGCGAGATTGACAGGCGGATCGGTGCGGCGTCGGCAGTGATGCAGTCGCTGTATCGGACCGTTGTGGTGAAGAGGGAGCTGAGCCGAAAGGCGAAGCTCTCGATTTACCGGTCAATCTACGTTCCTACCCTCACCTATGGTCATGAGCTCTGGGTAATGACCGAAAGAACGAGATCGCGGATACAAGCGGCCGAAATGAGTTTCCTCCGCAGAGTGGCCGGGCGCTCCCTTAGAGATAGGGTGAGGAGCTCGGTCACACGGGCGGAGCTCGGAGTAGAGTCGCTGCTCCTCCACGTCGAGAGGAGCCAGCTGAGGTGGTTCGGGCATCTGGTCCGGATGCCTCCTGGACGCCTCCCTCGGGAGGTGTTCCGGGCATGTCCCACCGGTAGGAGGCCCCGGGGAAGACCCAGGACACGCTGGAGGGACTATGTCTCTCGGCTGGCCTGGGAACGCCTCGGGGTCCGTCCGGAGGAGCTGGAGGAAGTGGCTGGGGAGAAGGAAGCTTGGGAGCCCCTGCTTAGACTGCTGCCCCGTGACCCGGCCCCGGATAAGCGGAAGAAGATGGATGGATGGATGGATGGAATCTGTATGTCCCCATCAGCAGTGTTGTGCATGGACACTGACTTACCTCCTGACAACGTCCGGTGAGCCCAGTTCTTCCCCGGTTTCGGTGCTGATGAAAGTTGTCCAGCGCAGTGATACGAGCGGAGAGAAAATAGTATCAAGTGATTATGAGCTCTGACTTTTTCATGGTTCACGTTTTGTGACACAAAGGTGTCACTCTTTTGAACACATGTTGGTTTGAGAAGAAAAACTCTTTATTTTCGTGACCCAAGCCAACTTGCCGGACACTTTCATCAGCACCGAAACCGGACAAGAACTCGACTCACCGGACGCTGTCAGGAGGTAAGTCAGTGTTCATGCACAACACTGCTGATGGGGACATTCAGATTTATGTCAAAAATCCTGAACTGTCCCTTTAATAGCATTATCTACTCTTTCTTGTCATTTTTTTATCATTTATTTTTGCAAACTGGGTATATTTGCCGTTTTGAGTTTAAAATATTTATATATAAAAATGAGTGATTTCCAGTAGTTGGTGACATCACGCAGAACTGCCCTGTTTACAGCGTCACAAACACCTGTCTGCAGGGGCGGAGTTTGAAGTGTGGATACCTTTAGTCCTACTTTAGAACCAATCATATTTACTCATATAATAATACTTTTTATGTGTAATATTTTGTGTCGTGTTAGGTTCTGGGTGAAGGAAAACTTAGGAGCATCTGGTCCCAATGTCCTGGTGATGCCGACACTGAACGTGACAGAGAGCTGGGATCCTGCAGAGGCTAATATGAAAAACAAGTTTATCTGTGAAAGCAAAGCACTCGTCAGAGACTGATACGTCTGCAATGACTGCGTATGAACTCAAATGTACAACTGTTACTACTGATACTAATATTACTACTATTACTACTATTACTGCAACTGCTGCTAGAAAACTAGAAGGAATACTACCGCTAAACTAAACAGACTACTAAAACAGCTTTTACTTCAACTACTATTGCCAATTATTACTGCTACTGCTACTACTAGTACTACAAATACTACTGCTACTACCTCTTTTACTACCATTTCTACTCCGCAACAAAAAGTAAAACTAATAATATACTACTACGACTGTGACAACTACAACAGCTTCTACGACTACTGTGGTGGAAAACTTTTACTTTGTTTTCTATTGTGATCTATTTAAGCTAACGAGTGTATTTTATGGGTTTAGATACTGTTCACTAACAACTGCTAAAGCATTTCTGTGTTCCTGTCACATGTGACGGTGTAATCTACTGTTCCTGGGGTATCAGAATCAGAATCAGAATGTTTTTTTATTGCCATATGAGTGAACAGGTTCACAACATTAGGAAATTGCTGCGGTACTTGGAGCAGGATGTAGACAAACACTGACATGCAACAAATAAAATAGAATAAAACAAAGTAGAAAAAAGAAAGCTATAATATAATATAACAAAATTTACAAATTTACAGGAATATAATAATATAGAGCAGGGGTGTCAAACTCATTTTGGTCCGGGGGCCGTATGCAGCCTACTTTGATCCCAAAAGGGCCGGATCAGAAAACTCAGTTCTCTCTTCAAGTTATCGTATTTTTCTCCGTGTCTCGTAGTGGTGTTTAAGATTATATTCCTCGAGCAACGCCACTTGTTCCAAACACACTGAGCACAGATTTCCCATTCACCTCTGTCAACAAATAAGAATTAGACTATTTTTCTTGGGAAATCCTGAACTCAGCATCTGCTTTTCTCATTTTTTGACATTTTGCTGATGAGGGTCACGGTCGACAGTCAAAACGATCGTCCTTTAAGAGCGTTTGGAAAGAGGAAAGTCTTCATTTGTGCTGCTCTGGTGGGAGTCGCAACGTACAGAAACGCCGGAGACGCTGCTATGCTAAACGGTGCAGAAAATTAACAGAAAAATCTGAAAATTTTAAGTATTTTAATAGAAAAATCAGCCGAGGGCCAGATTAAAGGTCTTGGAGGGCCGGATCTGGCCCCCGGGCCGCATGTTTGACACATGTGATATAGAGCATAAGAGTATAAGAGTATAACAGTGCAGGTAATGATCAGTGCAAAACAGGTAGGTGCGAGAACACAGGGTCATGTGACAGAAGCAGAGTGGGGGGTGGGACCAGTCCGAGTGTTATTATTTATGAGTCCAACAGCAGAGGGGAAGAAACTGTTTTTGTGGCGAGAGGTTCTGGTCCGAATGGACCGTAGCCTCCTGCCTGAGGGGAGTAGGTCAAAAAGTCCATGTCCAGGGTGAGAAGGGTCAGCTGCAATTCGACCTGCACGTGTCCGAGTCCTGGAAGTGTTTTTTAAAACAACAAGCTGTTGCTTTGCTTGTTCTCATCATTTAGAATAGTGAGATCCTTGGGGGTATTCTGCTCGATGCCCATCTAAACCAGACCCGTAGTCTCTGTTTGGAGGTTGTTTAGATATACTGTAGTATGTTTTACATCATGTTGATGTTATGACCTTTGTCGACTGTATAAGAGCCTGTTTTTGTTTTGCCATTCATTCAGATTAGGGAGAGATGGACCTTGCGTGAGGGACAGATAGTTGTTTTTTTTTTCATTTTCTCTGTAATTGTGCACAATTGCTTTAATAAATCCAGACTCTTTGATTGAAGACAACTTCTCTCCAGTTTTTATTCTTCTCAAATTTAAAAATCCACAACAACTACTCCTGTTACTTCCTCTTTTACTGCCATCACAACTAGAACTATTGAATAAAAAAATACAAAAAAACAGAACTAATCCTACTACTATACTACTACTACAGCTTCTCCTATTACCACAACTGCAACTTATCTTTCCCTCTGTGTTTAAAGTAAAGTAGAAACAAGAGCAGTGGTGCAAACAAGTATTTTTATTTGTTCAGTATAAAAGTGTGGACATATGTAAACATACACTCCATGCAGTACACTGTAATCCAAATAGAATATAAAAGAGGGACCATTACACTTCTATGGGGTATTCACTGTAAACACAACAAACCTTTAGATCACATTACCTTTTATTGTCTCTATATTATTTTATTAGCACTATCACTCTAACACAGGGGTCTGCAACCCTACAAAATGGAAATGTCACAGAGCTGCTCGTTTTAGTTTTGGTCGAGCCTTAGAGCCTTAGAGAGGGTACAGTTTGATGTCTAACATTTACAAAGCTATTATCCATTTATTATTAGTGTGCAAAGATAGGCATCAAAATTATACATTTACCATGATAATTGTCATTTAATCAAATCAAATTTGAGTTATTTAGCACAATATGTACTGCCGTAGTACTTGAGACAGGCCTCAAGACTCGAGATCGCTTTTTTACGGTCTTGGTCTCATCTGGGAGTGCATTTGGTCCTTATCATTATCATTATCTCGGACTCGAGATCTGACACTCGACGAGTGTGATCATATTTCATTACAGGCGGTAAATGTGCAGAGGCTGCTCAATATCACTGCAAAATCAGTGAGAGAATAGAACTGTAACTGTTATGAATTTAAAAATCCACTAATCCCACTTTGGAAGTGGGATTAAGGAAGGGATTCTCAAAGGGATTCTGAGGGTCCAAACAAGGGGGGGCAGAGTGTTTACAAGATGGCGCCAGTGTGTGTGGCCTTCCGTCTGTCGTACTATATTTATGGTTTTGCTACTTCTGTCTATTGTCATGGTAAATGTCCACTCCCCGCTGGTGTTTAATCATCAAACACTTCTCGACCTACGACCCACTGTTGAAACTGTGGCGACATTTTATCACAATAGCCATGAATCTTTCTGCCCATCGCTGTTTTCTGGAATCCTGGCTTACCTTTGCTGTGCAGACACCTGGGTGCAGGGCGCTCCGCCGGCGCCATGGTAAATGTGGAGGCAAACTTGTGAAGCTAAAGGCATTTTCCTCTGTAGGACCTCCGCAGATCAGACTGGAATATCACCATGTCATCTCGTGGCGTTCCCGAGACCCGAGTCACTCCTGTTTAGTCCCAGTTGTCGGCTTGGATGAGAGTCTTCCTCACTGTCTCCTGGCTTCTCTATCTAGTGAGTCAGCACTATCTTCGGATGCTAGCTCGGACTGCGCTCACGGCTACTGCTCCAGCTAGATTCACCTTGGTCAATGCTAGATCGCTAGCAAATGAAACTTTTATCCTGAAGGATTTTATTGAGTCGCAAGGATTGGATTTACAGTGTGGATGACTGTGGGTGAGTAGAGTGCATTTTGTGAACTATTCCCCTCTGACTCTTTGTTTTTCAGCTCCCCGAGGACATGTGGCCGTGGAGGAGGTCTTTAAAAGTAACTTCAAGTGCAAGCTGCTTGTACCCTCTGTATCTTGCACGAGCTTTGAGATGTTACTGTTTGAACTTAGCTCAGCACCACTGACGCCTCCATGGTCTGGCCCCTCAGTATCTGTCTGCTCGTACCTCACACCCCCTCTCGTGCTCTCAGGTCCACAGATCAGGCTCTCCTCTGTGTCCCAAAGACCAGGAGAAAACAGAGGCCATCGGGCATTTACAGCGGCTGCTCAAAGGCTGTGGAATCGGCTCCTGTTGCACATAAGGCTGATCGATTCACTGCCTGGTTTTAAGTCCCTTTTAAAAACTCACTTTTTCTCCGTGGCTTTTAACACAGTTTGAGGATTGAATTTTTACCAGCATTGGTTTAGATCAGGGGTCTCAAACTCAGTTTCCCTGGGGGCCGCTGGAGGCAGAGTCTGGGTGAGTGTGGGCCGCATAAGGGATTCCACACAAAAAAAAGTCCTCAAATGTCATTAACAGTTTTAATGATTTCTTCTGAACACGAAGTGTCCTGAACATGAATAGAACATTGAGTGAAAATCATGAACAGTTCTTCTGAACATGGCTTCTCTTGCCTACTCCTTGCTGCCAGAGACTCACTAACCATGTACCTTCGACTGCTGCAAGATTCTCTTTGGTTGCTTTCTTGAAGAAATCTTGTTGCCTCAGTAGACCTGCTTTAAGACTGGCAACCCTCTTGGCTCTCACATCCCCCCTGGTATTTTGCACATTCCTCAGCATGTTTAGTTGAATAATGGCGTTTAACGTTGTATTCTTTGTGCACTGCAACTTTCTCTGTGCAAATAAGACATGTGGAGATGCCCCTGTGCGCAACAAAGAAATACTGCGTCTCCCACTTTTCTTGAAATTGTCTGTGCTCGTCACCAACCTTCTCTTCACTGCAGGCTTTGATGAAGACATGACTGGGGTATGACAAAATCTAATTGATTACGCTTAGTGGCGCTCTTGTTTCACGTTTCAAACAAGTGTTTAGCTAGCTAATTGCGCACAGAGAACGTCTTAACGCTTTGTGACGGAGCGCGCCTTAACCGGGAGAGCGCTCCGTGCGCTCTGCCGCGCTCTCGAGCCAGAGCGAGAGGCGTCGGTCGGGGAATGTCAGGGCAGCTACAGGTGCTCCGTCACACGCTTCTATCTGTAACAGCAGCGTAGACGATAAACAGCCCGGTAACAGTCACCGTTCTTTTTGCGCTCGATCATGACATTTGTGATAGAAAGTACGATAGATGGCAAGCGCAAAGGCGACACCTGTCTGACTGTTCACTACACGCCGTGCTGTTGTTGCAAGCGTAAAGTGCACGAAGCTGGTGTAGCTTAGCCCCGACCAGGGATGGCGCGCGGGAGCTGGCAGATTGGCCCTTCGGAGGTCCACTTTCTCCACGGGCCACACTAATATTATACTTTCATATTAAGGTGCGGGCCACAAAATATTGTACTGCGGGCCGCACTTGGCCCCCGGGCCGCGAGTCTGAGACCCCTGGTACAGACAGACAGACAGACAGACAGTGACATCACCCACAGCATTTAGCGCCGCTCAAATGAGGCTCGCAATGCCACAGCTACAGGCTTTATGTTATGAATAGCATTTTTTTGATGGACAAAATAGCGACAAAAAATTAAGGATCATGTGTTGCGGGTTCATACGAACATTTTAAAACCAAAATGACAAGGCTCAGTGCAGCAGTTACAGAGGGGGGACGAAAAGAGCTCAATGTAAGTCAATGGGAAAAAGGGAGACAAGGAGCCAGAAGAGCCTTCTGGAGCACTTCCTGTTTGGTACGCAGCGGCTAATGGGTTAGCTATGTCCATTCATCCATCCATCTTCTCCCGCTTAATCCGGCTGGGTCGCGGGGGCAGCTTGCTGCCCAATCCTCATAGCACCTGACCCCCCCTATGAGCCCCTCTGCGGGTGGTGAGCCCACAGGAGGGTTAGCTATGTACATTCATATATACAGGCTATGTTTTGTATTATATTTTATCTGTACCCGTCACTGTAATTGTCACTGATTGTTATCCGTTTGTGTCAACTGTGTTGTTTTTAAAGTGCTCTAGAAATAAAGTTGAGAGTTGAGTTTAGGTGCAGCACAGTTTTCTTGGCCTATTTTAAGCTTAAATGAACATTAACTAAATGGAGATAGATTTATATATAAAAACAAAAACACTGACATACCCCATACCCCTGTGTTAGAGTGACAGTGCTCTGAAGGGGGAGTGAGAACAGGGAGAGGAGAGATTCAAATCATCAAAAACAAAACTCAAACTTATTCAAAGTTTTAACATTTTAATACGGACAATAAAAGGTAATGTGACACGGTGATCGAAAGGTGTGTTGTGTTTACAGTGAATACCCCATAGAAGTGTAATGGTATCACGCAGGTGCACAGGACTCAAATGCAACACAAAGAATGCCGTCTAACACAAAGTCTTATTTCAGTACAACAGAAAGTGTCTTACAAAAGGTAGGCTTAAATGTCAAGTCAGGTAGATAACAAAGGAATTATATGATTTATAAAGTGAACTAAAATATCCTCCAAAACTGTGAATCTCTTTAATAAGAAAGCGGACGGGAAAAAACTCAGAATCAGGAACTTTAATCAGGATTGCTCAAAAGCAAACAACAGATACAGATACAGGGTTTCAGATACAGAGCTCGAGAATAGATGTTCACAGATCAACAATCCAGCAAGGACTGAGTGAGGAGCAGGAGCTTATGTAGGCGACCCAGGGACACTTAGGGAATGAGAGACAGGTGTATGAGAACGGGGAGGGAGCAAAAGGAGGACTGGAAAAGACCTGGAGCTGGACTGGGGAAGAACATGTAAACAATAGGCAGAACTGTGACTGTGTACTGCATGGAGTGTATGTTTACATATGTCCACATTTCTACTTTACTTTAAATACAGAGTGAAAGATAAGTTGAAGTTGTGGTAATAGCAGAAGCTGCAGTAGTAGTATAGTAGTAGGATTAGTTCTGTTTTTTTGTATTAAATAGTTCTAGTTGTGATAGCAGTAAATGAAGTAGTAGCAGTAGTAGTTGTAGTAGTAGTAGTAATAGTAGTAGAAGATGTAGTAGTCACAGTTGTAGTAGTTTATTTTTAGTTCTATTTTTCATACTTTTTGTTGCAGAGTAGAAATGGTAGTAAAGGAGGTAGTAGCAGTAGGATTTGTAGTACTAGTAGTAGCAGTAGCAGTAATAATTGGCAGTAGTAGTAGTAGCAGCAGTATTATTAAAAGCTGTTTTAGTAGTCTATGTAGTTTAGCAGTAGTATTTGTTCTTGTTTGCGTACTTTTTTGTCACAGTATAGTAGCAGCAGTTGCAGTAATACTAGTAATACAGTGGGGCTCGAACGTTTGGGCACCACTGGTTAAAATGTATTTGAATGTGCAAAAAGAAGTCAAGGAAAGATGGAAAACATCTCCAAAAGGCATCAAATTAGATTAGACATTCTTATAACTGTTTTTTTTTTCTTCTTTCATTCGTTTACACTCTGAAAATAACAGAAAAGGGAAAAAAGCATCTGCAAAGGTTTGGGCACCTGCAGAGTTTATAGCATCGCCCCCTTTGGAAAGCTGAGACCCGGGCTGAGTGTCATGGATTGTTCATCGTCTGGAAAGACCAGGCGATGTCAACCTCAAAGGTTTTAAATGTGCATCTGACCTTGCCCCAACAATCATTAACATGGGTTCTTCTAAGCAGTTGTCTAGAACACTGAAACTGAAAATATTTGACGCTCACAAAGCAGGAAAAGGTTGTAAGAAGATAGCAAAGCGTTTTCAGACGCTAACATCCTCTCTTCGGAATGTAATTAAGAAATGGCAGTCATCAGGAACAGTGGAAGATCTGGAAGACCAAGAAAAATATCAGAACAGCTTGCAGGATTGGGAGAAAAGCAATTCAAAACCCACGTTTGGCTGCACCATCCCTCCAGAAAATCCAGCAGACACTGGAGTTGTGGTGGACTATTCCACTATAAAGAGATACAGTTGTGCTCATACGTTTACATACCCTGAGAGAATTTGATTGATTTCTTGGCGATCTTTCAGAGAATATGAATGATAACACAAAAACTTTTGTTTCACTCATGGTTAGTGTTTGGGTGAAGCCGTTTATTATCAAACAACTGTGTTTCCTCTTTTTAAATCATAATGAAACAGAAACTACACAAATGACCCAATGACAGCTGGAGTCTTTTGTGACAGTTGTGGATGTTATTTTCTCTGGTGGTAAAGCTGCTCATTCTTCTGGGCAAAAGGCTCCAGTTCCTGTAAATTCTTGGGCTCTTGTCTGAACTGCAGCTTGAATCTGCCCAGAGGCTCAGTGATACTGAGGTCAGAAGAGACGAACACTCCAGAACCTTCACTTTATTCTGCTGGAGCCACTGACAGCTCCACTTTGTGTTTTGGATCATGATCATGTTGAATATCCAAGTACGTCCCATGTGCAGCTTCTGGACCAAGAAATCATCAATTCTGCCAGGGGATGGAAACTTATGAGCACAACTGTACTTGTACAAATATGGAAGAGACATCAGAAGAAACCCTCTTCTACATCCTCACCACAGAAATCAGCATTTGAAGTATGCAAATTAACATATAGACAAGCCTGATGCATTTTGGAAACAAGTTCAGTGGACCGATGAGGTTAAAATAGAACTTTTTGGTTGGAATGACCAAAGGTACCTTTGAAGAAGAAAGGGCACAGAATTTCATAAAAAGAACCTCTGTCCAACTGTTACACATGGCGGCGGATCAGTCATGCTTTGAAGCTGAAGTTAAAGAGAGGATGGCTTCTACAAATGGATAATGATCTGAAACACACCTCAAAATCCATGGTGGATTACATCAAGAGACGTAAACTGAAGGTTTTGCCATGGCCTCACCTTCCTGACCTCAACATTACTGAAAATCTATGGATAGACCTTAAAAGAGCAGTGCATGACAGACAGTCCTGCAATTTCAAAGAACTGGAAGACTTTTGTAGGGAAGAATGGGCGAAGATCCCTCAAACAAGAATTGAGACTTTTAGCTGGCTACAAAAAGTGTTTATAAGCTGCAATACTTGCCAAAGGAGGCAGTACAAGGTATTAACTCTGCAGGTTGCCCACACTTTTGTAGATGCCATTATTTTGTTTTCTATTATTTTGAAAGTGTAAATGATGGAAATAAAATCTAACTTTTAAAAACTTTTTTTTGAATGTCTCATCTGTAATATTTGATGCCTTTTGGAGATTTTTCCATCTTTCTTTGGCGTCTTTTGTGCACATCAATGCAAATTTTTGGGGTGCCCAAACATTCGAGCCCCACTGTAGTAGTAGTAATATTAGTATCAGTAGTAACAGTTGTACATTTGAGTTCATACGCAGTCATTGCAGACGTATCAGTCTCTGATGAGTGCTTTGCTTTCACAGATAAACCTGTTGTTCATATTAGCCCATGCAGGATCCCAGCTCTCCGTCACGTTCAGTGTCGGGATCACCAGGACTTTGAGACCAAGTGTTCCAAAGTCTTTCTTCACCCAGAACCTAACACGACACAAAATATTGCACAAAAAATAAAAAATAAAATAAAACATGAAAAAATTAAGTATATTTAAGTATTATTATATGAGTGAAGCAGTGTCGTGCATCAACACTGACTTACCTCCCGACAGCGAAAAAGTCAGACCTCATAATCTCTTGGTACTATTTTCTCTCCGCTCGTATCACTGCGCTGCCTCCAGGTGGCACCGCGCCTGTTTCACTGTTTCCTGCTCGGAAAGTTCACGACAACATGTGTGACTATGACACCGACGATGAAGACACGGCCTTTAGCACAGAGCCAAGGTGAGATCTTCATGAACCCGAATATACTGATGCCCAAATTCACCAGATGGAGTCAGAACAGCAGAGAGAGAGAGGAGGGACAGAGTGGGACAAGCTGAAGCTGGAGCTTTCTTGTTCCAGCCTGGAGAATCACAAGTCCACACCATTTTTATGTAGATTCTTCTATAGCTTATACAAGCTTATATACTTATGGCTGTAGCTCTCATGTTAGCTCAGGGTCAACAGTTTGAGCACGTAAACACTAAACTACTGAAAAAAGTGTTGGATTCATGCGCGGCTTCACCTGGAGGCAGCGCAGTGATAGGAGCGGAGAGAAAATAGCATCAAACGATTATGAGCTCTGACTTTTTCGTGGTTCATGTTTTGTGATGCAAATGTGTCACTCTTTTGAACACAGACTGTTTTGAGAAGAAAAACACTGTATTTTCATGACTCCAGCCAACTTCCCAGACACTTTCATCAGCACCAAAACCGGGGAAGAACTGGGCTCACCGGCGCTGTCGGGAGGTAAGTCAGTGTTGGTGCATGACTCTGCTGACGGGGAGGTACAGATTCATGTCTAAAAAGCCCCAACGATCCCTTTAAGTCTCCATATGCACCATTTAGATGCAAAAAAGTGGATTTAGTGTTTAATTCCACTTTAAAGGAGTGATTTTTTTGCCTAGAATATAAAGTTTGGCTTTAAGCGTCACTATTTCCAAAGAGACGAGCCAATGACCTTAAAGGTCAAATTACAGGTTAGATCTGTGTAGAGGCAACACGGCTCACAGAATGAATGCCTGTTTTTCATGGCTTTTGTTTTGTTTTTTAGCTATAGAAGCACCTGGAACATGGAACATGCCATAATGTTCAATAATGCCATAATGTTCCCCTGCTGGTTTGAAAGAGCAGACTCACCCCAGTGTGTCCACCTGTCCATCGTCCCTCACCCAGTTCTGATTCTGCTTGGACAGACCGATCCAGTACCCATGGTACTCGTCATAGTAATATTTGATGTGGCTATGAATGAACTCCTGTGAACCACAACACAATATTAACACCAACAACTACAAGTGTTTTCCTGCAGGTTTGTCAAAGGGACTATGGACTGTGCACTACACTCTGCCTCAGCAGCGCCATGAGTGACAGGCGCTTTGACCAATAAACACTCAAAGTGCAATGAAGTGTAAAGTCTCAGAAGAAGCAGACGACTGTAGCCTCTACAAGTCAGTGTAAAGACACAAACTTTGATATGAATCTTGATCAAATGTGACTCCAAGAAAATCTTTTTGACAGACTTTTGGCTAAAATGGGTGGTACTCAGTAATATTTACTTAGTTATGTTTGATGGGGTAAGAAATTGTACTTTTCAGAGTACTTTCCTAGCAGCATTGTACACCTTCTTGACTAATATTACATGAGGAAAAGTGATGGTTCCGCACTGTAAGTACAAGTGATAAAAGCTTTATGTTGACAATATGAAATGATCTGAACATGTTTGTGTCTGTCCTGATATCATGTACTTTTTCACATTTTTCCTATGTGTGCATAAACTAATGTTAATGTCAGGAACATTTATCCAGGAGTTTTTCTCTGCTGCAGACAACAGCTACTCAGTCTATTTACTGCAAACTGCACTGAGAAACTGCCCTGAGCACTGTGTCCCCACAAAAGAAAGGGGGGTGGGCTGTAGTTTCTCTCATAAAAGTTTGCTGAGGAGGAGCTAAATTACTGGCATCAGGGGCGGCGAACACGTGCACAGTGTTCTTTCATTTTCCACCTGCTGTAAAATAAACCCATACAAACATAGCAGAGAAAACTGGAGAAAACAAAGTGAAAAAGAAAAGTTGAAACATGAGCCTTATGTTCTGTAGTAGTTCAGTCAGATCCTCATGTCCATTCTGCTTCTGTCTGTTCTGCATTCGACTTAAACTCCTGCATTTTTCTTTTGCTGTGGATCCGACCTGGACGACTGAGGGATCACACAGACATCTGCATAATACTGTTATTTTATGTTGCATTTTCCAATTCAGGAGCAGACAAAATAAGTCTGACATTTACATTTTTACATTTTAACCATCGGCCTTTAGAGAAATAGTGTCTCTCGAGATAAGAAGACTTTTTGCCCACATCGCTCAGCCCTGTGTGAAATGACTGTAGAAATCAGATGTTGTGTCTTTACACTTGTTAAGTACTCTAGTAACTTATACTGTAATACTTTTGGCAAATACTTTACTTTCTTGGACTACGCTTTGTACTCAAGTAATATGATGTTTTGAAGTAACTTTACTCTTACGTGAGTACAGTTTCTCTCTGTGCACCTCTGTTTTGGGCAGACTGTTCATCCTGAGCCTGAATGAAAGAGTTAAAGCCTCTGATTCACCTGCTCCTGTAGCGAGTTAACAACCACCAGTCCAGAGATGGCGCTCTTCTGTTTGCAGTGGTCCTGGCTCTGAGACCAGGTTTTCAACCAACTGGACTCAAAAAACAGGTAACAGCTGTTCTCAAAGAGCAGCCACCCCTCCAAACATGGACGACACTCTGAAATGACACCAAGAGCAAAAGGTTTAAAACGGCACCAAACACTTCAAACTCCACAGCCACATTTCAGGGGAAGAGTGAGGGGGGAGGGGGTCTGGAAGTCATGAAAACTTTTTTTCAGTTTTTCACCAAAAATGGCTTTAGTGTTTAGTGTTTGATTTAGTGTCTGAGGGAGTGAACACAAGGGACTGTTTGTTTCCCCGTATCCATGGAGAATGAGGAGGAGACAAGCTAAGGAGCTACTTATGGACATTTGAGATGCTACAGGCTCCTCACACCACATGAGGCAGCAAATGTGGCAGAAGAGCTTCCAGAGGAAATACTCTAAGACCTTCCAGGCCAAAGACTTAGAGGAGATGAAGCATTTGATCAGAGCCTAAGGATTGAACCACAGACTGTGTTGTGATGTGGTGTGTGACAGACTACAGTGTTAGACCCCCTCACACTCACCTTTGTTTGGACAGAAGTCACTGACGGGGAACTGGCTGAAGCCCAGGATGACTTGGAGGGTCCAGTTGAGTTGGTCTCTCTGTTGCTGGAGGTTGTGGGACAGATTCTGTAGCTCTGCCCATTGGCCCTTGAGCCTCACACTCTCCTCCTGCAGCAGGGACATCTCTGAAGACAGCCGCAGATTTTCTGAGCGCTGATTGGTGGTGGATATAGACACTGAAATATGAATATGGACTAAAGTCATGACAGTCTTTGCTCTGATTCAGATTCAAATAAAGTTTAGATTCACAAAGGTTTGGGGAAAGGTCAGATACTCTAAAATGAAATACTGTACTGTATAATATGTTAGAGTTCTGAAAGTTCTGAAATCCACCAGAATGCAGGAAAAGACTCCCTTAAGCCTGAAGCTCACACCTTAACCTAAGCCCAGCACCATCTGCTGATGCACTGTACGATTACGTGTTGTGTATTCTCTCTTCACATAAGTTATTTTAAGCTGTTCAAGAGAAACGTGTCTGTCTGAAAGTGTCCCAGATGCCTTTGGAAGGTAGTACCTGCAATGGTCCACTCTGGAGCCCTAAAACAGATGGTGCAGATCACTTTATGTAACCTCGAGTGGGTCTGTACTGTACTGCCCTGTACCAGCTCTATGGAAACGGCTCCTCAGGGCTGCTCAGACCATAGACTGTATATTTAAATGGTCATGGCTAATGCTCTAGCTACCGTGTTCCGGCTCCTACTGACCCCGGCTCCCATTGACTGATGTTAGAATATTGTGGCCCCTCTCTCTGTACCTGCTGCTGTGAGCCTCGATATTTTGGTTTTAAAATGTTCCCATTAACCTGCTCTACATGATCCTGATTTTTTCCAAATTTGTCCCCATAACTGATTTGAGTGAAGCCGAACGCTGTGGGTGACGTCGCACTTGTTTAGTCTTTCTACAGTGTACGGCCCAGACACTGGAGCTCTTTAAAAGGCTGCTAAAAACACCCTAACCCTAAACCAAGACTTAACCAGGACTAAAGCAGGACTACACCAGGACTACCCTAGGTCTAAAACAGGTCTAAACCAGGACTAAAGCAGGACTACACCAGGACTACCCTAGGTCTAAAACAGGTCTAAACCAAGACTAAAGCAGGACTACACCAGGACTACCCTAGGTCTAAAACAGGTCTAAACCAGGACTAAAGCAGGACTACACCAGGACTACCCTAGGTCTAAAACAGGTCTAAACCAGGACTAAACAAGGGTGTAGTCCTGGTGTAGTCCTCTACACCAGGACTACCCTAGGTCTAAAACAGGTCTAAACGAAGACTAAAGCAGGACTACACCAGCACTACCCTAGGTCTAAAACAGGTCTAAACCAAGACTAAAGCAGGACTACACCAGGACTACCCTAGGTCTAAAACAGGTCTAAACCAGGACTAAAGCAGGACTACACCAGGACTACCCTAGGTCTAAAACAGGTCTAAACCAGGACTAAAGCAGGACTACACCAGCACTACCCTAGGTCTAAAACAGGTCTAAACCAGGACTAAACAAGGGTGTAGTCCTGGTGTAGTCCTCTACACCAGGACTACCCTAGGTCTAAAACAGGTCTAAACCAGGACTAAAGCAGGACTACACCAGCACTACCCTAGGTCTAAAACAGGTCTAAACCAAGACTAAAGCAGGACTACACCAGCACTACCCTAGGTCTAAAACAGGTCTAAACCAGGACTAAAGCAGGACTACACCAGCACTACCCTAGGTCTAAAACAGGTCTAAACCAGGACTAAAGCAGGACTACACCAGGACTACCCTAGGTCTAAAACAGGTCTAAACGAAGACTAAAGCAGGACTACACCAGCACTACCCTAGGTCTAAAACAGGTCTAAACCAAGACTAAAGCAGGTCTACACCAGGACTACCCTAGGTCTAAAACAGGTCTAAACCAGGACTAAAGCAGGACTACACCAGGACTACCCTAGGTCTAAAACAGGTCTAAACCAGGACTAAAGCAGGACTAAGTCATTTAAATGGATCTTAATCTAGTTTCCGTTGCTGTTCTGTTGTGTGTTGGGGTGTTCTGCAGCACGTTCAGTCCTTTGCTCAGCTCTAGTTGTTCTGAAATGTGTTTTACAAATACACGAGACTAAAGTGAGGTGAAACAGCACCCCTAGAGGCCAGTGAGTGTACTGACAGTAGACGAGGCCCGCGACGCTCCCCAGCAGAGCACACAGACACACCACCAGCACAGTGAGGACGCACAGGCTGAGGACCGGCCCTACTGCTCCTGCTGACGAAACACACACACATGTATATACATAAATACACACATATATATACACAAATACACACATATATATAGACACAAATACACACATTTATATACAACACATACATATATACACAAATACACACAAATATATACACAAATATACACACAAATACACACACACATATATATACACATACATGTATACACACAAATACACACAAACACAAGCATTTATTGAGACTACAGGTTTAAACCAGGATTAAACAAAACTAAACCAGGACTAGGATTAAACCAGGACTACATCAGGGCAAGACCAGGACTAAACCAGGACTGAACCAGGGCTAAACCAGGGCTAAACCAGGACTAAATCAGGACTAAACCAGGACTAAACAAGGGCTAAACGAGTACTAACCCAGAATAATCCAGACCTATTTATTAGGACTTTTTGTGTTTCAGATTTTAGATTTTTTATTTTATTTTTGTTATGGAATTTTTTTATTTTATTTTATTTTTTTGTAATTTGTACAATTATTAAAATTAATAAATATTTAAATGACAAAAAGTACAAAATATATGTTTGCGTCATTCTGGGAGGTTTTCTTTCTTCATTCAAAACTCTCCAGTGTTGTCACACTGTCATTGGGAAACATGACATATTGACAAAATGTGTCTGACAGAAAACCTACTGCAATATGATATTTATATCACTACAGGGACTAAACCAGGACTAAACTGGGATTAAATCCAACCTAAACCAGGTCTAAAACAAGTCTAAACCAGGAATAAACCAGGACTAGACTAGATCTAAACCAGGACTAAACTGGGATTAAACCCAACCTAAACCAGGTCTAAAACAAGTCTAAACCAGGAATAAACCAGGACTAGACTAGATCTAAACCAGGACTAAACTGGGATTAAACCCAACCTAAACCAGGTTTTAAACAAGTCTAAACCAGGAATAAACCAGGACTAGACTAGATCTAAACCAGGACTAAACTGGGATTAAACCCAACCTAAACCAGGTTTTAAACAAGTCTAAACCAGGAATAAACCAGGACTAGACTAGATCTAAACCAGGACTAAAGCAGCTGACACATACTGACCCTTAGGGCCCGAGTCTGGGGGCTGTGGCTCTTCAGTTCCGGTGTGTTTGGGAGTTTTCTCGCTCGGCTCTGGCTTGAGGTTCACCTCTGAATAAAGAGTTTGTTCGTCTTTGTTCGCTGAAAAATCCAAACATGTGAACATAAGATCGGGAGTCGAACCCACAACCTCCTGACTGAGAGCAGGGGACTGAATAAGCACTTCCATCCAGCCTCCAGTCAAATGAAGCTCATGAGGCCAGCAGGACTAAAGCAGGATTAAACAAGGACTAAAGCAGGACTAAAGAAGGACTAAAGCAGGACTAAACCAGGACTGAAGAAGGACTAAAGCAGGATTAAACAAGGACTAAAGCAGGACTAAAGCAGGACAGTTATAGGAGTGAATTCAGAGCAAGTTTCATATTAGGAACTAGGGAGTGATTTATGAACAAAAAGGTGAAATGAAAACACCAGGATCATGTCGAGCAGGTCAGTATGAGCGTTTTAAGACCAAAATGAAGAAGTGAACATGTCCCTTGTTGCTGTGAGGTGAGCCTGCTCTCCTGCCCTATTGTCTTTGCAGAAGTCACATGTTACATCAGGGTAAAGGTGGATAGAAACACAGTCTTCCTCTTTGATAAAAAAACAGGAACCAAAACCTGACACAAGGACGTGGTGAGGTCAGGTCTGTGGAGAGGGTCACAGCACAGAAGAATACTTTTCTCCAAGATACCAGGACTAAACCAGCACTAAACCAGGTTTAAAGCAAGACTAAACCAGGTCTAAACCAGGACTAAACCAGGTCTAAACCAGGTCTAAACCAGGACTAAACCAGGACTAAACCAGGACTAAACCAGGATGAAACCAGGACTAAACCAGGACTAAACCAGGTCTAAACCAGGTCTAAAGCAAGACTAAACCAGGACTAAACCAGGACTAAACCAGGACGAAACCAGGTCTAAACCAGGATGAAACCAGGTCTAAAGCAAGACTAAACCAGGTCTAAACCAGGACTAAACCAGGTCTAAACCAGGTCTAAACCAGGACTAAACCAGGACTAAACCAGGACTAAACCAGGATGAAACCAGGACTAAACCAGGACTAAACCAGGTCTAAACCAGGTCTAAAGCAAGACTAAACCAGGTCTAAACCAGGACTAAACCAGGTCTAAACCAGGATGAAACCAGGTCTAAAGCAAGACTAAACCAGGTCTAAACCAGGACTAAACCAGGTCTAAACCAGGTCTAAACCAGGACTAAACCAGGACTAAACCAGGACTAAACCAGGATGAAACCAGGACTAAACCAGGACTAAACCAGGACTAAACCAGGACGAAACCAGGTCTAAACCAGGATGAAACCAGGACTAAACCAGGACTAAACCAGGTCTAAACCAGGATGAAACCAGGACTAAACCAGGACTAAACCAGGTCTAAACCAGGTCTAAACAAGGATGAAACCAAGTCTAAACCAGTACAGGACTAAACCAAGTCTAAACCAGGACTAAACCAGGTCTAAACCAGGACTAAACGAAGTCTAAACCTGGACTAAGCCAGGTCCAAACCAGGTCTAAACCAGGACCAAACCAAGTCTAAACCAGGAATAAACCAGGTCTAAACCAGGACTAAACGAAGTCTAAACCCGGACTAAGCCAGGTCCAAACCAGCTCTAAACCAGATCCAAACCAGGTTTAGACTAGGACTAAACCAAGTCTAAACCAGGTCTAAACCAGGTCTAAACCAGGTCTAAACCAGGTCTAAACCAGGACTAAACCAGGTCTAAATCAGGACTAAGCCAGATCCAAACCAGGTCTAAACCAGGACCAAAACAAGTCTAAACCAGGACTAAACGAAGTCTAAACCAGGACTAAGCCAGGTCCAAACCAGGTTTAGACCAGGACTAAACCAGGACTAAACCAGGTCTAAACCAGGTCTAAATCAGGTCTAACGTACCTTTACTTAAATCCATTTTCTCCTGTAATATTTGTGATATGATTTTACTTGAGTAACTTTACCTTTGTACTTTTACTTAAAGGTACACCATGTCACTTTTCCGTCACTTGCTTGTCTCCATGGTAATGTACTTGCTTTGCCTGGAATGTTCCACTTTTTTGGCAGTGAACCTGTCTATCTCCATGGAGACAAACACTGGGTCAAGACACAAGTGAGATCTGTGGAAAGGCTTGTCAAATCAAACAAGATAAAGAGGTTTAATACCGTAGTGTGACGTACTTTCCACTAGAAAAGTTACACACTGTACCTTTAAGTAACAAAAGTAAGTCCTTCATCCACCTCTGCTTAAAGACGACTCAAACATGCTCAAAACAACCAAATACAACTCTGAGTGACTAAATAGTGAGAGGAAGCAGCAATACATGGGTTATAGTTCTTAGTTAGTCCTGGTCTAGTCCTGGTTCAGTTCTGGGGTGTTCCTTACCTGTTTGCGGTGGTGGTTTGTGTTTGAAAACCACAGAAATGTACTGCACATCGTCCTCCATCTCCCAAATCCAGTCTGGGTTTGGTCCTGGTTTAGTCCTGGTTTAGTCCCTGGTTTAGTCTTATCTTTAGTGAAGGGTTAACTCTTGTTTTGCCCTAGTTTAGCCCTGTTAGAGACCTGGTTTAGTCCAGTTATAGACCTGATTTAGTCCAGGCTTGGTCCTGGTTAAGTCTCCCAGGTTTCGCTCTATAGTTAGTCCTGATTTATCCTATAGACCGAATCTATGGTTTAGCCCTGTTGTAGACCTGATTTTGGTCCAGTTATAGATCTGGTTTAGTCCTGGTTTAGTCCTGTCATAGATCTGGTTTAGTCCTGGTTTAGTCCTGTCATAGACCTGCTTTAGTCCTGGTTTAGTCCTGCCATAGACCTGTTTTATTCGTGCTTTGGTCCTGGTTTAGTCCGGTCTCTCTCTGTTGAAATACATTGTGAAAACCACCAAACGTCACATTACGCTCGGTTCACCCTGAGGTCTGTGTGAGTGTGTGAGTGTGTGTGTGTGTGAGTGTGTGTGTGTATAGGTGTGTGTGTGTGTGTGTATATGTGTGTGTGTTTGTGTGTATGTGTGTGTATATGTGTTTGAGAGTGTGTGTGTGTGTGTGTATATGTGTGTGTATATGTGTTTGAGAGTGTGTGTGTGAGTGCGTGTATGTATGCGTGTGTATGTGTGTATGTGTTTGAGACTGTGTGTGTGTATTTGTGTGTATATGTGTTTGAGTGTGTGTGTGTGAGTGCGTGTATGTATGTGTGTGTATGTGTGTATGTGTTTGAGACTGTGTGTGTGTGTATTTGTGTGTATATGTATTTGAGAGTGAGTGCGTGTGTGTATGTGTGTTTGTGTGTGTATATGTGTGTGTTTGTGTGTGTATGTGTGTGTGTGTATATGTGTTTGAGAGTGTGTGTATTTGTGCGTATATGTGTTTGAGAGTGTGTGTGTGTGTGAGTGTATGTGTGTGTATGTGTGTATTTGTGTGTATATGTATTTGAGAGTGAGTGCGTGTGTGTATGTGTGTGTATATGTGTGTGTTTGTGTGTATATGTTTGAGTGTGTGTATATGTGTGTGTGTTTGTGTGTATGTGTGTATATGTGTTTGTGAGTGTGTGTGTGTTTGTGTGTGTATATGTGTTTGAGAGCGAGCGTGTGTGTGTGTGTGTGAGTGCGTGTGTATGTTTGTGTGTATATGTGTGTGTGTATGTGTGTATATGTGTTTGAGAGTGAGTGTGTGTGTGTGTGTGAGTGCGTGTGTGTGTGTTTGTGTGTATGTGTGTATATGTGTGTGTGTGTGCGTGAGTGTGTGTGCGTGAGTGCGTGTGTGTGTGTGTTTGTGTGTATATGTGTGTGTGTGTTGTAAATAACATGTGACGTTCTGTTTTTAAATATCGTAAATAGTAAATATTACTGGACATGCGTTTTTTAAACTGATGTAACAGACTCAGGTTCTGGGCCTGTTGGGCAGATTAAATGTTTCCTGTAAAACACAGGGAAAAATGAGACAGGCGATCGTGAAGTTGCTCTTTGCATCACTTCTGCCATATTTATTTATACAATCATGTATTTTCATCAGTATTCAGCTTTTCAACATTTTCTTGGTTTACAAGTCACAATCATGTATACAATTTTCCTTTTCAAAATCCTGTTTCAAAATCCTGTACAGTAAACATTTCCATTAGACGTGTGTTCACATTAGCATTGTCTAATGCACTACAGTGATCCCTCGTTTATCGCGGGGGATACGTTCCAAAAATAACCCGCGATAGGTGAAATCCGCGAAGTAGTCAGCTTTATTT
This sequence comes from Odontamblyopus lacepedii, assembly GCA_034769755.1. Lineage (NCBI taxonomy): Eukaryota > Metazoa > Chordata > Actinopteri > Gobiiformes > Gobiidae > Odontamblyopus > Odontamblyopus lacepedii. The sequence goes on along the minus strand of CM068347.1, from coordinate 41,188,071 downwards.
TTTACTGTGATTTTACAATGCAATACTTTACTGCAGAATGAAACAAAAAATAAAACCTCTTTTCAGGCCCAAAATGTGTTTAAGAAATAGAAATATTAACGTTTTCTTACAAATAACTATACTAGTTTAAAGAACGGCGTTGTAAAACAATATTTTTTATATAGTAATGAATACAAGGTCGGAAACATTGTCACTCGCGTATTTCACAGTCCCTCCAGCTGCGCCTCTTCGTCCTGACTCCGCTGCGCTGTAGCGTCTTTTTCTACTGAAGGCTGCGCAGGGGTCTTTCTCCGAGAGAAGAACATCGTTATGGGGAGTTGTTGGCACTCTTTCTTTTTCTGAGCAAGAAGATTTTTATAAACGGACATGCCACCTTCAATTATATTTGAGAACTGCAATGAACGACACATTAAAGGGTCCCATTCTTGTGCCGCACGCTGAAGTTCAGTGGCCATTCTCATCATGGTTGCTAAGCGACCAAGTGTTAGTCCTTCCTCCTCTTCTTTATCAACAAGATACAGATTCACTGTAAAAAAAAAAAAAAAAAAAAGCACTGTAAAAAATTCCGCGAAGCCGCGATAGGTGAAGCGTGATATAGCGAGGGATCACTGTATTTTAAAGTGTTTTAAAGTGTAAACCAAAATACACTATTTTACAACCCTCAACAAACTCCAATACATCCAAAACTCTGTTGCCTGCCTTTTCACCCACACCCGCTCCCGAGACCACACTACCCCTGTCCTTCAAAGCCTCCACTGGCTCCCCATCCCGCAACGCATCCTCCTCATCACCTTCAAAGCCCTCCATAACCTGGCCCCCTCCTACCTCTCTGATCTTCTTCACCGACACACCCCATCCCGTTCCCTCCGTTCCTCTGATGCCAACCTCCTGTCCCTCCCCTGCAGGACCAAGCTCCGAACCTGGGGTAACCGAGCATCGCTGCCCCCACCCTCTGGAACTCACTCCCACAACCCATCCATGACTGCTCCAACCTCCCCTCCTTCAAAAAACTGCTCAAGACCCACCTTTTTAAAACTGCTTTTAATGTTTAATATTTAATGTTTGTTTGTTGTTGCTTTTTATCTTGTCACTGTACAGCATCTTTGAGTGTCATGAAAAGCGCTTTTATAAATAAAATGTATTATTATTATTATTATTATTATTATTATTATTAACATTATTATTATTAACATTATTATTAACATAGCATTTTTAATATATCACCGCTACCTTAACGGCTCATGCATTTCATGGTAGCAACAATGTACTAGACTGGCTTTTAGTTTTAGCTTGAGACCTTTTTCATTTTCACTTAATAACCCATGAACTTGTCTTTTACACTTTAACACTTAAAACGATGTCAGAGCACTTTTAAAACATTCTCAGTTACAAAAACGGGAGCTTAAAATAACGGTACATTAAACTCAAAATGGCGCCCGTGCTGTCGCCTTGACCTGTCTTTTCACGTCTTTTCACGTGGCTCAAACTCAACAAAAATACAGTATTTACGAACTCTCACAATTAGCTGTGTTTGTTATTAATAGTTTATGACCAATATAATGTGGTTTTTACTTCGGTACAAACCTGTAAAACACAGGGAAAGAGTGAGACAGGCGATCGTGAAGTTGCTCTTTGCCTCACAATACCGTCTCGCGGAGTCACGCGCCACCTATTGGCGGGAGGGTGTAATTGCAACTACTTAAATGCTCAAGTTAGACTTTCTCAATGCAAACAAAAATAAAACATAATGTGAATACAAAACACACTAAACCAGGTCTGACCCAGGTCTAAACTAGGTCTGACCCAGGTCTAACCCAGGTCTGACCCAGGTCTAAACCAGGTCTGACCCAGGTCTAAACCAGGTCTAACCCAGGTCTGACCCAGGTCTAAACCAGGACTAAACCAGGACTAAACCAGGTCTGACCCAGGTCTAAACTAGGTCTGACCCAGGTCTAACCCAGGTCTGACCCAGGTCTAAACCAGGTCTGACCCAGGTCTAAACCAGGTCTAACCCAGGTCTGACCCAGGTCTAAACCAGGACTAAACCAGGACTAAACTAGGTCTGACCCAGGTCTAAACCAGGACTAAACCAGGACTAAACTAGGTCTGACCCAGGTCTAAACCAGGACTAAACCAGGAATAAACCAGGACTAAACTAGGTCTAAACCAGGACTAAACCAGGTCTGACCCAGTTCTAAACCAGGACTAAACTAGGTCTAAACCAGGACTAAACCAGGTCTGACCCAGATCTAAATCAGGACTAAACCAGGACTAAACTAGGTCTAAAATAGGTCTGAACCTGGACTAAGCCAGGACTAAACTAGGTCTAAACCAGGTTTAAACCAGGACTAAACCAGAACTAAACCAAGTCTAAACCAGATCTAAACCAGGACTGAAACAGTACTGGACCAGGACTAAACCAGGAGTGAACCAGGACTGGACCAGGACTGAACCAGGTCTAAACCAAGACTGAACCAGGTCTAAACCAGGACTGAAACAGGACTGGACCAGGATTGAACCAGGACTACACCAGGTCTACACCAGGTCTAAACCAAGTCTAAACCAAGACTGCCCCAGGTCTAAACCAGGACTGAACCCGAACTAAACCAGGTCTAAACCAGGACTAAACTAGGACTGAACCAGGACTGGACCCGTACTAAACCAGGTTTAAACCAGGACTGAATGTGTCAGTTGAGGGGTTGACAATTTGGAATAACAGAAATTATGTGTTGCAATAGCGCCACCTAGAAATCTAGTTTGAGGAAATTGACTTCAGTATGAAGGGTGTGCCTTTATACAGAACAGTTTATTATATTAAAGAACAAGAAGAGAACCTGCAGCCCAGACCTTCCAAGCCACAAAACTGCCACAAAACTGTGACTATTAAAAAATTATATATACATCACAACAAATACTAAACCAAATCTTAACCAAAGTATTAACATTTAGGTCAGAATCAAACCAGTGTTAAATCGTGAAGATGAATGTACCATCAGTGGAGAAGGGGCCTGAAAGTGCAACACTCCTGAGCACCACCAGGGGGAACTGTACCACAGCTTGAGTGCTAAGCCTCACTCAATAGAAAAGGACTCAGTTTTTCTACCTGTACAAACTTTAAACCAATCGCCCAACCATCATATAGGTCGGGAGCCAGGTCCCCTCCTCAGGATGTTTGTTGCTCCTTTTTTCACTGGGATTTCTTGTTATCTTATATCTTGGGCCATCAAAAGTTGATAGGGACCACCCCCAACTCGGCCTCGTTTGGTCTCAGGGCCCAAAAAATTGTTCACTCTATTTAGGAATAACTATTGGCGAAATGATTTAACTGTAAATATTAAGGTGCTGCATAAAAAGTCAAATAACGTAAAGTTTTGCATGGTGTATCCTGACACATCGGGGAAACTTGCTGCATTTTTACTGTCAAATGTCACCCTCACCATACCCCAAAAGACAAGAAAATGTCTGTCCACCTGACAAATTGTCATCAAAAGTGATCATTTTCAAGCATTTTATTAGATATATCAGTGCCTCAAATGCACGTACAAAACTTCCCAAGTGTATAAGCTTCAATTTAAGTCCAAGATGACCTTTCTACCTACAGGAGAACAGCCGCTGTGACCAAAGACACTCACTGAACCTAAAATCGGTAGATAACACAACTTTTAGACATTTCCATTTCAAGTGGGATTAACTTTTTTTTTTTTCTCATACAAACAATATTTTAAAAGAGTTGACTCATGTATAGGGATGCACCAATACCACTTTTTTTGAAAACTGATACGAGTATGATATAAGAGGTAAACTTTTTGAATCTTGATTATTTATTCTATTAATTCTTGATTGCAGCATCTTAAAGTTGAACTCCGGCACGTTTGAAGCTAAAGTCCATTACTAGAGGAGGTGGAATTCTGTCAGAAGAAGCCAAAAAACGGCACAGATCAGTGTTTCCTCGGTGGAGATCTCACTGTGGCAGTGAGTCTGTCAAGGCAACAAACTAGTGCAGTGATGGGGGCAAGTTCTGAACTTCCACGTAAAACTCAACTTCCGACGCTGTTTCTAATCCCATTTATTTACAAGAGAATTATATTTTTTGAAAAACACTAAAATATACATTCCCAAACCATTTTCTTTCAACAACTTTCAGTTTCTCTTCTTCTTCACCGTCAGTAGTCGATCCTCACTTGTTGCTTCTGGCGGCTCGAGCCTCTCACCGCCGCTGGAGTCGACAATCGAGTCTTTTGGGCTTTGACCTGTGCAGTGGGAAATCAACAGAGGGAAGTGTAAGGTGCTTATAAAGTTGTTTTCTAATGTTTCCAGACACTGAGTGAACCAGGCAGAGCGTTTGTTAGACTCGTGGCTGTTGTCAGATGGGTTCAAGTGGTGTTAAGCTTCTTCAGTGTGAAGCAAATTGACGTTTTACGTGGAAGTGAAGAACTTGCCCCCATCACTGCACTAGTTTGTCGCCTTGACAGACTCACTGCCACAGTGAGATCTCCACCGAGGAAACACTGATCTGTGCCATTTTTTGTCTTCTTCTGACAGACAGAATTCCACCACCTCTAGCAACGGACTTTAGCTTTAAACGTGCCAGAGTTCAACTTTAAAGGTGTCGACCAGACGTCTCTATTTACCCGGGACAGTCCCAGTTTGAAGCCCTGTGTCCCCTATCCCAGCAGATTTATCCAAAACCACTGATTTGTCCCAGTTTTATACAAGAAATGTCCCAGATGTCCAACATTTGATCCCTGCCAACACTAAAAAGAGGCATAAACTGCCATTTGTGGAGGTAAAATACAGAAAAGTTGCTTATAAACGACCACAACACAAATAAAATGTGACTTTAGTGACTCACGTTTTAGTCATGAATAAGTCCTGAACAATTCTCCTTAATTACACACTCGATTCACAATTTTATTATTACCAACCAACCCAAACGAGGGATGCCCCAGTTTTTTTATTTTGAAAATCTGGTCACCTTAGTCCTATGTAACTTTTCAGGTGGGGGTACGCTAACTCCTTGTCCCGATGAAGATGTTATTGCTTTGCCTGGAAACTGAAAAACTAAGCATCGTGTATATTTTGGTGCTAAAAATACCTTCCTTAAAACATGCTTTCTTACGGTTTCTTCACAGATAAGACTTGGAACTTCGCCGACTTGCACCACCTGCTTGGAGTTGGCTGTTCTGATAAACAGTCCAGACTCCGTGGAGACAGTTGGCAGACCCTCCACTAGAAAATGTTAAATTAAATGTAACGTTAATCAGATGTATTTTCTAAAGTGAAAAGCCTCTTATTCGTTCCGTCAAAGAAAGCAGCTTGAATATAAATATGAAATATACATATACACAAGTACATATTTAAAGCAATTAAGATCAAATAAGATGGACATTGATTGTGGGGCTGGTCGATATGGAGATAAACAAAATCTAACAGTGGTTTAATCCTCGTTTCAGTGCTTTTCATTGCTTATGTGACCTGTCTCTAAAGTCTCTGCGTTGTGTTGTGTGATTTCTCCTGGTCTGGGGCCAGCAGTGGACAGAAGAAACAGAACTCTTGATGATGGTCAAAGCTGAGCAAACGGTCCTCATTAATGGCCTTAAAAGAACGAAGAAGAAGAAGAAGAAGTGTTCCATAACTCATGGAAAAAGTGAAAATAATGTATTGTTCATTTACCAGTTAGGATATTTTTCACAGTTTAAGCCACTGCATTCCCACGTAAAATAAACTACTTTTATCAACTTGCTACGAGCACTTGATTCGGCTCAAACATGAAAAACACTTCTCAAAATACTAGTTTACTGTCTTAATAATGTTTTTGATTTGTGTTACAATTAGGAGCCCTCTTGACCTTATACATCAGTACTGCAGTTTGCAGAGGCTGTGGGGCTCATAAGACTTGGGACTGTCACAAAAGTACAGAGAGGTGAGAGCGCCCTCTGCTGGTGGACACAGAAATTACATCATTCACTCCACTGTGGGTAAGACACAGAACTGACACTACAGACTCCTGAACCACAGGACTAATGTGATAGGGATGCTGTGTTGGTAGTGATGGATTAGCAGTAATGAATCTTTTTGTCATTAAATGATATCGTAGACAATGATTTATCTTAAAACCAATCAGATTAAACAGAAGTAACCCTTACCTGGCGCCGGATCGTGTAGCTTCTGCCTTAATTCTGCAATATCTGGACATCTGGTTTATTTTTCACCTTCTTATATCATCAAAGATCTTGGAGATGTTTGTGAAAAATAGACTTTATTATAAAGCCCTGTACATAAAATGTTTAGTGATAATGACAGTTTAAATGATGTGAAAATAGTGAAAACAGAGTGTGTTCTAAGTAATGTGTAGATGTTGTAGCTTCATAATAGCTAAATCACTCATGTCAATGTAAACACATACAATGTAAGCACACAAAAATCATTCATTTAACTTTAGTCTTTGGCCAGTTAAGCTGCAGAAATCCACTTCTACTCTCAGTCTGGAGTTTTGTCAATCCAGTAAAAGGCTCAGGTTTTCTTCTGTCTTTTATAATGTGTTCATCCACTGCAACAATAATCCACAATCTCTGAAAGTTCTTAGCCGCACCCACTGCCAGTGTGGGGTTTAGAGGTGCATGCTGAGATTGAGATGACAAGTGCAGGAGCTGCCCTGGGGCAGACTGTGATATGACTGTTTTGTATTGACAGTGTTCACTGCCACCTTTTGTCTTGCTTCAGGACACAACAACAGGTTTTGGTGCTGTACTGGGGCACCTGAATGTCCAAGCAGACTCCCATCCAAGAACTGACCAGGCCTGACCCAGCTGAGCAAAAGAGATCTGACGAGATCAGGGTTTAAGAAGGAGGTTTGACCACAGGAACACTTTTTGTATAGCACTTTTCTAAACAACTGTTAGAAAGTGCTTCATACAGAAGCTGCGCAATACAAAAATAGAGACTCTTACAGAACATTACTTCTATTGAGATCAGAATGTATCTTTTTTATTTTGGCCCTGGTTGTTAGTCACTGTTGGCTAGTTCAGTGGTTCTGAGGTCAACATTTAATTTTTCTTATGGCTGACAGAGAAGAAGAGCTGGATCGTACCAAACTCTGGTCTTTCACCTGTGAAGCACCCAAACCATTGAGCATGTTGCAGTTTCTGCTGTGCCACCCTCCACCCTGCATCAGCACACAGGTCTCAGAGCTGTGCCTATAGTCAGGCTGAATATAGCCCCAGTGATGATACTCGCTTCGGCTGGGGTCACCTGTGGCCCACCATCTCCAGGAGCTGGAGTTTAAGCCCAGGAGGAGGTAATAGTTGGCTGGAGTTGATAAACTTCCTTCATGGATTGAAAAGTGGCAAGGTCTGAGTGTCTGTCTGCAGTACTGCTGAGGATCAAGTCGTCTCAGAGCTGATGTAGATTTACCGACGAAGAGCATGACACAAGAATACTCCCTGGAGACACACAAGCATCTTTACTGTATCTAGCACTAAAACCACACAGTTAACTCAGTGTGGTTATACTGTGCTATGCTAAGCAGCTAGCTCAGATATGCCACAGACATCAAACAGTAACAAAGCAACAGACTCAATTCTGCCAACTAAATAAAACTTTTGATCCAATATGTTTCACATCTCATCCAAACTGTTTCTTCAGTTGTGGTCAGAGGCAGGTGGACACTGCCTTATCTCTGCCTGAAGGAGGAGCTAACTACACTGAAACTATTCTGAAACTAACACACCTGCTTGTTTACAATGTTAAACAGACCTGAAGCTTTTGTCCAGTTAACAGAATTGAACTTATCCTTTGCTCTGGATCCTACCTGGACGACAGGGATTTCACACACACACAAATGCAACTGACTCTACACCAGTGGTTCCAGGGGTTGCAGAGGAGGGGGCAGGGGTCACAAGATGATTTTCAGGAATGATCTTTTCAAATATATTAATATAATTTTTAAAATTATTATTTTACTTTAGTTTATATATTAAATATAACTCTCTGATGATATTGTGAGTACATGTGGGATGATCACTGAAATTAACAGAAAATAACCTGGCTGGGTCTGAGCCATAGACCGTGTATATGAGAGGACAAAGGTAACACATGCCAAACAGGAAGTGCTCCAGGAGGCTCGTCCGGCTCCTTCTGACTCTGGCTCCCATTGACTTACATTGGGATCTTGTGGCCCCTCTCTCTGTAACTCCTGTTGTGAGCCTTGTGATTTTGGTCTTAAAATGTTCATATTAACCTGCTTTATGTGATCCTGATTTTATATATATATATATATATATATATATATATATATATATATATATATATATATATATATATATATATATATATATATATATATATATATATATATATATATATATATATATATATATATAAAATCAGGATCACATAAAGCAGGTTAATATGAACATGTCAGTCAAAAAAATCCTATTCATAATATAGAGACTGGCTGCAGATTTGCTCCTGTAACTGTGGCATGGCGAGCCTCATTTGAGCGACGCTAAACGCTATGTGTGACGTCACACTCACTTAGTCCACTTCTTTTATACAGTCTATGGTCTGAGCCCAGAATTCCCTGCACACACATCCTAGTAATAACTAAATAATTACCAGTATCAGTACCATATATGCATATATGCATGGCCTCCCCTTGCCCTGCTGTTTGTCCCAATGCTGCTAACGTGGGACAAAGTTGAGCAGAACTACCAGAAGCAGCTCGGAAACCTGGCTCCTTCTGAGTGCCAAGAGGACATCGACAGCATCTAAGGACCTGCAGGGCTGACAGGGGAGGCTTGGACTGGGCTGTGGGATGAACCTTCTACCTGGTAACACACGGGGAAAGCCAGTACCTCCTGGAGGTGGTTGGAGAGAGGGGCTTTCCTCAAGCCTAATATTTTTTTGGGAGAGTGCTGTGTCGGGATTCTGGTTAATCTGGATAATAACTGTGAAGTGTTGCTATTTTCTCTTTGTGTCTCTAGTAAGAATAATTTGCTTCACATTTGCATTGTAAAGGATGGGTTTGGTCGGTCAGCAATATGGTCAGTGAACCACAAAAGTATAGTGCTCCGTGTGTTTGTGATAGTACTTTAAAGAATTATGGATTAATTGTGCAAAATTTTCTTGGTGCATTGGGGAACTTTTTCATTGGGGTCCATCACCTGCTTGTTTGCGTGTCTAGAATGTTCCACAGTATGACATTACACAGCTCTACCTTATATTTACTTAATTACAGGTGGTTTTAAAGCTCAAAAATATCTAGAAAAACAAACATCCTGACTGTAAACGGGGTCGCCTCTCCACAGATCTGACCTGTAACTTGGTCTGGTTTTGTCTCCATGAAGATAGAAAGGTTTAATGCCATACTGCGGGACATTTCAGACAAAGCAATAACAAAGATCTCCATGAAGCATTTGATGGACTCTCCACCAGAAAAGTTACACAATGCACACAATTTAAATAAGACATATTTAGCTTTTTTTCAGGTAATTAGTCCTGAACTAACTATTTTTGTTCATTGTAAACCACAATATTGATCTACAGTGGCTTAAATTCTTTTCCTGTGTATTTGAATAAAACAGGGTTCCCACAGTTTGCTTGAAGCAGTTTCTAGGACTTTTCCAGGGTATTTTTTAGTTTTAGTTCTGTTTGAGAGGAAAACACAGCCTAATTGTGCAGGGTTTCTGTCTTAAACATTTGTGAATAAAACAACTAGGGCTGTCAACGTCAATGTATTAATGCATGCGATTAATCACAGAAAATATCGCACTAATGTTTTTTAATGCAGATGAATCACACAGTTTATTCTGAACGCTCCTCTATGGAAAGTGCGGATGGTCCTGAAAGGCGGCGCAGGTTATTAGGTCAGTGATCGGGTCTGTCCATACGCGGATGTGAAGACGACAGATGAGACTGGGACTGGTGCTCAGCGGCAAATTTCTCTGCAAAAAACAGGACTTTAGATCAATCTAAGGTAGTTTACAGATATCGCAGCGATGAACTCTCTTTCCACAGAAGCACAAGAAGTTTAAAATACCGTCTTAAAGCAAAACACGGGTTTGATTTAGCGGCAGCAACGATGCTACTTGTACCAACAACAAGCCGAGCACGACAACCTGCGGCAATGTTCCACAAAACTACCAGTGATAGAAAAACGTCAATTTTATATAACTTTATAACTTGAAATATTTTGGTCTTTTTTGAAGAAGAAGAATTAACTGTGATTAATCGTGATTAATCAAAATTTTAAAGTGTGAATTTATCATTTGACAGCACTAAAAACAACACAACTCCAGATCTGTCTGTGATGAGGAAACATTAGAACACAGATCAGAAAATAACATAATATGGGCCCTTTGTGCAGTTTTTTCAGTACAGTTTCCGTGTCATTACTTGAGTCTGCTTGTGCAAACTCTTGTGTAGATCTGAAAATATGAATGAAGCACATCTCGTCCCTTCACTGTGATGATTGAAGTGGTCCACATGCGTCCAGATGGTCCAGATTAGAGCCATGGCAGTAAAGTGGAGCCCCTGTTTTGGGCCTGCTCTGTGGGGCTGCTCTGTGGGCGCACACAGGGGCCAGTGGAGAATGGAGTGGAGTGACTTACCTGCCTCTGCTGACACCCAGAAAGAGGAGAGCTATTGCAGCAATAAATAACTGCTGTGTGCTGCCAGGCTCCACTGATGCTTTACAACTGGCTGTTAAAAATCAAAAGGCAGCGTCGCTTTGTTTGGCGTTTAGTGCCTACCATTTGGCCATGCCATATTTGGCCGGTGCACAGGGGTTACATGTGAGTCGAGTTAGGGACAGCTAACCCTGACCTGGGTGCAGCGGGTGCAGAGGGGGTCACCCAGAGGACCAGTGTAAATCACGCTCTTCCGGGTTCAAGCTCATCTGGAGGAGTGCTTTTAACACACACTTTACGAGGGGCTCCACTCGGGCAGATGGGACAGGACCAGAATGTCTCTTTACTATCAATCTTGTTTTTTAGCTTTTTATGTCTAAATCTTTCTCTACATGATTCACTGTTTTTATCTTTACTGTATTTTTGCTGGGTTTCAGATGACATCACTACATTCCATAGGCCAATATTGTTTAATACATTTAATTTAATGCAGATTTTTGCTGTAATACAGTGAGCTCTTGGTTCTAGCCTCTAATAGAAGTGATCAAGTTCAACATTTGTGAATTTACCTTTTGTATATTTCATGGCAAACCACAATCAATAGGAAAAACTGTCCCTTGCCCCCATCTGGAAGTAAGACATCATCACATTCTAGAATCTGAAAACCACCAATTTGTCTCCTTTGACTGGTTGAATCAAATCAATTTAGCAAAAACAAATATGATTCTAGTGAAGGTGTGTGGAGTTTAAACACACAGCGGAGAACAGTGAATTACCTCATTACATCTCACGGTGGAACAGAGTGTTTTAAATGTGAGAAGAGCTCAGCCTAAATATGCAGGGTTTGTGTGTTAGACATGTGAATGAAACAAAACAACTGAAACTTATAACATAGATCAGAAAAGAGCGTAAGATGATACCTTTAAACACAGACATATTTGTATCGGTAACTCAAACTGAGCCAGTATTACCATCAGTAAGACAGATAAAAACAGACTTTTTCTCATTTGTTAATATACCATATACATATACTTGGGCACAGGAGCTCACACATCACATTATATTACAAAAACAAAGAGTAAAAAAACATAAAAATGGTAATAAACTTCTAAATAAGTAGCAAGACACAGGTGTCAAATAAGACAGTTATATAAATGTATGTACAAGTAAAGTAAAAAAAAACAAATATGGTGATATAAATACAGTATATCATATAGAAGAGGTCGTAAGAAAACAGTGCAAAAATGATATGATGATTGACACACTTATCTGTTACATAAGAGTGAGTTGTTGCACAGTTGTAGGGAGTATTATCTATTACATAAGGGTGAGTTGTTCAATTTAAATTAGATCCATATTTTGGTACTTTTCTTATTTTGCTTGATTCGTAGATCAAGTATAGAGACACTGACGAACGTTAAAGCCCCAGTATGTAACTTTCTGGTGTGGAAAGTCATGATGGAGATGGAGATAGATTTCAAGAACATACTGTGGAATATTATAGCCAAAGGAACGACATTTCCATGGACACAAGCAGGAAGAGCCCCTCCTCCAGCCCAAGGACGAGTCAGATTTGTGGCGATGCAAGCCCGCTCAGTTTTTCCGTGCAAAAAACACAACCATAATGATGAAAAGAACACGCTTTATTTTCTATTTTCTATTTTCTATTTTCTATTTTCTATTTTCTATTTTCTATTTTCTATTTTCTATTCTAACTGGGGCTTTAACCTGGTGTTACAATTTTAAAAGTAATATTGTAAATACTGTACAATAATAATAAATATAAAGGCGTTGTAACTGATTTGAACTGTCTCAAAAAAAAAAAAAAGTGAAAAAGAGAGCCACTGTAAAATACCAAATAAGAGCTGGGTTTCAATTAACCTCCGGGTCCCCTTTAAACACCGGGTGCAGGTTTATATTTTGATAAATAAACACCGGTTCCGAATAAACGGTGAGTCTAACGTTGGTGCTGAAGACAGAAGTCGTGCTGCAACAACAGGACACAGGACTGATGCTCGCGGTGTGTTAAAGGCTGAATTATAAATGCACACTGCCCCAGTCGCTTTGTCGCCGTCATTTTCGATTTAGAGATTTGCGTCGAAGTCTATGCGCCGCGAAGTAATTCACGGTAAGCAATTCAGACCGACATGTGACTCGTTTTACATAAACCAAACTTAAAACCACACGGCTCATTTGCATAAACTATAAGCACTGAAAAAAAACAGCTCGCTCCTTGTGCCCTGATGCGGTGGATGAACGTTCCCACTCTGCTCTCTCATTTGTTTTAACTTTGCTAAAGACGTTTCTGCATATTGCGGTAGGGGTTTAATGACTTTCTGCAATTTAGGAGTCACTTTCAAATGTGGGAAACTCTCCGCTCCGTAGATATTTTGTTGTAACATTTCAAATGACCTCGCCTACGTCTGTATAGAAAGTCGCCTAAATTATAGTCATACTGGCTAGAATAATCTGAGTACCATATTTTCCCAGTTTTGCTGATCAAGGAATTAATTGCTGGCCTCAAATTGCTGCCTGGTCTCAAATTAACACCTGGTCTGTTAAGTGATTAAAACAAATAAACACCCCGGTGACTATTTGGTTTTGTTTTTTACGGTAGTTTATTTGAATATCTATTTATGGTCCAAACTTATTCCCTACTTTCCAAACACATTCAGAGCATCCCAACTCTTCACTGTGATGAGTTTATAATCACTTTTCTTTGCTTTCATTTTAACACCAACCACTCACATCCTAACAGCGCACTTCCTGTTTCACGGAAGATAAAATGCTCAAACAGCTTGCATCGGTCTCATTTTAACCCCGTAGAACTGCTTTTAAAATACAGGGTCAAAACTTCTTTTTTTTAAACTTTTCACTATGATGTGAGAAAAATCTGGTAGCGCCCCTTTAAATAAATCATCTGAGCTGTTACTATGCAATAGCTCAGTCTTCCCCGTAGTGCGTGTGCTTAGTTTTTGAGCGATGACTGTGTATATGAAAGTGAGATGACATACGGAGCAGAGGGGCGGATGGGCCGGGGGTGTGAGGGGAGGTGAGGGGGGTCCGGCGGGTTCCAGGAATGCCTCTCATGGCTGTCCTCTGGGTGAACCGGTCTCCTGGAGTGTGGGAGACACAGGCCGTAATTAGCCCGCGGTAACATTGGAGCTAACCCTGTGCCTCACCGGGTTAGCAGTGGCATTGAAGGAGCCCAAGTGTAGCTGTGAAAACACGAGCTGGACAAAAATAATACACATTTTACCGGTTTAATCAAAGGTTTACTTACAATATCATGCTTTTCTGACTTAAAGGGCCTTGTATTAGATTTTTTTTCCTCATTTGTTTGAGCAAAAATCAGCTGTCACAACCATCGACTGTATAAAGAAGTTATCTACGGGAGTGTGTGAAATAAAAACACCAGGATCGTGTAGAGCGGGTTACGAATGTTTTAAGACCAAATGCGGAGTCTGACAGCAGCAGTTACAGAAAAAGGCCAATATTTTTCAATACAAAATTAATTGAAGCTGGAGTCGATGGAGCCAGAAGTGTAACCATGTTCGCTTCCTGTGGCGGCTGGCGGATTAGCTACTGTATGTTCATTTATATATACAGTCTATGGTCACAATGCGGGACATAAAATGTACGCATGTTCAAAGTTTTTCAGAAAAGCAGGATTTGACAAAAATAAGAAAATTATAATTAACTTTGATCTGTAGCTTTTTATTGGTTTTCAAAGAAGCGATTTATAATTATGTGGAAATGGTAGACCATACAGTGCTTAACAAATGTATCAGAGTGCCTGTCATGACAACAAGAAAACAGAAATAACTTCATAGTATGTCCAAAATTTGTTTCACATGAACTGTTTCATTGTTATTCATTTAAAAAATGAACAATTGGAATAACAAAGTAGTGCTTGTTGACGAATAATAACCAAAAATGTGAACATTTTGTGTGATCTTTTGGTGCAGATAACAGCTGCATTCTTGCTGCTTTGTTTTTATGTCGTTTTGCAAAGTCTCTTTTGTTCTTGAGTTCCAAACAGTTTCAGCTGCTCCCAACCCTAAACCTAACCCTAACAACACACACTAACCCTAACAACACACACTAACCCTAACAACACACACTAACCCTAACAACACACACTAACCCTAACAACACACACTAACCCTAACAGCACACACTAACCCTAACAACACACACTAACCCTAACAACACACACTAACCCTAACAACACACACTAACCCTAACAACACACACTAACCCTAACAACACACACTAACCCTAACAACACACACTAACCCTAACAACACACACTAACCCTAACAACACACACTAACCCTAACAACACACACTAACCCTAACCTGAACGTGCATGGATAGCAACAAAAGTTCTATTTTTGCATTAAAGATTTCGTTTTGGTAAAAAGATCTTGCCTAAACTGGAGGATTAACCTTTATAGAAACATAAAAAGATATTTTGTTAAATTATGAATGGCAGCAGAGGAAACACCTTATACTGGGTGCTCTAATACATTTGTTAAGATCTGTATATGTAGCAAATGTACATATACATAAAAATATATACATACAATTTAAAGAAATAATAATAATAAAAATAGTAACTAAATTGTTACACTCTAATTACACAACTATATTTTCCTGAGAAAGTCCATTAAGGGTGTCCATATCTCTTCAAATTCTTGTGCTTTACCTCTAATGATATAGATCAGCTTTTCCAGTGTAACACACAATGTCATTTCTCTGATCCAGGACCATTCAGAAGAAACTTCAGTCTCTTTCCATTATAAAGCACCCATCCTCCTGGCCAAAGTTGATCAGTTTTACTTTTAGAGCTGATCGTAAAGTTGTCCAGATATATTCCTAGAACACACAGTTTTGCAGAGAATTGCGCTTGGATGCCAACAATTTTATTTAAGGTACAAACCACCATTTTCCAAAAAGCTACCAATACATTACACTATTTTATGGTAGGAGAAAGTCCAGGGTCGGTTTTTTTTTGGACCCAGTCTGCTCCTGCTGATTTATGTTGTAATGTAGTTTCCTCATCACAAACAGACATGGATTTGTGTTTCATTCACATGTTTAACACACAAATTCCACAGATTTAGTTCGATTCTCAAACGGAAACTCCACACACCTTCACTAGCATCATCTGGATCATTTCAGCCCTGAAATTGCCAATCTCTACTGAACAAAAGGTTAAAGGGTGGAACAGAGCCTTTTGAGCTTTAGAGACATAGAGGAAAAATAAAGGCTTACTCAAACGTGTGAATGAAACCAAACAAAACTCACAACTATGTTTTTAGAAGGTAACAACATTAGAACTCGACTAAACGCTCACAGGAGTCAGTCGTTTTGCGTAATATAGGACCTCTAAGCTAATTCCGTCAGATACATGCAGTACGGCCCATTTCATCCTATCTCAACTTAATAAATGACTTCCATTATTTCAAGTGTTTCCACCCTCCGCCCACCCACTCCTCTCACTGACCCACTCCATCCCCTTCATTTCATTATGGGATGTCCGGGCTGGAGATACCTCTCACTTAGAGTCAGAAACAGCCAATTAACAAGGACAGAAATGAAGAGAAACGCCGGATAAAAAGTATTGATTGTGGAAAGAGACACTTGATTTTAATCACAGATGCCAATACCGCTACGCTAATGACCACAGTTTAAAGGGCCTATATTATATTATATTACCTTTTTTTCTGTTTTAATGTCGTTTCCTTGTCAGAAACAGACCTGGAGTTGTGTTTTGTTTCATTCACACATGTTTAACACACAAACCCTGCATTTTTAAAGCTGTGTTCTTCTCTCAAGCTGAAAACACTTGTAACGTCATGTTGTAATACAAGAAATAAACTCCATACACCCTCACTAGAGTCATTTGGATAATTTCAGATGTAGAATTACCAATCTCTGTCTGTGCAAAATCTGTTTAATCCCTCAGTCGACCAGGTAGAACATTCACATCCCCATTTTTCTTTTGCTCTAGACTTTTTTCTCTACGGGCTGTTAATGGTTTTCTATGGCAAAATGTGAATGGAAATGTCTCACGTATTCTCCAGCAGCTTCATGAATCTGCCCCACCACAAAAATCTTCAACCAACAAAGTCCGCCAAGGATAAACATTCTCCCATGAAAAGTGTATCCACAACTCAAGGTAAGAAAGACGAAAATTTAAAGGAGAACAACGACGAGCATTAGTGAACTACTGAGCAAAACTTAACGATATGGTCATGAAGAAAACAGAAGTAACTTGTTCACTTAGACTGATTCTAGAATTAAACCCCTAAACCCCATAAGCCGAGATAACAGCTGTATTCCCCCACTTCCGGTTAGTAAGCATGCAGTACCTTCCGAGGAACTTTTGGCAAGCACTTGTTTCTAGTTGTCGCAAATTTGCAACATGCACAAATTTCTATAAATTTTTTGGTAACACTTTAGATTTGGGACCACATATTAATAGCTAGTTAACAGTAAAATGCTTAATACATGCTTAATTACATCTTTGCTAGTATTTATAAAGTACTTTCCACGCATTTGTGTCTAAGGCGGTATTTTGCGAGTACAAACCCATTAACTATTATCTTACCAGGAGATTACAATAGATGTTTTTGTGCTTACGTTGAAATTGAATAAGCATTAATAAGTGTTTTTAATTAATACCAACTAATAGCTAATTAGCATGCCAGTTACCACTTAGAGATTAATATGTGGTCCCTAAACTAAAGTGTTACCCATTTTTTTTATATACATCTATATAAATTCAGGCATTAAGGGGTTAAAATAAAAAATCTATTTCATGATGTCGATATTAGCATAGATATACACATTTATGGAGATTAAATGCTCGATTTGAAATCTGTGAATACCTCTAGCATTCAAAAAGCCCAAATCTATCTGTGCTCATATCTACATCATGAAATAGATTTTTATTTTTAATCGTAGAATCAGTTAACAAGTTACTTAATTACTGTATTTTTCAGGATTTGGGTAGTTCCTGTGACTTATACTCATGCGTGCAACTCATATATTCAATTTTTCACACTGACAGCCCATAAACAGTATATATGAATCCTATATATGAATAAAAAATGAAAAATAGTTTTAGAGACAAATGATAAAGAAAAGTTTTTTCGTTTCCTTATTTTTGGTTTTATATTGAAAAAAAATGAACAAATGATACACAGATGCTTCTCTGTTGGGTTGTTTTTATTACTATAACTTCTCCAACTTGCCTTTCAGGATGAAATGTCGGTTCTTGGTCTCTGATTTTATAAAACAAATTTCCCCAAAAAAAGTGTGAGTTATAGTCTGGTGCGACTTATATATGTTTTTTTCTTCTTCATTGTGCATTTTTTGGCTGGAGCGACTTATACTCCAGAGTGAATTATAGTCCGAAAAATATGGTAATTATTTATTATCTGTGAAAGGTGCTATATAACTAAAGACTTACTTATTACTTATGTTATTCATGACCATAACATTTGACTCAGTAGTTCACTAATGCTCGTCGTTATTCTGCTTAAAGTTTTGTCTTTCTTACCTTGATAGTTGTGGATAAATTGTTCATGGAAGAATGTTTATATTTTGTGTTGTTGGTTGATTTGGTGATGGGGCGGATTTATGAAGCTGGTGGAGAATATGCGACACATTCCCACAGACATTCTCACCCAGAAAACCAATAACTGGAAGTTCCACAAACCCACAACATGGGACTTCCAGCCGTAGTGAAAAAGGTCTATTATCTCTACTAAATTAAACATAAAAAGTAGCTGTTGATATGAAGACTACTACTTTATGACATCAGAAGATGGAACAGAGCATTTTGATTATTCGAGCATGTCTGACTGAAACAAACACAACTCCAGATATTTTTCGGACTGTAGACTCTTTTAGGGTAGAAATGATTAAAAAAAAGATGAGCACGCATTCTGGCGACGCAAGTGGCATTGTTCCCCATTCATTCTGATTCATTCAGACAGAAGATGGAAATAAAAACATTTTTAGCACCAAAATGCCCGGTTGTTATGTGTGTGGTTGTCAGAATCAATATTCTACCAACGGACTAAAGTTTGAAAGTTTTACTCACTGATCGCACGAGGATCTAGCAGTCGGACACCGTTTGTCAAAGTCAGTTTGTTGAGGAAATATTCGCGATTGATGACGATAATCCTTTTGCATAGCCTGACAAGCTGTTCTGCCGTATTTCTGTTGCCAAAATGCGCAACTGAGCCTACATCATCACTGTTTACGAACACTAAAAGGGTCTATAAGGTGCACCAGATTATGATTTTTGAGGAAATTTAATTATTTTAAATGCGGCTTGTAGTACAAAAAATCTGTTATGTTTTGATGAGGAAACATTATAACATAGATCAAAAAATAGCGTAATATCGGCCGTTTAATTGTATTTTATTCAGATCCCAGGCCGAGGAATACAAGGCTAACTGCTTTTCTAGACCAGCAGTTCGATGGTTTATGATGCATGCTTTGTACCGTCAATGCCAGACGTTATATTGTGGACGTAACAAGGTAATAAAGTAAAAGGTCCCATTGTTTCGCAGCGGTTCCCAGGCCTTGACCACTGCAGTCTGCTCAGAGCTTAGTGTGTTGTGTGTGTGTCTGTGTGTCTGCTGGGAGACGCACACAGAACTGTTGAATGGTGATATACGGCCGTGGATCTATGGTGCTGTTGTGATGTTCTGGAGGAGGATGTGCGGAGCTGGGTGGCGCAAAGCTGGGTGGTGCCGGGGCTGAACACAGGGCAGCCTTGTGTGGTGTCAAGATGATTTCGTAGTGGTCATGGTCGGAATCTGACTTTCACATAGTTAGAACCTTAAAAGAACCGTCTGTGAGATTCTGATTTAAATTTCCCTAAACGTGACCTAACGGTGTCCCCAGATATGAGGTAAACAGGTTCAAATCAAACATATCTTTTACGGAAGTGTAAGTCCATAAACTGAGAATGAGAACTTGGATGTGCCTCTATCTGCAGGTTAAGGCCCTGGGGACAAAGGTTCAGTTGTGATTTTTATAACTGTAATACTGAGTTCACACCACAGCGTGAGAGGTTTCCATACAAAAGTCTATGGAGGACGTGCTTCTCGACTCGTCCAAAATTTCCATGGCACAGTTCACAAGATTCTTACAGGTTTCTTCAAGTTAAATTCAAATCTTCTTAACTTAATACCTGTTTCATGGCCTATTTCATAAACTTACTGGCCAACCGGTTTTCATTTCTCAAACAAAGGAATCTGGTGAGTAGAGACTCTTCCCCATGACTCCAGCATGAAATGTGTCGCTTGGTAATGTAAAATCAACGTTAAAAAACTACATTAATGCCGTTAATCAAACTTTGGGTTCTGCTGAGATTGTCTTTGACTTTACTCTTCTGCTCAGCTTGTTTCCTGTGGTTCTGTAGCGCAGTGACATGTTCGGAGTATTTTGACCCAGGGTTGCGTCGTGTTCTCATTTATTAGTTCTGCCGCTCTTTAGGCGACGTTATTTAACCAAATAATAGTGGTTGACAAATTAAACTTTTGAGGAGACATGTGATACAGAGAAGTTACCTACTGCACAAATTTTAGACCCAGATATAAAAATTCAAGACTTTTTAAGGGATTATTTCTAAATTAATAAATTCAATGCTTTTAAGACTTTTTAAGACACTGTAAGGACCCTAATTTCAAGCTTCACACAGCACATCCAAACATTTGAATTTTCAGCTAAATTGGCCACGCATTGACAAGTTTCAAGCCTCTGATTTGAAATGCAAAGGCTCTAACTCGAGACGTTTGGCACCATTTTGATGTAATTATGCTCAATTATGTGATAAACAATGTATTATAAATGATATAAAAGAAACTGTATAGAAATTTGCAAAAGATGCTAAACCTAACCTTATCTTAACCTAGCTTTGAACGGGCCTTGAGCTGAAACTGCCACAATTAGTCCAAAAACAAGTGTAACATAAGCCTATTACACTGACATGAGGTCAGATTATAATGAGCCCCATGAGTTCAGATCAGGTGAAACTATATAATAGGCCTCCATGTGGCCTATTTAAACAAACATGTTTATGTGTATGTTACATGCTGCATTCTGCTGGATGTCAGTAGTGAATAAATCCGAGTCAGTTCTCCCGACATTCACTGTAAATGTGTTCCATTGCAACAGTCAGGAAAATATGGACGAGAAACTTTAATGTTTATTTTGTTATCTTATGTTAGCTGTGAGCGACTCAGTTATGGAAGTTTGACTACTGCATGCTCAGACATCCATCCGACTCGCTCTGCTCCAAACTTGCCTGAGTTTGGGTTTTGGAACCCCAATTTGATTGGCCGTTCCATTGCACTTTCTCGAGGTGGAAGTAGTTTTTTTCCCCCCAAGTCCCGAGCACAATAGAATGCAGCATTATAGTACATAGTACATGCACTTGGTTGGCTGTGTTCTATCTGCAATGATTATTTTTAACTGGATTGTGTAAATTTGAGCACATATCCCCCGTCCTTCAGGCACTTCACTGGCTCCTGCGCACTTTCACATTGATTTTAAAATTCCTTTATTTGTTTAAATAAAAATGCCTCCATGGTCTGGCCCCTCAGTATTTGTCTGACCTGCTCGTACCTCACCCCCCTCTCGTGCTCTCAGGTCCACAGATCCAGCTCTCCTCTGTGTCCCAAAGACCAGGAGAAAACACAGAGGGGATCAGACTTTTGCAGCGGCTGCTCCAAGGCTGTGGAATCGGCTCCTGTTGCACATCAGACTGGTCGACTTAAGTCCCTTTTAAAAACTCACTTTTTCTCCTTGGCTTTTAACACAGTTTGAGGGTTGAATTTTTACCAGCAGTTGTATAGTTTTACATTTTACCTGCACCTGTCACTGTATTTGTCACTGTTTGTCTGTTTGTGTGCAGCACTTTGGTCAACTGTGTTATTTTTAAAGTGCTCTAGAAATAAAGTTGAGTGGAGAGAGCTGAGAGGAGTAAAGGAGATTTATTACCTTTTTAAAAAAAAAAATAAGTCAACTATAGTCTAGGGTGACCAGATTTTCAAAGTAAAAAAAACTGGGACATCCCTGGTTTGGGATGGTTGATAATAATAAAATCATGAAACGAGTACGTAATTAAGGAACATTATCATGCACTTGGCACGAATGTGACTCAGTATAGTCACATTTTGTGATTGTGATTTTTAAGCAGCTTTTCTGTATTTTACCTAAACAAATGACAATGCATGCCTCTCTTTACTGTTGGCAGGGATCAGATTGGCCAAAAATAGAGACACGTGGGACATTTCTTGTATAAAACTGGGACAAATCAGTGGTTTTGGATAAATCTGCTGGGACAAGGGACACAGGGCTCAAAGCTGGGACTGTCCCGGGGAAATAGGGCATCTGGCCACCCTACTATAGTCAAATCATTATTTTTATTGTATATTGTGATATTTTAAACACATTCTTGCATGGTTAAAATAGCACAGATATGTTTATTATGTTGAATAAATAAAGTAAAGAGTTGAATAAATAAAGAGTTGCAAATAAATTATATTATTGATTGTTTACTCCCTCCTGTGGGCTCACCACCTGCAGAGGGGTTCATAGGGGGGGTCAGGTGCTATGAGTATTGGGCAGCAAGCTGCCCCCGCGACCCAGCCGGATTAAGCGGGAGAAGATGGATGGATGGATGGATGGATTGTTTACTCTTTCTTGACCGAGTTTGTTTATTCACTCAGAACAGACGGTGGCCGAGTGTGTGGAGAAAACATTCTGAATCCTCACTGTGAGCTGTGGCAGTTGGATTTGTACAGATTACATTACATACATACAACGCGCCAACAGAAACAATCTAAAATGTGAAAACTGTGTAATTATTGTGCATAAAAACTATAAAATGAAACCCTGCATAATATCCATCTGCTATTTTACTGTCTTTGACCCATAGACTATATATATAAAAGGACATTGCGAACCCGCTAGTCATTGTGTTCCAAATAGGTCTTAAAATGTTTGTATTAACCTGCTCTACATGACCCACATGGTGTTTTATTTAGCTATTTTGTCCATAAATTAGGTCCTATTCCTAAAATGGAACTCCAAATTCACCTCTACAGCTGCCAGCCTCTGTGAACTTCATTTGACTGAAGCTAAACACCATGGGTGACGTCACACTCGCTCGCACTCTTTTGACTGAACTCAAGCTTCTGAACGTGGTTATTTTTGTCTTACTTTGAAACATCCGTAAACATTCGCTGGCCAAAAGAAGCTTTGAAGGAAGTTCTCAAGGAATTCCTCAACATCCTTTCAACAGCCTTTGTTTGGCTCTGTTAATATTCTGTGAAAGTAGCACAACAGAAAGCTCAGAGCCGGACAAACCAAGCAGCAGACAGCACTAGTGACGGGACTTTCGGCTCTTTTAAGGGATCTGAATCTTTTGGATCTATTTATATTGATATGCACAACAGAAGCCAATGTTAGAACTCATTTTATCGTCAAACTAATCACAGAAAGAAAGGACCAAGGCCCAGATCTGTTTAAAATGGTCCAAACAGAGAGCAGGAGGATGTTACTGTTTAGAATTATACATAATCTTAATTAAAAAGTTACACTATAATAATAATCACTTAAGTTGTGAGTTGTGTTCCTTAATGTGAACTATTAGAACCAGATCACATTTTTTAAAGGAACCGGGATGATGTTGTGTGGTGATACAGGAAGTGCTCCTCTGTGTTTTTAATCTCTGCATAGCTTCACTAGAATCATTTGGATTATTTCAGCCCTGGAATTGCCCGTCTCTAGATAAACGGCAGGTGTCGGCTTGAAAATGACCGCTGCAGGATATCACAACGAGGAACAGAGCATTTTGAGCTTTGAAGATGTAGACAGGCTAATAATGAAAGGTTACTCGAAACTAGTGTGAATGAAACAAAACACAGCTCCTCCAGGGGTGGTTTTGGTAAGTAACATTTCAATATGTACTGAAAAAAATGCTTGTGAGATTTACAAGAAAAAGTCTTTGTAACAGTTTTCAGTAAAGTAAAGTAAATTTTACTGCTGTAATGTGAATGTGTGTGTGAATGGTGAATGGTTCCTCACCATTTGAGCCTTGAAAGTGGAAAAGCGCTGTATAAAAATGCACCATTTATTATATATCAGTAAATACCAGACATATAATATTTACTTAATCATTTCATCACAGCAATACAATTAATTATGCCAGTATTTTATATATTTTACTTAATTGATTTCCATAAATATGACTTCTAACTTAACAAAAAGAGTAACAAGTACTCAGTAAATTCATGACTATTAATCGTGGTGGTAAGTACATTTCACTTAATACTGACAAGTAAACTGTACCTGACATTACAGTAGTAAATTTACTTTAAAAGTGCTAGCGCAAATTGAGGCATAAATTGTAGGGTGACCAGAATTTAAAAAAACTGGGACATAAGCGTTTTTTTGGTGGTGTATTAATAAAATTGTGAAACAAGTGCATAATTAAGGAAAATGGTTCTGCAGAGACCATTCATGATGAACATGTGAGTCAGTGTAGTCACATTTTCTTTGTGTTGGTCATTTTTAAGCATCTTTTTTTGTATTTTACCTCAACAGATTATAATTTCTGCCTCTCTTTAATGTTGGCAGGGATCAAATTGGTCAAAAATAGGGACATGTGAGACATTTCTTTCTCGTGGATACAAGTGGGTGAAATGAGTTTCCTCCGCAGAGTCACCCTATCTCCCTTAGAGATAGGGTGAGGAGCTCAGCCACATGGGAGGAACTCGGAGGAGAGCCGCTGCTCCTCCGTGTCAACAGGAGCCAGCTGAGGTGGACCGGGCATGTCCCACTGGATGGAAGCCTTGGGATCCCCCCCAGAGGAGCTGGAGGAAGTGTCTGGGGTGAAGGAAATCTGGAAGTCCCTGCTTAGACTGCTGACCCCGCGACCCGGCCCCGGATAAGCGGAAGAAAATGGATGGATGAATGGATAGTTCTTGTATTAAACTGGGACAAATCACAGGTTTTGGATAAATCTGCTGAGACGGGACTGTCCTGGGTAAATAGGGAGGTCTGGTCGCCCAAATAAATAAATAAATAAATAAATAAGTGTTTTTTTTTTAAGTGTGGCTTAAAGCTCACAAAAATCAATGTTGCGTACAATAAGAAATGAGTTCTCAACTGACTTCTGTCATATAAATGAATAAAAAGAACCAGCACAGAGCAGCTCCAGAAGATTCGGATTCCCCCAAAAAGAGCCGAAAGTCCCATCACGAGCAGAGGAGGACGGAGGCGAGTGGCGCGCTGGTGACGTCACGGCGCGGCTGGGTCACGCGAAGGTCAGCCGCAGTGAAGACGGTTCACGGAGAGTTCACCCATGGCGCCCGCATTAGGTAACGCCACTGCTCCCGCTGCCTGCCCGATCCGTACCCGCGCTGAAACCCGACTGGGGCACCGAGAAGCACCGCGGGGTCAATGAGCAACTCACCAGAACAAGTCAAAACAACCCAGGGAATACATTTAAGTCTGCTTTTATACAGAAATATTTAAGACTTTAACGATTTACGAGGGGAAACAAATCGTGCTAGCTTGTGCGCACACGCCCCTTCCCTCTATGTTATGTCTATGTGATGTCTATGTATTGTGTACGCGCTAGCTGGATATCCACAGTTGCGTAGCGGGACCTGCAGCGGTCGGTTGTCCCGGGGCCCTCCACCATGTTCGACTACCTGGAGTGGGACGCCTTCGGACCGTCCGCGGAGCTCCTGGATCTGTACACCGCCAGCTCCAGCCCGAACCACGGACCCGAGGAGCGGGAGCAGGAGCAGGGACAGCCCGACTTGGCGGCGTTTTTCCCGGAGCTGCTGGAGGCGGAGTGGCGTGAGCACCGATGTTCACAATGTAAGGTCCCCACTACAAATTGAAGTTATGTTTTATTATATTCTTAAGTTTAATTTAGCACTGATTTCGTTTGGTTCAGTTTAGATCTAGCGTGAGTTCATATTAATTTGCCTTGGTCCAGGTTTGAGCCCAGTTAATCCTGGTGTGCACTTGTTTTGGTACTTTCCAAAAAAACTTGATATAAACACTTAAATCCTGCAGAAAATGACTGAAAAGTAGTGATATTATCTTACTGCATGGACAGATCATTTTACTTGACAAGTTATTTTAAAATAAACTACCTCTAGACTAGAATGAAGCAGCCTCAGAACAGGTAAATCAATAATAAACCTGAAAACAAGATGAATAACCTGATATAATTTTTTTTAAATCTTGGCCAGATCAGAGAAAGTTACAGTGTACTGTTCTGGTCTAGTGTTGATTTGTTCCCTATATTTATGTAGTATGTGTGCAAGAATGAATGCACACATAGCACACATAGTTTGGACCTATTTAAGGCCATATAGATAAACTTGCACCATAAACCTGGGTTAGTTTAAGGTTTAGTCCCAGTTTACTCCCTTATTTACACACACGCTTATTTATGTGTGTATGCAAGAATGAATGGGTTAGGTTTTGTATATATATTTAATAAAACCTTATACCTGGATTATTTTTGTGGTTTAGTCCAGGTTTACACTTGGTTAATTCTGATAAATGTCCAGGTTTAGTTTAGTCCTTCTGTAGTTTAGACCTGGCTTAGTCCCAGTCTAGTCCTTAAATGTACACCCCTAGTTTTGACCTGGTTTAATCCCAGTTTAGTCCCATATTGATGTGTGTACAAAAGTAAATACAGTCATACTTTTGACCTGGTTTAGGCCTTATATAGATAAACTTGCACCATAAACCTGGGTTAGTTCTTTGGTTTAGTCCTGGTTTAGAATTAGTTAATCTAATAAAAGTCCAGGTTTATTCCTTCTGTTCTTTAGACCTTGTTTAGTCCTGGTTTAGTCTGGTTAATTCCTGCTGATTTAAAACAAGCTTAGACCTAGACATAAACTTTATTGATCCACAAGGGAAATTATTGGACACAGTAGCTCACACATCACATCACATTACAATATATTATAATAAAAAAAGTAAAAAAAAAAAAAGTCAATGATAATAATACATTCTAAAAAAATAAGTTGCAAAAAAGAGAGCGACTGATATAAAATAAGGCATAATTATATAAATGTATATGTACAAGTAAAAATTCAAAATAAAATAGAAAATAAGTAACAAAAATACCTCAGCTTTATACAGGAGGTCGTATATAGCTGAGATATACTGATTTAAATTTGTACCCAGTAAATTAGCATGTGTTTTTGAGTGCCTCGCTGGTTTGATTTTGAATTATTGGCCTATTGGGTCTGGTAAAATGTAATATTGATGTTTCAGTATTTCTGCTTTGCAACAGTCATAAACTCAAGTGTCCTCTTCACTTCATCCAATTAGGAGTAAGAGCTCTGAAAATAACAGCAGGTAAGCTCGGCAAAGGGTCTCAAAGATCGGACTAAAGAAACACACCAACCCTCTGTGATAAACGAGTATACATTTACGTCATTATAAGTTTAAGTTAATTTATTTTTAGGCTACAGTGAAAAGAGAGGAACTTCAAATACCAATGTCAGTCCCATGAATTTACAGGTTGGTAGAAAAAGAATATATTTTGTGTATGGAAAAAAGTGAAGTAGAACTGAGTGAATGTTTTTGTCTGGATACTAATTCATGAATTAAAGAGACAGTATTTTTGGACTTTGGACTATTTTGTGATAAAAATAAAACAAGAACACGTATCCTTAACAAATCTGGTATTGAGTGTGAGTTGATTTGGGGTTTTTTGTATCGTGACAACACAACTTTCTAATTAAATGTCCACTTTTTAGCCATAAAAGCATGGTTTATGTTTTCATTTTAGTTTCATTTTTAGTATTTATTGCACTGAAGAACGTAGAAAACAATTAGCGGGCTTGCATCTCCACAAACCTGCCTCTTATTTGGTCTCTTCCTGCTTGTTTCCATGTTGTTCTTTGGCTGTAATCTTTCGCAGTCTGGCATAAAACGTATTTCTATGACTTAAACTTTCAATTTCTATGGAATCATGTCGTGCCACCTCCAGAAAGTTACATAATGTACCTTTAAACAATACCTGGTTAAATTATAATTGTTCTTGGACTGACTTGTAATTTATGAAGGTGCCCTTTAGACGTAAAGAAATATTTCAAAAGTTATTAGTGTTTTTCTTTTTTTTTTACTGCTGTTTTTTTATATTAAAGACAATAGTATATAACATTAAACAAAATCCAATAATAAAAATGAAAACAGGACACAAAAACATAAAATAATGCCTAAAACAAACATCAACAAATCTCCCCACCACCTACCCCTCAAATTTAACTAAATAAAAATAAAAAATAATAGTGCAGCATAACCATACCATACTACCCTTATATTTATATTTTGGATCATTTATAATTTCATTTTTCTTTCTTTTTCCCCCCATTTTTAATAAGCACTTGTAGTCACTATACTTAACTAATGGAATAAGTGAACAGCAGTTTCTTCCCCCTTTCTTTCCTTTCCTTTTTCCTTTAGGTTCCTTTTTTTTTCTCGGTTTCAACACTTTAACCTTTAAATAATACCTGGTTAAATTATAATTGTTCTGGGGCTCACTAGTAATTATAAAGGTGACTCAATACCCTTTAGTCAAAAAGAAATATTTCAAATATTCTTTTTCAATATTTTTTTACTACTCTTTTTATAATTAAAGACAAAAGAATATAACATTAAACAAAATACAATACTAAACGTGGTAAGAAGACACAAACATAAAATAATTCCTAACGCAACATTAAACAACAAAGCTCCACCAATAACCCAATTCTACCCCACAAATTTAAGTAAATAAAAATAAAAGTACTGTGGGTAGTGCAGCATAACCATACTGCCTTTATATTTATAGTTTGGCGTATGTATAATTTCATTTTTCTTTCTTTTTTCCCATTTTTAATAAGCGCTTGTAGTCGCTATACTTACCTAATGGAATAAGTAAACTGCAGTTTCCTCCCCCTTTCTTTCCTTTCCTTTTTCCTTTAGGTTCCTTTTGTTTCTGTTTCAGTAGTTTAAAAGAAAGTCAAATGAATTCTCTACATACCAGACCCAGCTATTTCGAACTTGTTCTTACTAGACAACATTTCCTGTTCTAATTCCGGTCTTTAGTCTGTCATTAAAGAGAATTTCGGTCTATGTAGTTTTTCAGTTGTTAGCCCGTTGTAATGATTGAGCAGTAACTGCGGCGGGCAGAATAGAGTTTGACACAGTTCTCTCGTTAACGTGGCTTTTGTTGCTATGGTGATGCTCAAGAATGACAACAATGTGATGTGGGTTAAGCTCCTCCACGGCGCTGACTCCGGACCATAAAGTTCATAAGTGGGGCTACGGGATTAATCGCAATCAAAATCACAATTTGAATGGACGCGTTTAGGAAAAGTAACACCATTTCCTCCACAGACAATCAAATTTTCAGTCTTATTCTGCAAAAAAAAAAAGAGATCTGTGGAAACATGTTGCTGAAATGTGATTCTTGTATTAGTTTGTCAGGTTATATTTCAGTATTTTTGTTTTCTGGGCGCGTTTAAATCAGAGATCAACCAATATGGGTTTTTTCATGCCAATTAGAGTCCGAAAAAATCTATGGTCCGTAAGTTCTGTCGATATTTTTGAGTCAATATTTATGGCAGATTTTGATTATTTTCCTGAAATTACATAATTGGGCGATGGAGTTTTAGTCGTCCAATATTTTTTTGCCAATTAATTATGTTATTAATGTAAGGATTTATGGACAACGGCGGAAAAGACGTGTGTTTTGTGGAATAGCTTTCCTCAGCTGTTTTTCCTCGATGTTTTAAAATATATATCATTTTTATGTATTATTTATTTATTTGACAAGGACATTTCAGGCATACAGAGTCACAGGTAGACTATGCAGCTGATGTTACATATATAGTGTGTATCTAGTGCTAAGTCCCATCTCCTGTTCCTGGTCGGGCTTCTCTTAACCGTTCTGTCAGTCTGTATCTGAAGTAACACAGAATCTTGACTTGGTCATTCTCCACAACCTTTGGAGGTGTTTCTTACTTCGACCTTGGGGTCTCCAGCCCGCACTCTGCACAGATGTTTCTGTGACTATAGCTCCTCTTGGTTATGTCTGTCCATGTTCGCTTTCCCTGCAGCTTCTTACACCCTTTGATTGTGGCCGGACTCTTCCGTCTCTGTCATTGTCATTGTTCGATTTGTCAGTTTTCTAAGTTTTGAGATGTTTGATCAACTTTTTCCTTAAACACTTTACTGATAAATACATAGTCTGCAAAAAATATGTAGTAGAGTAAAGTCTTCATTGATAAAACATTATGATCATATTGATTGATGTTTCTATTTCTAAGAAGAAACTGTGAAATCGTCAACCTTTTGATATGAATACATTTAAGAGGAGCAATACCTGTGGCTACAAGATACAGAACACAGAATAATGTAAAAAAAAAAAAAATCTCTGTAAAAGCGTTATATTGGTTAAAATTAAAAGGTGCCACGTCAGGCAATGACAGCGTCTTAGCACCAGCCTCCTTGGCTCTTGTCTGGTGTGGTAGATCTGGGCCTGTACTTACGGATTCACCCTGGACAGTGGCGCTCACACTCACAGTCCTCCTTCCTTAGGACTAGTGTACAATAAAGCTGCAAGATTCATCACAATCAAATCAGATGCATAAAAACGGCTAACCCTGTAGATTAGATCTGTACATGGTTTGAAATGTTCTTGTAGTCGTTTGTCAGTGTGTATTTGAGTCTTTCTGTCAATATTTCTCTTTAACAGAATCCTATTATTAAAACAATAATCTCATGTAATTGCAACCACATAATTCTTGCTGGGTTTCAGAAACTGTCAGGGTGGAGGTGTTTGTTGTCCAAGTCCAGGGCTTTCCTTTGCCCAGTCTTTCCCGCTGTAGGTATTTGGCTGTAGCTGTTTCCTTATTCCTTGGCACAAAATGGACTCTTGTGAGCTTTAATCCATGTGAAAATGTTGTTCCCTTATCAAATACACACCTGGAGTTGTGTTTTGTTTCATGCACGTTTGAGTAATCCTTTAGTATTTGTCTGTATACACTATATTCAAAGTGAACAGCAAAGATGGGCAATGCCTGGGCTTGAAATCATCCAAATGATTGTAGTGAAGGTGTGTGGAGTTTAAAAACACTACAGAAGGCAGAACAGTGTTTTCTGTTGGAGACAAACCAAAACTCCAGGTATGTTTGCGACGAGGAAGCATTATAACAGAGAGTACAATTTCTGACTGTTCTGTCGTAATCTCTAAAGCCACCTGTGGTTTGTAAAGACACAGATTCTTCTCCTTATCAGGTTTGAGATAAAGATTAAAGAGGTCAGATAAGAGCATTCCATACATTACAACACTTTTGACAACCAGCTAGATTAATAGTACAGAATACCACAATGAAGTACAGCTGTGTTTTTGATGCATTCACAATTCTGATGGAATATTTTTATAGTAAGACTGTCGACATTGCAGCGAGCTCCTATAGCAGAAGGTATCAGGTCAAGACATCACGCCAAAACAGTGTGCTTAAACCTGGAGCAGCATCTGGATGGCAGTTCTCAATTGAGCTAAATTTTCCCTGTTAAATGTTGTCTTTGAGATTCAAGAATTGCGAATGTCGGAGTGATTTGCGAAGTAAATATGGTTTAATCGACACTAACAAATAATCCACCAATGAATTGACCAGCACAATAATTGTTAGTGGCGGTCCTCAATCAGGTTTGTGTTTGTCATCAGAAATCACCTGGATTTAAAGGGACACTGCGTCACTTTTCCAGTCAGGGTCTGCCATGTGCATCCCACCATGGAGATGTTATTGCTTTGCCTCACAAATGAATAATTTAAGTGGTAGAGCTGGCCTAGAATGTGATGTTATACTCCCAAATAGGGGCAAGCCATAGACCGTATATTTGAATGGACTAAGATAGCATGTTAGCTGCCGCGGGCAGACAGGAAGTGCTCCAGGAGGCTCTTCCGGCTCCTTCTGACTCAGGCTCCCATTGATTTTACATTAGGATCTTGTCGCCCCTCTTTCTGTAACTCCTGCTGTGGCCTCATCATTTTGGTCTTAAAATGTTTGGCTGATGGCTGATGGCACAGATTGGCAGCCTCGCTTCCTTCAGTCTGCCCCAGGGGAGCTGTAGCTACAATAGTAGCTTACCACCACTGGGTATGGAGTGAATGAATAATGCTCTGTAAAGTGTCTTTGAGTGTCCAGAAAAGCGCTATATAAAACTGATGCATCATTATTATCATTATTATTATTATTGTATGAACACAGGATCCTGAATTTTTTTTTTTTTTTTTCGCTATGTTGTCTGTCAACACTATGGGTGACGTCACACTTGCATTGGTCAACTCCTTTTATACAGTCTATGGGCCAGGCGCAAGATTTCCTATTGATTATACTGTATTTTACCATGAAATAGTCAAAAAGTAATGTTATAAATTTTCAACCGGGTATTTTCAATTATTGTTTAAACCCAATAACTCACTCTTAGGGTTGGGTATCATTAAGAAGTTTTATATTTCAAATCAATCTGATACAGTTCAATAAAAATAATGGCTAAATAATGACTGTGATGCTAAAAGTCTTTGTTAAACTATTTCCTGTGCAAAGTGAATATGAAAAACACCCATTTTAATAATCAAAACAGTGAATATGTCAAATGTGTTGCATGAACAAGTTTCCTTCCGTTAAAATGGTAAAATAAACCAAAAAATAGTCTTGGCGATGTATAGCTACAGCAGACCACTGTTACTTACCACGGTTTCTTTGTTGCAGTTTGAGTTTCCTCCGCTTTTCACCGTCTCTTACAAGTTTCTCGCTCACTCCAAACTTTCTTTCTGCTGCTCGATTACGTTTTTAGCTGCAGATTTCACCGCTTGCATCTCGTAATCTGCAGAATATGATTTTATTTTTGGGGGCATTTGTGTTCAGTCTTTCTCAGTTGTCTTGTATAAGCTGATGTTTAAACTTTAAATTTTCAGTGGTGCAGGAGTAATGGGAGTAGCAGACACTGGCACACAAGCCTAGAGCGCCCCCTTATGCCTGTCAGTGTGAAAATAACAAACATGTGAAACTATATATTTTAATATATAAGTCACACCTGAGTATAAATCGCTAGAATTTCTTTCGGATAAATAACAATCAAAAATCAAAACCAGTTGGTAAAACATGGAGAAACAGCAAACTTTGCCCAGTAACTTTCTTCTGCGTCTTGGACTAAACCTAAAAATCTAGTTGTAATGACTGTGTTTTCCCAAGATACTCAGTCCTTCTGCAGAATATCTAAGTAAACTAGACAAACCACTGGAATTCAAATTCTAATCTTGATTCCTTTTACATTTCAGCTTCGTAGTCACTCATTGTGCCATTTCTGTAGTATTCCTGAAGTCCTGTGAACACCGTATTGTAGCTGTAGTCCTCTGTAGTCCTCTGTGTTTTGGTCCAGTGTTGATGTTTGGAGGTGGGTGTGGGAGCAGCAGAGGGAGAGAGTCGGACAGGGACCAGACCAGAGCAGGGCCCAGAGCGGTCACTGTGAGGTCACCACGGGTTCAACCGGCGGTCAGCTACTCGACAGGCCACAGAGAAGAAGAGAGAGAGAGAAAGGAGAAGAGTGTGGAAGAAAACAGGAAGACAAAATAAAGCTATATCGTGTCTTATTTTAAATTTACTTAAAAAATGTACCTTTATAAAAAACCAAAATGATTTGCTTTGGATCTACATCAAATATTTAAAGATCCTATATTATGCAAAGTGGATTCATGTGACCTTCACACCATGTTATGTCCTAGAATTTGCTGACGTTCCTGTGGAGGGATATGTGCTCTGCTCTGGTCTCGTCCCTCACAAGCAGTGCTCATCTCCAGATCGGTGGGTTTTTCCATGGTCAGATCGAGATTAGATCAAGTCCACAGTCAGAATATTTTATATTTATATAAAGCGAGACAAAACTAGGACCACAATAGGGTTGGGTGGTAATATGGTATCCCATGGTATCAAAAAGTAGCAACACTATCAGTTTCATCACCGTCATTTAAAAAATCTGCATAAGGATCTAAAACCTTTCTCCCCTCCGCTCTCTCTCCTCTTCAAACGTCGTTACTTATTAAGCGGGAGAAGATGGATGGGTGGACGGTAATACGGTATCCCACAGTTTCACAAAGTAGTAATGGTATCAGTTTCATCACCGTCATTAAAAAAAATCTGCATAAGGACCTAAAATTCTCTCTCCTCTTCAAACGTCGTTCCGCTCTGAGATTTCCATCCACACGCAGCGAGGAAGAAGAAAAAAACCTGACTGAAGCTTCGTGTGCGATGTTGAGCCGAGAAGTTTGTGATGGAGACGTTTTATTGAAGCCGAGAGTCGAGAGGGGACGAGGCGCTGAAGAGGAGAAAGTTCCCGCTTGAGGGTGAAGCCAGACTTTCACGGAGGAGACGGTAAAGCCCAATTTATGGTTCTGATCCTACGCGCAGCATCCAACCACCGTGCACCTCCCAAACTTTCTAACTACGCCTCAAAACGACGCAGACAATAAGGGCTGTGATTGGTCCTCTCCACCGCTCTACATTTCCAGTGCTCCGCTCATTATAGACTTTGAGTAATAATGTGTTTAATGCAACTTTGGCACATTTGTTTGTTTTACAGAAACCAAACTTCAAACAGCCTGGCTCTTTTGCATACAGTATAAGTGCTGAAAAAACAGCTTGTGTGCTGATAAAGCTATAAAGTTTGGTTTGATCAGAACTTGTGCCTCATCTTCAAATACGTATAATGCTCTTGTTCTGTTTCTGAATGTTACAAAATAATTCTTAATTAGTCACAGTAATATCGTATACCCTGGTAAAATGCTGAGACGGTTTAACAGTATCAAAATTTGGATACTGCACAACCCTAGACTAGACCTGGAACTAAACCTGGACTAAAAAAGGACCAAACCAAGTCTACATTTTCTAATACAAAACTCAGTGACAAATCTTCAGAACCAAAGTCGTCCTATGATTTTTAGATGTTCTTGTGATTGCTGTTTGGTTATTGAGCTCAATGATTTTGAACAATTTGCTAATTGTGACCAGCCTTGCACATAGAGATGGATTCACAAACTCACGAGTATCCATCTCGGGTCCTACCTCACCAGAGAGCACCAACAAGTGGAGGGCGACCAGTCACAGAGCAGCCCAAACGAACCAAAACTAACATGACGTCAAGAAGGACTATTTATATAGAGAAGATTTATAAGATGTCTTGGCTTTTCTCTCATCTGGATTTAACTAAAGTTTGATTTCTTGTCTTGTTCTGCTGTTGTGAAGCGTCATAATGAGATTCTAATAGTCGTTATGATGATTTGTGTTTTCCGATCAATTTCAGTGAGAGCCGTTTGAGATCGATGATGTGGAGAACTCAATTCAGACTGACACAAATCAGTCCAGAGTGGGTCAGGGTCAACTGTGACCATCCTCATTACAGTTTTGATCAGATTACACTGCGATTTATTTTGCAGCCCAATTTAACACTCAAGCCAAGGCCAGACCAGGACTAAACCAGGACCAGAACAGGGCCAAAACAAGGACCTGACCAGGGCCAAACCAGGACCAGCCCAGGGTCAGACCAAAGCCAGACCAGGACCAAACCAGGGTCAAACCAGGACCAGACCAGGACAAGACCAGGGCCAAAACAAGAACCAAACCAGGACCAGACCAGGGCCAAAACAAGGACCAGACCAGGACAAGACCAGGGCCAAAACAAGAACCAAACCAGGACCAGACCAGGGCCAAAACAAGGACCAGACCAGGTCCAAACCAGGTCAAGTGTGGTTAGAAAGCTGTCTGTAGAGGAGGGGGTATAATTCCCTCAAAAATATGCCAGGGAGCTTAGCAGCTGCCCCACAGGCTCTGCTCTAACATTCTTTGTGAGTTTGTGCTTTGTGAGGAGCAGCAGACCCACTCCCATCCTCATCACTCAGAGTGCGGGGAGAGCCCAGGCTGCTGTGGGTGTCCTGGGGTGACCCACCCCTCCAACATGACCATAGAGTTTATAAAGGAGTGGACTGAGGGAGTGTGACGTCACCAATAGCGTTCAGCTCCTGTCAAATGAAGCTCATCAGCACCGAGACCATGTAGACCGGGTTAATACGAACAATTTAAGACCTGCTATAGACAGAGGGGTGACTTTTTTTATTTAAAGTCAATTGGAGCCAGAATCGCCCCCATGATCACTTCCTGTTTAGAATCCTAGCAAGTTAGCCATGTTCATTTGTATATACAGTCTGTGCCTGCTCCTCTGGTGTGACCCGCTCCTCCAGGTTCACCCAGGGGCCATAGGTTCAAGGGGACGGGGCCGTGGCTCTGCTTTTGTTGCCCCGTGAAAGGGCCTGTGCGGCCGGGGCCCGCGTGGGGGGCCGCAGACTGGAGCTGCTTTGTGTCTCTGCTCCCCCCTAAAAGTGACTCCATCAATCATCTTTACACACTCTGACTCGCGAGCACACTTTGAAGTTTGGAGAAGAGAGGGGGAATTTTAAAAGGGAGAGAGGGGAGAGAAAGAGGAGAGGAGAGAGTGACAGTCAGAGAGAGAGAAGAGAGAGTGACAGCGAGAGAGAGGAGAGAGTGACAGATAGAGAGAGAAGAGAGACTGACAGCGAGAGAGAGGAGAGAGTGACAGATAGAGAGAGAGGAGAGAGTGACAGTGAGAGAGGAGAGGAGCGAGTGACAGAGAGAGAGGAAGAGAGGAGCGAGTGACAGAGAGAGAGGAAGAGAGGAGCGAGTGACAGAGAGAGAGGAAGAGAGGAGCGAGTGACAGAGAGAGAGGAAGAGAGGAGAGAGTGACGGTGAGAGAGAGACAGTCAGAGGGAGAGAGTGACAGTGAGAGAGACAGTCAGAGAGAGAGGAAGAGAGGAGAGAGTGACAGATAGAGAGAGAGGAGAGAGTGACAGTGAGAGAGGAAGAGAGGAGCGAGTGACAGAGAGAGAGGAAGAGAGGAGCGAGTGACAGAGAGAGAGGAAGAGAGGAGAGAGTGACAGTGAGAGAGAGACAGTCAGAGGGAGAGAGTGACAGTGAGAGAGAGACAGTCAGAGGGAGAGAGTGACAGTGAGAGACAGTCAAAGGGAGAGAGGAGAGAGTGACAGTCAGAGAGAAAGAGGAGAGAGTGACAGAGAGAGAGAGGAGGGAGTGACAGTAAGAGAGGAGAGAGTGACAGAGAAAGAGGAGAGAGTGACAGTCAGAGAGAGAGAGGAGAGGAGAGAGTGACAGTCAGAGAGAGAGAGGAGAGTGACAGTCAGAAAGAGAGGAGAGAGCGACAGTCAGAGAGAGAGAGGAGAATGACAGTAAGAGAGAGGAGAGGAGAGAGTGACAGTCAGAAAGAGAGGAGAGGAGTGAGTGACAGTCAGAGAGAGGAGAGTGAGAGTAAGAAAGAGGAGAGGAGAGAGTGACAGAGAGAAAGAGGAGAGAGTGACAGTAAGAGAGGAGAGAGTGACAGTAAGAGAGGAGAGAGTGACAGTCAGAGAGAGGAGAGAGTGATAGTAAGAAAGAGAGGAGACAGCGACAGAGAGAGAGAGGAGAATGACAGTAAGAAAGAGAGGAGAGGAGGGAGTGACAGAGAGAAAGAGGAGAGAGTGACTGTAAGAAAGAGGGGAGGGTGACAGTCAGAGAGAGAGAGAGGAGAGAATGACAGTAAGAAAGAGAAGAGAGTGACAGTAAGAAAGAGAGGAGAGGAGAGAGTGACAGTCAGAGAGAGGAGAGTGACAGTAAGAAAGAGAGAGAGGAGAGTGACAGTAAGAAAGAGAGGAGAGGAGAGAGTGACCGAGGAGAGGGGGGTGAGAGAGAGGAGAGGAGAGGAGAGAGTGACAGTGAGAGAGTGACCGAGGGAGAGGGGGGTGAGAGAGAGGAGAGGAGAGAGTGACAGTCAGAAAGAGGAGAGGAGAGAGTGACAGTGAGAGAGGAGAGCGAGACGGTGAAACTCTTGTGACAGTTGTACTGTGGGCTGGTCCAGTCCTCTCCAAACCGCCTCCAGCAGGTTTCAAATGCTGCTGCAGGTTTTCCTCTCAGAGAACAGAAAGAGCTCCCTGTCCCATTACCCTGTCCCATTTAGGACTGATTTGAAGATTCTGATGTTTAAATGACTTGGCCTCTTAAAACCTGACTGGGCTTTCATCACCTTTTGTCCCAGAAAAATGGGTGAGTTCAGAAAAGCAGCGTTTTATTAAATGTGTCCAGATGTGGAACACTTCACCTCTGCACATCAGAGCCGCTCCCGCTAGAGTCTGTTAAATCTGCTCTTAACACACATTTCCTTTACTTTGACTTTTAATACAATTTAAGCTGTACATTTGTAGTATTTATATATGTACTTATGTTAATGCATGTTCTTGCTCTTTTTTTTTTTTTACCATTTATTGTACATGTGAAGCACTCTGGGCAGCTGCTGTTGTAGTAAATATGCTGTAGACATTGACATTACACATCACTGTTAAGTATTCAGTACAATGAGACAGTTGTGTTTCACAGACCTGTATGAGACACACACTGACCTTACATGTGTGACACTCGTCTTATACTCACTGCGCTGGCTCAGTGTCAGTAAATGATTTTGAGGTTTTGTGTTATGTTGTAGAAACTATGGCTGGCCTTCATCCAGCAGGAGACTAAGGATGGAAATGTAGCTTTAACTTTAGCTTTAGCTACAAATTTTGGATATTTCCCTGTATTTGCCATATGTCACTTTTATTTGTATTGATTTATTTAACTTTTTATGTGATATAAGTGGATGATACAGTATGAGCATCAAATTCTGAACCTACTTATTCTGTGTCTGTCCATTTCCTCATTACACTGTAGTCTTCATTTCTATTGAGGACTAGACCCCAGGCATTGACTTTGCTCAATCAAATTTCGTGTGTCCTTCTGAGGGTCTAAGCCTGAACAAAGAACGGTCATTCAAACCTGTTATAAATGCACAGATTTGAATTACTCACTGTTTTGACCACCAGACTGTGCACTCACGCTGGTCTGTGTTTAATATGTGACCCTTGATCAAAAACGTTTGGACACCCCTGCCTTAGATTCTGATGTGTACAGTTCCATTAGAGTTGGTGTGACACGTGTTGAGTGCTGCAGTCTCCCTTCACTCCGGACCGCAGTAACACATGTCCTGTTCTTATATCTGCAGCCGTGGAAAGCCAGAGCTCCAGTTGGTGTTCTGAGGACCTGCTGACCAGCCCCCCCTCCCCTCCTCCGCCTCCCTCTCCTCCTCCCCCTCCCCGCACATACAAACCCTGCTTCGTGTGCCAGGACAAGTCCTCCGGGTACCACTATGGAGTCAGCGCCTGTGAAGGCTGCAAGGTACTGTCCCCTTCCCCTCCACACTCACACAGCTGCTGTACACGGGGGACTGGGGCTGGCAAAAGTATTCAAAATCACATACTCATCAACTAATCGATACTAAAACTACTATCAAAAGTACATACTCATTTGAACAGGTGTTGATGCTAAAAAAGTGTCTTTCACAGGACAGAAATGACGCTTTAGAATGATGTAGAACTGTATCAGAACAAGTATAAGAGCACATAGACTAGTATACAAGGACGGAGCACTATGGAACCTACTGGACCACTGAGGATTACACACATATAAGAGCACATGGGAACAGAAAAAGTAGGGATGGGCAGTGTCCAAATTTTGATACCATTAAACCGTCTCAGCATTTTACCGGGGTATACAGTATTACCATGACTAATTAAGAATTATTTTGTATCTTGCACCTAAACCATTCAGAAATAGAAGAGCAGCGTTACATTTGAAGATGAGGCACAAGTTCTGATCAAACCAAACTTTGCAGCGCGTTCAGTCGCATCAGCATCAGTGCATGAGCTATTTTTTTTCAGCATTTATAGTTTATGCAAATGAGCCATGCGGTTTTAAGTTTTGTTTCTGTAAAACAAGCAATTATTATTAAAAGTCTATAATGAGCGGAGCAGTGGAAATGTAGCGCGGTGGAGAGGTCCAATCACAGCCCTTATTGTCTGTGTCGTTTTGAGGCGTAGTTAGAAAATTTCAGAGGTGCACATTGGTCGGCGCAGATGCTGTGTGTAGGGGGCGCACGTCACACAAACATGTTTTGATGCAGAATCATAAATTGGGCTTTACCGTCTCCTCCGTGAAAGTCTGACTTCGCCCTCAAGCGGGAACTTTCTCCTCTTCAGCGCCTCGTCCCCTCTCGACTCTCGGCTTCAATAAAACGTCTCCGTCACAAACTTTTGGGCTCAACATCGCACATAAAGCGTCAGTCAGGTTTTTTTCTTCTTCCTCGCTGCGTGTGGATGGAAATCTCAGAGCGGAATGACGTTTGAAGAGGAGAGAGAATTTTAGGTCCTTATGCAGATTTTTTTAATGACGGTGATGAAACTGATACCATTACTACTTTGTGAAACTGTGGGATACCGTATTACCGTCCACCCTAATTTTTCTTACTACTATGACTTAATGTTGAAAGTCACATTCTGTTGTCTAAATAAAGAGTGTTTTTATTACCATTCTGGTATCAGAATCAGTATAGAATCCATCCATCCATCTTCTCCCGCTTAATCCAGCTGGGTCGCGGGGGCAGTTTGCTTCCCAATCCTCATAGCACCTGACCCCCCCTATGAACCCCTCTGCAGGTGGTGAGCCCACAGGAGGGTGGACGTCATGGTCCTTGATGTTAGTTCATAGGGGTATAGAATCTATTCCTTAATATTGAAATCAAGTTTAAAATGTTAGTATCATGACGACACTACAGATGACACGACCATCACATGCACAGCTATTTTAAGATCATGGTGCTACGAGGACTCATTCTCTTCTACTTCTCAAGGTTTTTTAAAATACTTTTGAGTACCTTAGCATTGATATTTCATGTTTTAGAACTTGAATTATTTATAACGGTGCACTCTGTAACTCATCTGAAGGGACCGCCACACGCTTGTCTCCATGGTGATGTTATAGCTTTGCCTGGATGTTCCACAGAATGGCATGGAATAAATACAAGCATGCGATACCCAAGATACAGGTCACATCTGTGGAGAGGTGACACAGCCTGTAATAACAATACAAATGTGTTTTTTTTAGATACTTCAGGTTGCTCTACTCATTCGCTCCATACTCTGTGGTTGTAACTGCGCATCCTTCACTTGAAAATTAATAATTACTTAATAAATTAATTATTTTTTTATTATTATTAATTCATCATTGAATTTACAGTCATGTGAAAAAGTTTGGGCACCCCTGATCATTTTCAGGATTTTCCTTTATAAATCATTGGTTGTTCGGATCAGCAATTTCAGTTAAATATATCATATAGCAGAAAAGCACAGTGATATTTGAGAAGTGAAATGAAGCTTATAGGATTTACAGAAAGTGTGCAATAATTACTTATACAAAAGTAGGCATGTGCATAAATTAGGGGACCCTTGTTGTTTTATTGATTTTAATACCTTTAGCACTAATTATTGGAACATAAAATTAGTTTGGTAAGCTCATTGACCCTTGGCCTACAGACACA
The DNA here is from genome assembly GCA_034769755.1 of Odontamblyopus lacepedii. NCBI lineage: Eukaryota > Metazoa > Chordata > Actinopteri > Gobiiformes > Gobiidae > Odontamblyopus > Odontamblyopus lacepedii. The sequence goes on along the minus strand of CM068347.1, from coordinate 41,146,855 downwards.
GGTGAAGCTGATCGAGAGAAAGGGTATTTAAGGGGCCAGATGCAAGTTGTTCTCCTCTTTGCATCTTCTCTGAAGAGTGGCAACATGGGAGCCTCAAAACAACTATCAAATGGCCTGAAAACAAAGATTGTTCAACATCATGGTTTAGGGGAAGGATACAAAAAACTAGCTCATAAATTTCAGCTGTCAGTTTCCACTGTGAGGAACATAGTGAGGAAATGGAAGACCACAGGCACAGTTCTAGTTCAGGCCCGGAGTGGCAGGCCAAGAAAAATCTCACATAAGCAGAGGTGAAGGATGGTGAGAACAGTCAAACTTAACCCACAGACCAGCTCCACAGACGTACAACATGATCTTGCTGCAGATGGTGTCACTGTGTATCGATGAACTATTCAGCACTTTGCACAAGGAGATGCTGTATGGGAGAGTAATGCGACGGAGCCTTTTCTGCACACATGCTGCAAACAGAGTCGCTTGAGGTCTGCTAAAGCACATTTGGACAAGCAGCTTCATTTTGGAATAAGGTGCTGTGGACTGATGAAAAAATAGAGTTATTTGGACATAACAAGTGGCGGTATGCAGGGTGAAAGAAGAGCACAGCATTCCAAGACAAACACTTGCTGCCCACAGTAAAATGTGGTGGTGGTTCCATCAGGCTGTGGGCCTGTGGCCAGTGCAGGGACCGGAAATCGTGTCAAAGTTGAAGGTCGCATGGATTCCAGTCAGTATCAGCAGATTCTTGCAAAAAATGTTCAAGAATCAGTGACAAAGTTGAAGTTGCGCCAGGGCTGGATACTTCAAAAAGACAATAACCCTAAACACTGCTCAAATTCTACTAAGGCAGTTCATGCAGAGGAACAAGTACAATGTTCTGGAATGGCCGTCTCAGACCTGAATATTACTGAAAATCTGTGGTGCGATTTAAAGCGGGCTGTCCATGCTCGGGCACCATCAAACTTGACTGAACTGGAGATGTTTTGTAAAGAAGAATGGTCAAAAATACCTTCAACCAGAATCCAGACCCTCATTGGAAGCTATAGGAAGCGTTTAGATGCTGTTATTTCTGCAAAAGGAGGATCTACTAAATATTGATGTCATTTTTCTGTTGGGGTGTCCAAATTTATGCACATGCCTACTTTTGTTTCAGTAATTATTGCACACTTTCTGTAAATCCTATAAACTTCATTTCACTTCTCAAATATCACTGTGTTTGTCTGCTATATGATATATTTAACTGAAATTGCTGATCCGAACAACCAATGATTTATAAAGGAAAATCTTGAAAATGATCAGGGTGTATAAACTTTTTCACATGACTGTATATAGCGCCTTTCAAGACACCCAAAGCAACTCACAGTTCATTCTTCATTCACTCCGCACTCAGTGGTGGTAAGATACTATTGTAGCCACAGCTGCCCTGGGGCAGACTGACAGAAGTGAGGCTCCAATCTGCACCATCGGCCCCTCCCACCACCACCATCACTCACACACACTCCACTTTCATACAAGGCAATGTGGGTGAAGTGTCTTGCCTAAGGACACTACGACAGTTTTTGTGACTGGCGCCCCCCTGTGGCACCTGGAATTCCCAGTGTCTCCCATCCAAGTCCTGACCAGACCCTGCTGAGCTTCTGAGATCTGACAGGATCAGGCTTTGACGAGCCGGTATGGCCACTGGTATGAAAAGTTACGTAGTGAACCTTTAAATGATTTTGGTTGGGAACATTACAGCATTGTTACGTTTGAAATAATTTTAGACCTCAGGTAACAATTATTTATTAATTAATTATTATTTTATATTATTTTCCCTCACACAACTGCACGCCCAGTTTGATTTTATACTTAATAGAGTAATCTAGTTTAGGAATGGCCACTCAAGTCTTCTCTTTTGGTGCTTTTCAGATTCTAGAATGTGTTGTACCCTCAGATGGGGGGCAAGAGCCAGATATCTCTATTGATTACATTGTTGGAATGGGACGAGATACGAGATTGGGTCCATGAGAACGAGACTAAACGGGATTTTAACATTTCTAATATATCAATTCCGCGATTTACTTTCCAGTTTTGGTCTCGCAATTTTTGATTTATTTGATTTTATATTATTGGTTCCATGCTAGTATCGCTTTTTGGAACTGTAAGAGATGTAACTCACTAACACATAACCTTTTTTTATAATAATAATAATACATTTAATTTATTAGGCGCCTTTCTGGACACCCAAGGTCACCTTATAAAAACATAAACAAATTAAGTATGATTAAAACGCACAGTTAAAGTGGGACAGTATTTAATTGATTGATTGGGTTATTGTATTTATGTAGTGTATTTTATTAGTATTTAATAATGTATGTTTTTGTCCAATGGAAATGCAAACTCTTGGAAAATAGATCATTTTTCTCTTGTGTGCACCATTTTGTGACATTTTTGTCTCACGAGATCTTGTCAAATCCCTTTTACATTGTACTTCACGAAACTTACTGTCACGAAATATCTAAAAGGTAAATTCACAAATATTGAACCTGATCATTATTACTGACAACTAAATACTTCACTTTCAATCTCAATTTCAACAATATTTATTTCATCACAATAATATTAGCCTGTAGAATTTTCCAACGTCCCACAGCACAGCCAAGTTACCCCACGAACTGTAATCCTGCTGCTCTTCTTTATTCATAAGCAGCCAGTGATTCATGTGTGTAGTGCCCCCTCTAGAGGTGGACTCAGAATTACAAAAACAGACCAAGTGAAGAGAAAGGATGAAGGAGTGATAGAAACAGAAGCAGAAATAGCTGCTCTTATTACAGATGCAATGTTTTATTCATTTATTCATTATTTATTCATAGTTGAATTATTTATTTAGCACTAATTGCATGATGGATAAAAAATGAAAATGAACAATACAGTCTGTTATACTGATATTACACAATTTTAAGATCTATTATAATGTAGTTTCCTCATTGCAAATACCTGGAGTTGTATTTTGTTTCATTCACACATGTTTAATGCAGAAACCCTGCAGATTTGGGCAGAGTTCTTCTCTCAAACAGAAAACACACTGTTCCACCTTGTGATGTCATGTGGTAATACACAAAGAGCTCCACACACCTTCACTAGAATCATTTGGATAATTTAAGTCCAGGAATTTCTCATTTCTACTGAACAAAAGGTAAAAGGAGCTGTTCACTTGAAAACTACCAAACTAACTAATGAAGTATTTCTCAAACATGAAACAAAACACAACTCCAGGTCTGTTTTTGAGGAGGGAACAACATTATAATATAACTTAAAGCTCACAAGAGACATTTTTGTGTAATATGGGACCTTTAACCACACTATTATAACCCTTGTGTGTGTGTTTGTGTGTTCAGGGTTTCTTTCGGCGCAGCGTGCAGAAGAACATGGTGTACACGTGTCACCGTGACAGAAACTGCATCATCAACAAGATCACACGCAACCGCTGCCAGTACTGCCGACTGCAGAAGTGCTTTGCCGCCGGCATGTCCAAAGAGTGTATGTATACGAGCCGGGAATCACAGGGAATCACAGGGTCCCTCACGTTCAATACAATACTCAATACAACTCTGATATGTTGCTGTTTTTTAATAACCAAACACATTTTAGCAACAGTATTTCGTAGTTAAACCACAACCTTTGCAAAGTAAACATGAAATACAGCCATTTTAAACTGTGAATATGTCAAGTAGGGGTGTGTTCAAAAAATCGATACGGGGATACATCGTCGTGGGCCTCTTGGCGATACACGTATCGATACGGAGGCGTCAGTATCGATATTTTACATGCAACAAACATTATTTATCAAGCTTCAGCAAACTGCGTCTGATAAGTGATCCTTGCTTGCAATGCGCATTTCGTATTGTCAAAGGCAGCATTCCTTCTGCACTACAGCCTTGTTAAGGCCATATCTTAAGTTTACTTTCATCAAAGGTAGCTGCATGTCAGCATACAGCCTTGTTAAGCCATGTTTACACCCACCCGCCCGCCAGCGGGCGATTACACAACATTAAAAAGTGTGAAAAAACCTGAAGTCACATAAAATTGATACCACTGACCTACAGCATGGATCGATACAAAAATATACAATAAAATACACAAATACAGTATACCTTATATATATATCGGCGCATGCCCCACATGTTTTGCCTCTTCATGAAGACAAAGCTTCAAAGACTTCAAAGCTTTGAAGTGTCCACAGACGGACGGACAGACAGACAGACGGACGACGGACGGACAGCGCCATACCATAATACGTCCCGTCTTACAACGGGCATATAAAAAGTCAAGCCAGATATTCACTGTACTTATTTTTCCAATATTGACATGCTATACATCGTTTGAAAGCTTAATTCCTCAGTAAAACAACCATATCATTCATTTTATGCCACACAGCGAGCCCAAAGAGCCATAACTTATCATTCCCGAAAATATTCATCGCATTTCTTACCTTTGAGCCGGTTCTGTCGGTCCGAAACGGGTCCAATCCAGGAATAGCTGTGCTCAATTAGTCCGTAACAGTCCACAGAAAAAGAATATCCAGTTGCTTTTTTCATAAAATAATTCCATGTGGAGAAATAATCCAGAAAGTCCGAGTTTGTCTGAATGGATGAGCGACGCATCTCTCTACTACTCTCGCTCTTGGTCCTTAGCATAGCTAAACGCTTAGCTCCTGTTAGCAGTGTGGGGTATGTTTTGTTTTTTCCACACTCTTAGCTACAAAACAAGCGTATCCAGGCTTCGGTCCGGCTACGGGGCGCCACGCTACAGCTTGGAGAACAAAACGAGTGCGTCCAGTTAGCGGCGTATTACCATGACCGAGGGACAGTTCCACGGCAAAACCTCTTCAGTCATTGGTTCTTTCAGGAAATGATTGACAGATCTGAGTAGCCTATGAAAAGACGATTTCAGCGGTGGGCCCCATGTGGGGCAGAGGTGCTGTAGTGATAGGCTAGCTCCATGCGCTCTGTGTATGGAGACTCTCTCTCTCCTCCTTTTACGCACACTCACTAGTGGAGGCACACGAGACATATGGAGCGAAATTTTTTGGCTTGTTTTAGTTATTTATCTTAAGAAAACATGCCTAAATTTCAGAAGATGGTTTATTTATTATACATTACAGTTTGGAACATCTGGTACATATTTGAACACTTGTGCCGAGTGCGGGTGTTAACAGGTTAATCAAGGGCAGTTTCTGCCTTACAGCCTTCTTCTGTTACATTGTAACTGATGCGCTACACCAAAATAAAAATAACATTTGAATAAACATCTGTCTTTTTTTTAAATTATAGGTTACGTAATGTAAAATATCGGGATACATATCGCCTTGAAGACCATGTATCGGGAAACCCCTGTATCGCGAATCGTATCGTATCGAGACCCCTGTATCGTGAATCGTATCGTATCGCAAGGTTGTTGGCAATACCCACCCCTAATGTCAAGTGTGTTGCATAAACAGGTTTCCTTCCACTAAATAAGCTGTGTCCTAATGAGTGAGCCAGGCACTGGTTTGTTAGACTCGTGGCTGTTGTAAGATGGGTTAAAGTGGTGTTAAGCTTCTTCAGTGTGAAGCAAATTGGTGTTTTACGTGGAAGTTCAGAACTTGCCCCCATCACTGCACTAGTTTGTTGCCTTGACAGACTCACTGCCACAGTGAGATCTGCACCGAGGAAACACTGATCTGTGCCGTTTTTTGGCTTCTGACAGAATTCCACCACCTCTAGCAACGGACTTTAGCTTCAAACATGCCCGAGTTCAACTTTAAGGCTCTGGCAGGTTCATTTGTGATTGTAGTACTTTTTGTAAAACAGCCTAGGGCTGAAACGATTCATCGAGTTAATCGATTAAATCGATTAGAAAAATGCATCGATTATTTTTTTTTGCCTCGATGCTTCGTTTTATTTTCATACGCTCGGCGATGGCCGGAACCTTCTGTGGTAGAGGTAAAGTTTCCGCACGACCACTGCACTTCACTGTACACAACAACAGCGCGGCGCCCATGGATGTGTAATAAGAGCATAACCTCCTCATCTAAGAGGGAACGAGAGCTGGGTTTAGACCGTCGTGAGACAGGTTAGTTTTACCCTACTGATGATGTGTTGTTGCAATAGTAATAGGGAACACTCCTCATCGAGTGCGCGGTACGCTCACGCCACATCTCCGGTACGCAGCGCGCGGTACGCTCCGGTACGCAGTATACCATCTGCCAGAACCAGGAGTGCGCGGTACTCTCCGGTACGCCGTGCCCCCCGCATCTCCCGTACGCCGCGCACTCTGCGCGTGGATTGTGTCTTGTCGCGTACACTCCGTGGACCACGCTTCCTCCTGTGCGCCTCTAAACCAGAACTCACACCAGGACTAAGCCAGGTCTAAACCAGGTCTAAACCAGGTCTAAACCAGGTCTAAAACCAGGACTAATCCAGGTCTAAAACCAAACAAGAATTTGCAGGAGTTGGTTGCTACATTTATGTAGTTTTAAAAATCATGACAATATCAAGTAATCCAAAGTATTCAGATTACATTACTCACTTTAAGTAATTTAATTGATTATGTCACAAACTACATTTTGGGGTCTGTAATCTGTAATCTGTAGGGGATTACATTTTAAAAGTCACCTTCTCAACACTGATGCTACAACATCTAAACAGAACCGTACATTACATCAAGTGGAAAAGAAACCGCGAGGTGAGTCAACCTTAGCCCAGCGATAATTACGTTTTTCATGTCCAAAACACGTGTATCTGTCAGTACACGTGGTGTGTACTTAACATGTGCAAAGTAGACACGACAATAACAAACGATTACTCGATTATTTGAACAAAATAATCGACAGAATAATCGATTACTGTAATAATCGATAGCTGCAGCCCTAAAACAGTCACTCACCTTTTGTGGACTGTCACAAATCTGAAATAAACTGCATTTATTTAGTTTGGTGACCCAAAGTGTGAGGCATATTCTGCTTTGTGATTGGATAAACAGCTTGAAGCTCTTTTCTTCAGTGGTATTGACTCTGAGCAGTTGGACTCCATGTGATGTGACATGATTTCAAACATAAAACCACTGCAGCAGCTCTAATGTTCTTGGCATTCGTCTGGAGCCATCTGCCATGTGTCTGCTGGGAACTCTACCTCAAGAACACCACCGTGTCATTCATACTTGAGCATTTGTGAGAAATATTGGACTTAAATGAACTGTATGGAGATTGTGTTCTTACAGTGTTATAAAGGTACTACAGTCACAACTGAACCTGTGTTGCCAGAGCCTTCACCTGCAGATAGAGACACATCCAAGTTTGTCTCATTCTGAGTTTATGTACGGACCTCATGTGAAGCTCCGGACCTCCAGAAGTCCCCCCCTGAGCTGCAGAGGCTGCACTAACACTGATTCAGGACATTCAGGGCTGCAAATACTGATCCCAAGTGACCAAAAGCATGTTAAAAGGGGAATACATTGTGTGTTCTTTACCGAAGCCCCGTGTTGTGTTGCAGCGGTGAGGAACGACCGGAACAAGCGTAAGGGTCAGAAGGAGGCGGTGAAGATGACCATCATGGAGACGTACGAGCTGAGCGCAGAGCTGGGCCTGATCGTGGAGAAGATCTGCAGAGCTCACAGAGAGACCTTCCCCTCCCTGTGCCAGCTGGGAAAATACACCACGGTCAGTACAATGGCCATTTTTAATCTGTATGATCTATGTTTGGGTTAGAGTTAGGATTGAAACAATATTCATCATAGTTTAACATCAGTCAAGTGGCAGATTGTGAAGAATCCCTCTGCCTATGTCATCAACAGGGAGATACAATTTACACACAAGGAAGGCACATTTCTGACCCTCATTTAACATAATAAAGGTGTCATTTATTTTTATTAGTCTAATCATAACTATTGTGTAATTTTGACATTTAAAGGTCCTATATTACCTATACTGGGGATGCACCGAAATGAAAATTTGCGGCCGAAACCAAAACCGAATAAAAATTAAATGCTTGGCCGAATACCAAAACCAAAGTTTTTCACAGTTTTTTTTAAATATCGCATAAGTAGACTAGAATAAAATTTTAGACATGTTTTTAAAAGAAAGTAAATGTTTCTTTAATATTCTTTAAATATTCCAGTAGCCTTTCCAGTGAGTGTAGCAGTAAGTTTTTCATTCATATTAGGTGAGGCCAGGGGTCGGCAAACTTAAATACTCAAAAGAGCCGTTTGAATCTTAAACACTCAAAGAGCCGTTTGAATCTTAAACACTCAAAGAGCCGTTTGAATCTTAAATACTCAAAGAGCCGTTTGGAGCGTCTCCCACAGAAAACACCCGGAGCCACAAAACTTGACTCTAAAATGAGAAGAACTACAGATCCTTTTTTACCCGTCTGCTCTGTATAAAAGACTAAAGTGTGTTGTATGAATAAAATGCTACAGAGACTATCTATCCATTCACATATACGGTCTGTGCCACTGCAAATGTATCATCTTTGAAAGTTTAACATGAACCAGCTCCAACAGATAGAAGCATCCTCTGTCACAGAAAGAACACTCCTATTCCACTGAGTCTGACAGAAGCTGACCGCATCAGCACCACGCTGTTTTTTCACAGTTTATACAAATGAGCCATGCGGTTTAAGTTTCCTTTCTCTATAACGGAAACAAATGTGCGTAAAGCTGCATTAAACACACTATTACTCAATCTCCATTTGAGTACTCCAAGTAGGAAATAAAAATCCAAACTTAAATTATCCACCCGCAGTGAACCAAAACCGCAGACTACGTCACACACCACTTTCAGCCCTGATTTCCACCGCAACCCGAAAGTGGCTTTTTTGCAGTATTCGGCCAAATATTTTCGGTGGCTGAATTTTCAGTGCATCCCTAACCTATACACAAAGTTGACTCTTGTGTTACCTAGCAACCATGTCATAGAGTAGGCCACACCTCCTCAGATGTGCACGGAAATGATTATTTTACAAATTAAAAAAAAAAAAAATCCGTTTCTTATGTAAACTGTGTCAAACTTTTGGATAGACTTTTGGATCCCTGGTATAATATCATTACTTACCATTAATTAATTAATTACCTGTAATTTCAACATGTTTTTCAACTTTTCTTCTTGAACTGCTTCTTGATTGGTGTAAAACTACAATTGATATTTACAACAGGTATTAACCCAACAAAATAAGTCAACATTTGAGAGACAGCAGAACCTCATGTGTGTGTGTGTGTGTGTCTGTGTATGTGTTTGTGTGCGTGTGTGTGTGTGTTGCAGAAGTCCAGTGCGGAGCAGAGGATCCAGCTGGACCTCGGCTTGTGGGATAAGTTCAGTGAGCTGGCCACAAAGTGCATCATCAAAGTGGTGGAGTTTGCCAAACGAGTGCCAGGCTTCACCGGGCTCACCATCGCAGACCAGATCACCCTCCTCAAGGCCGCCTGCCTCGACATACTGGTACAGTCTATGTGCTTTAACATCACCACGTCGTGTTAGTATATGGACAGAGACATACAAAGGAACCTAACACAGAATGAGAAGAACTTGTAGGTGTCCTTTGTCTGCAGGGTTTAGGTCCTGTATTACGCAAAAATGACTCTTGTGAGTTTTTAACCATGTTAGAATACTGTTACCTCATCAACAACAGACCTGGAGTTGCGTTTTGTTTGATTTACACATGTTTGAGTAATCCTGTATTATTACTTTGTCTACATCTGCAAAGCTCAAGATGCTCTGTTCCACTTTGTGATGTCATGAAGCGGTAGTGTTTTCAGTTTGAGAGAAGAACTCAGCCTAAATATGTAGGGTTTGGGTTCTTAGGGTCCAGGTCTGTTTGTGAGGAGGAAGCACCATTAGAACAGAGATCAGAAAATGGCGTCATTTGGGACTTTGACTGAGCCTGACTGTCCCTCAGATCTTGAGGATCTGCACGCGCTACACTCCAGACCAGGACACCATGACGTTCTCTGACGGCCTCACGCTGACCCGCACACAGATCCATAACGCCGGCTTCGGACCGCTCACCGACCACGTCTTCTCCTTCGCTGGACAGCTGCTGCCTCTGGGGATGGACGACACAGAGAGCGGCCTGCTCAGCGCCATCTGCCTGGTCTCTGGAGGTACTGCACCCACTGGCTGAGACATTTGTTGGGGCAGTATTTTGATAGATGCCATGCTTTTTCCTGGACAGCATCAGGAAATAACTTATTATAACCTACATGTATGACAATATCTGACACACATGCAGTTTTACTACACAGCAAAAACTGGAGGGTTAACGTTGCAGGGTTTTCAGAGTTGTTTTTATCACAGAAAGTGTTATTTTAACTATTTGAAAGTTAAATGGGGGTTCAAGTTGGGGTTATTTGCGAATGTTGTAGTTGAAGTTAATTTAACTTACACTAGTGTTAATTTGGCACCTCCCACCCACTACTTCAAACTCCAGAAAAGACCAGTTTGAACGAGCTTTGTGCATAATTTCATATTAAATTAATTATCAGGATAACCCTACAAAGTGTTATCTGTTTACTCTCAAAGCGTTAATATAACTCTTGATTTCGGAGTTAAACAGGAACTTGGTCCAGTTTTACTTGATGAACATTTCCAAAAATGATAAATTAACTCTAGAACAGATTGGACTCATATAAACCCTGAGAAAATGTTCAAATTGATTCAGTGAGGGTCCATTTTAACACTCGACTCTTTGCTGTGTATGAGCGAGGTCTCTTCTGATGGAGTCACCTGCTTGTCTCCATGAAGAGAGAGAAGTTTAATACCACTGCAGAACAAGCTGAGCTCTGATGTTTTTCTGTTTTCTATTGCAGATCGTCAGGACCTGGAGGAGCCCTCAAAGGTGGAGGTTCTGCAGGAGCCTCTCCTGGAGGCTCTGAAGGTTTACTCACGCAGACGCAGACCCAGCATGCCCCTCATGTTCCCCAAAGCTCTCATGAAGATCACCGACCTGCGCACCATCAGCGCCAAAGGTCTGACCAGACGTTCTTTAGAGTGAATGACTTCCTACTTTGCCTGTAACGTATATAATAGAACACTAATGCTGACCTGACCCTCTGCTGTCACCAGGAGCCGAGCGTGTGGTCACCCTGAAGATGGAGATTCCGGGCTCCTTACCTCCACTCATCGCTGAGATGCTGGAGGACCTTCAGAACCTTCAGATGAGCCACAGGAGACAGTGTTCTACAACCAGCCCCACCCACACCACCAGCCCCACCAGCCCCACCAGCACAACCACGCCCACCTCACACATGTCCACCGGGGGCCGGCTCTAAGACTCTAGGACTGCAGGAACCCAGGAACTCGTGATGTCAAGATTTTGATCTAGTTTTCTATAGTCTGACACTTTGACTTTTATGCTGGCCCAGTGTTAATGTGACTATGATAGTACTATGATCCCATAGTACTATGATCCCATAGTACTATGATCCTGTAGTACTATGATCCCGTAGTACTATGACCCCATAGTACTATGACACTAGAGAGAAGACTGTGGCTGCAGTGGGTGAAATGATCACAAACAGACTGAGCTCTGCTGTGGGTGGATCATGTGTTTGTCCACATTGTTCAAAATGTATTTCCAGCAGCACCAGGGCTCCTCCACTCGGCAAGATGTACTATGTAGCTTTTCTAGAGGAGGGTCTGCCATCTCACAAGAGTCTGACACAAGAGTCTGGAATCACAGAGCTGCAGTGGTTCGGACGTGCACACGTGCAGAGGGAAGAGCTTTGTGCATTTGTGGACAACTGGATGTAACTAAAGATTGATTTTTCGGCTTGTTCTGCTGTTGTGGAGCATTCGTGCCAGTAGGTTCAGATCATTCTCAATGATAGAGTGATCCAGAATGATAATGTGTAGAACTTAATTCAGAGTCATACACCAGGTTGGGGGCTAACCCTGGACAGAAAAGTTACATGGAGTACCTTTTAAATCTTATAATTGTATAACATTTTATTATATTCTTCTTTGTTTTGTTTTGTAAAAATGTATAAAACTGGATATTTGACTGGATATATCAAACCTTGACCTTTTACACTGGGCTCTGTTCTTACCTCAAATACATTTGTACTATGACACTAATGTAACGCCTCAGAGCCGCTGTACAGACACATGCAGTTCTGAGCCTGCATGAACCATCACTGAACTAACCTCTTACCTCATGACAGTAGAGCTGTAGCACTAGTGTAGCACACTCTGTATACTACAGAACTTTGACTCAAGGCAGTTTGAATTGTACAAAAGGGAAATGTGAATACAGATGTTATAACCACATGTTTTTATTCTGTGGAATGTTTGCAATAACTGGAATAACCACTCAGCGTCTTCATGTACTTCTACTTCATGTACTGAGAGAGTACACGGGGAGGACGAGGGTGGAGCAGTGGGTTGGTTCACATAACAAATTCCACCACAGAATCCTGACCTGTGTCCAGCTCAGGTGAAACTACAGGGACTTCACACTGAGCTGGACACAGCTCAGGAATCTGTGGTGGAATTTGCTGTGTAACTGTCACACTGCAGATGTTTTGTGTGGGTAGTGAGAGGCTCTGTGCACGGCAGCGCACAAACTAGCTCATTTGTCTCTTGATTTTACTTGATTTAGGGAGACCAGATTTTCAAAAACTGGGACATTCCCGGTTTGGAGTGGTTGGTAATAAGGCCCGACCGATATGGCTGTTAAAATGGGAGCTGGAGCTGCCGATGGCCGATATAAAAGCAGATATATTCAGTGATGTAAAAATTCACTGTGAATCTTCAGCTGTTTATAAAACTTAGGTTTGGCTCTATTGGATTTTCAGTTGTGTTTATTTAGGCGACATTTCTTGTTATTCTGCCTCTTTACGTCATATTTAAAGACAGTAGTTTGGCCTAATGGCATTTTTGTATATTCTAGCCAGTAAAGAAAGTGCTGTAAGTAAACTACCGCTAATCGCCTTCAGCGAGTATCATAAATGCGTGTGCCACAGTAAATGATTATATGCTAAATGCTGATCACTCACACTTCTATTCCCATTTAATTTACCTATCAGTGCGTGTCCAGTAACATATATACGGCCACTATAGTCACTTTACAGTTGCTAATAGAAGAGAAAACAGCCTGTTTACGTGTGCGAGCTACAGCAGCTAATCGCTAACCAATGAGAAAGAACCAAAACGAGCTTCAAAAGCGACACATTTCCAACACTCAGCCTCACACAGGCTCCTCTCAGATCACAAGTCTGCACTAAGAACTGTCCTTTTAATCCAGACTCACACTGAGCATCCGGAGAATCCAGCATGTTGACAGCAGCTGTGTTGTAAACAAACGCACGTGAGTGACGTGACTCTGGGTTCAGGGTCAGTACAGCCTCAGACAAATGACTCCTCAGAAAAATCCTGATGCGGCGCCACATATCAGGACATTTATCTGCCTGTTAATTAGATTAAATGGGCAGAATATAGAGAGTCTGAGCTTTAGAACAAGGTAAAACATCTATCATTTAGGCCGATAGTCAATAAGTCTCCAAGTGCCCATATCAACTGACTATATCAGTCGGGCTCTAGTTGGTAATAATAAAATCGTTAAAGGAGTGCGTAATTAAGGAAAATTGTTCTGGACTCGTCCCATGTGAGTCAGTACAGTCACATTTTCTTCATGTTTTGGTCATTTTTAAGCAGCTTTTCTGTATTTTACCTAAACAAATGGCAGTTTGTCTCTTTACTGTTGGCAGGATCAGATTGGTCCAAAATAGGGACATCTGAGAAATTTCTTGTATTGAACTGGGACAAATCAGTGGTTTTGGATAAATCTGTTGGGACAGGGGACACAGGGCTTAAAACTGGGACTGTCCCAGGTAAACAGTCTGGCCTGGTCACCCTAACTTTATTAAAACCTAAAACAGAAATATCTGGCATTATTTTAACTTTGATTATGCTTCAAAATTAGCTCTGAGACAAAAAGTCCTCAGACATGTCTTTGGGTTAACGATTCAACTCATGTATTTAGTCTTTAAAATTCACCCACAGCTCATTGTCCTCGGTGTGGTTTTCACACTATTTTCTTTTCTGGTCTATGTTATAATGCAGGAATGGCCCGTCTCTACTGAACTAAAGCTAAAAGGAAAATGTTAACTTGAAAATTACAGTTTCAAGGTACAGCATTTTGTGTCAGCCGTCTGCCATTTTGCACAGAGCCTATTCCCCAGTCTATCCACATGAAACCAAAACAAAAAAAAAGTTTGATATCTTCACCTCGCCACAAGATTAATACTATTCGTCATATTTGTTTGTGGAGTTGTATAACCCGCTGGATGAATGATACAGTTGTGATCCGATGCTGCCGTATAATTCTGTAATTCACATCCGGAACACATTTGTCCGGGAGAAGACTGAAATCTGAAGTTCTACACCAGTGGCGTCAAACTCATTTAGGTCCGGGGGCCATATACAACCTACTTTAATCCCAAAGGGGCCGGATCAGAAAACTCAAGGCATATATATACCCCAAAAATAGCAATAAGTCCAAATATTTGTGCAGAGAAACACAAGTCTATGACAGAAATCTTTTTTATTTGATTTTATTTTACAAAGTATTATAGTATTATGCCTGGTCTTAGTAGTGGCGTTTAAGATTATATTCCTTGAGCACCGCCACTTGTTGCAAACACACCAAACACGCAGGTTTCCCATTCACCTCCTTGAACAAAAAAGAATTAGTCAATTTTTCTTGGAAAATCCTGCACTCAGCATACACTTTTCTCATTTTTGACATTTTGCTGATGAGGGTGTCACGGTCAACAGTCAAAACGATTGTCCTTTAAGAGCGTTTGTGCTGCTCTGGTGGGAGGCGCCACACAGAAGCACTGGAGACACTGCTATGCTCAGCGGCGCAGAAAATTATCTGAAAAATCTGAACATTTTAAATATTTTAATAGAAAATCAGCCAAGGGCCAAATTAAAGGTCTTGAAGGGCCGGATCTGGCCCCCGGGCCGCATGTTTGACACCTGTGTTCTACACGATCACCAGAATCCCATGTCCTTCAGAAGACATTCGTAGAGTCGTATTTCATGCAGGGATGTAACAATAATCCAAATATCGAGATGTCGTTTCGCCAAAAGTCTGTCGCCATATATCGAATTACAAGTTCCTTTGCTTTAATGCTTTGTTTTATCATAGGAACAACTGATAAACAGAGGGAACTACATATCCCATGATGCATTTCAGGTCAGATGACAAGAAGAAATGTGTTTTTAAATGTAATTCTTGGGATTATGACAGGAATGAGTTGAACCAATGTCTTGTCAAGGTGTTTGAAAAGCAAAAAGTGTCCTAGTGTACAGAGAAATGAATATTGTGATACTATCGAACCGTGAGTTTTGGATATCGTTTCATCCCTAGGTTCATGTGCTGCTTTATTAAAGTCTTCTGAACTGGATTTGAGTGTTTTCTTTCTCGTGATCCTGAAAACCTTGACTTAAAATCTTCAACGAGGAGGTCCCCAAAAGTGAAATGTCCACAGCGCTCACCCTTATTACCATATTTTTGGACTATAAGTCACACTTTTTTCAGGGTTTGGGTGTTTCCTGTGACTTATACTCAGGTGCGACTTATATATTAAATTTTTCACACCGACGGTCCATAGACCAAATATATGAATCATATATATCAAAAATGAAAAAACAAATCGTTATCCATTTTTTCATTTTGGTTTTTTAGACAAAAGAAGAGAGTTGTTTTTTTTATTTTATTTTTGGTTCTATATTGAAAAAAGAACGAACAAATAATACACTGATTCTTCTCTGTTCGCTTGTTTTTATTACTATAACTTCTATAACTTGCCTTTCAAGATGAAATGTTGGTTCTTGGTCTGTGATTTTATAAAATAAATTTCCCCCAAACGACTTATAGTCTGCTGCGACTTATACATATTTTTTTTTTCTTCATTGCATATTTTTTGGCTGGTGCAACTTATACTCCGGAGCGACATATAGTCCGAAAAATATGGTACATTTGAGTACAGTATTATGATCAGGGTTCAAACTCTTTTTCACTGACATTTCAAAACATTTTCTTGATCTTTTCATGAACTTAAGTGAATTTTCCATGACTTTACGGCTCCTACATGTGTAGAACTGAGCACTTTTAGGGCTATATGAAATTTGAACCTTTTCCACTCACCTTATATGTTCAGAATTCAGTTCATTTATTGTGTCTCATTCAAACAAAGCACCTTATTGTGTATTGTCCTCCATTGTTTCCCGCAGAACATTTGTTAGTCAAGGTAGGTGTGGGGTTTGCCGGTATCAGAGAAATGTAAAAGAATCAGAAATTAAAGCCGCAAGCGGCATCAAACGGCCCTCGCGGGCCACGCTTCGCACTCGGCCGACCCGGCACTTCCCCGGGTGGCATTGACGCTCCCACGAGTGGTGCTGACGCTCTCCCGGGTGGCGCTGATGAGCCTCTTGTCTCTGTGGCTTTGGGCTGAACTTGTCACTAAACACATGAAGTCCACACACACTGGAGATGCTGATGTGCTAACATAGATAAACATGGGCACTTTCGGACATCGCCACCGTACAAAATACAACTTTGGCCCCGCGGACTTTTTTGTTCGGGCTGACTTGAAGAATCACTGTGCCAAATTTCACATTCTTCAATTAAACTATTAAGCCGTTATATCACTTTGAAATGTAAGAAATTGTAGCAATTTTCCCATTAGGATAACATTGGAGTATTCGTGCATCACCATGGTAACACGGTCAAAAATTCCATATAGTTGTCTTTGACTTTTTTGATCAGGATGACATGAAGAGTAATTGAGCCAAATATGAGAATATTCTGTGAAAGTAAAATATTTTTCATGAATGGGAATTTATCTGATCTTTCCCATTAGGATAACATGGGAGCTTTCGTGCATCACCATGGCAACACGGTTAAAAATACCATATGGCTTACATTGGCTTTTTTGATTGAGATGGGCCAAAGTAATTTTGTACAAAATTTGGTACATTTTCTAAAAACTAAAATTTTGACCGTCCATGCAAAATTTAATTGTGTCCTGCAGGGGGCGCTATCACACCATTGAAAGTTTTACAAGTGATTCAAATTTGAGCCCAATCAGACTGTGTATGGCCGAATGGGAGCAAATTTAACAAAAGCTCCGCCAGCGGGGCAAAATACGCCCGTACTTTGAATTATTGTATATAGAATTAAGTTAGAATTTGTCAAACCTAGTTAAAGATGAATTGTTGGTGCAGTTTGGAAGTTTGACATTCCTAGGTGAGACGGTTGTCGAGTTAGAGCGCGGACAAGAAGTTGTCCACAGACAGACGGACAGACAGACGGACGGATAATCAATAGGGAAATCTGGCTCTTGCAGTAGGAGTATGAGTATGACATCATCACATTCTAGAATCGGAATTCCACCAATCAGATTGCAGCAACAGAACTTAAAGACACTACAAAGCTTTAATGTGTCCACGGACGGATGGACAGACGGACGGACGGACAGCGCCATACCATAATACGTCCCGTTTTATCACAGGCGTATAAAAAGCTAAAAGCTTTGTGCCACAAAGCTTTTGTTCTAGATCCTCAGTATAAGAGGCTTCACTTTCACTGTGAGAGGGCACAGAGACAGACATGTCTCTGTGCAAAGATATCCATTTTCAAATACAAAACCAAACATGAACACTGTGTTCGAGGAATTGAGGAGGGAGCAGAAGTTGTGCGATGCTTTGCTCAACGTGGCCGGCGTGCAATTCCCAGCACACAAACTGGTTCTGTGTAGCTGCAGCACATACTTTAAAAGCCTCTTCACTAACTGGTCCAGCCCTGACTGCCAGGTGTTTGAGATCTCCAATGTGTCAGCTGATATCATGAAGATTATCCTGGACTACTGCTACACCGGGGTGGTGCACATCACCCAGGAAAACCTCCAGGAGCTCTTTATAGCTGCTGACTACTTAGATGTGAGCGGCATTACCGGAGTCTGCTGTCAGGTCATGAAGGAGCAAATGTCCCCCAGTAACTGCATCACTGTATGGGGTATCTCAAACAAGTACTACTACCCCCAGCTGAGGAAACAAGCCTTCTTATACGTCCTGAAGCATTTCAAGAGGTGGTGACCAGCTCTGAAGAGTTCTTCCAGCTCTCCAGGGAAGACCTGTGTTCAGTCATTGATGATGATCGGCTGAACGTGAAGGAGGAGACCACCGTGTTAGTGGCAGTCATCAGATGGATTGTACATGCTCCTGAGGAAAGGAACCACTACTTGGCCGACCTCCTACTAAAAGTCCGTCTGGGTCTGATCCATGTTGATTACTTCACTCAGTGCATGATTAGATATAACCTGTCCCACTACATTCATAACTGGAAGATTGTGGAGGAGAAGATCATAAAGGTGATGTTGGATGAAAGAGCTAGGAGGTACAATGCCTCCCTGCCCCCCACTCGTCTAGCCACTCCAAGGCTGCCCAGTGCGGTGCTTATGGTTATTGGTGGCTATAGCCTAAACAGAAGAAGAATCAACAGAATTGACGTCTATGACAACTGCACCGATCGCTGGGTGGGTGTGGCTAATGATGACTGGACTCCAAGAGCCCATCACGGCACAGTGTTCCTTAATGGATCGGTGTACGTGATTGGAGGGTTTGACAGCAATCACTGGCTCAACACTACCTGCAAGTATGACCTGGCAATTCACACGTGGCAAGAATTAGCACCCATGCATTCACGTAGGTGCTACATTAGTGTGACTTTGCTGGATGGTTTGATCTACGCGATAGGCGGGTTCGATGGACTGGACTGGCTGAAGACAGCCGAAAGGTACTTGCCAGTGACCAATCAGTGGACCATGATTTCACCTATGAACGAACAGAGGAGCGCTACCAGCAGCACAGTGTACAATGGAAAGATCTACATTTGTGGAGGTTATAATGGTCAACATCACCTGGCATCAGCTGAGACTTACAACCCACTAACCGAACAGTGGACCATGATAGCGGATATGTCCACCATGCGCTCTGGGGTCAGAGTCATCGCCTATGCCAATGAAATCTACGCTGTTGGTGGGTTTAATGGGGATTCCCGTTTGAACACTGTTGAAGCCTATAACCCCGCAACCAACACGTGGCGCCCCCTACCCAACATGTGGACCGGGCGCAGCCACTTTGGCATCGAGGTTGTTGACAATCAGCTATATGTTGTAGGCGGGTACAATCAGGGCACCATTCGTTGTGCTGAATGTTTTGATGCAAGGACCGGAGTTTGGACTCAGGTGCGGGACATGGAGATCCCTCGTTCTGCCCTGAGCTGCTGTGTGGTGTTTGACCTTCCCAACATGGCCGACTTTGCTCTGCCCCGCCCTCCTCCTCATGACGATTCCACTGAGGAGTAGATGCGCACTCATTTAAATAAAAGCATCTATTAACTGCAAACAAGAGCTCCTCAAGCGGGGCAAAATACGCCCGTACTTTGAATTATTGTATATAGAATTAAGTTAGAATTTGTCAAACCTAGTTAAAGATGAATTGTTGGTGCAGTTTGGAAGTTTGACATTCCTAGGTGAGACGGTTGTCGAGTTAGAGCGCGGACAAGAAATTGTCCACAGACAGATGGACAGACGGACAGACAGACGGATGGATAATCAATAGGGAAATCTGGCTCTTGCAGTAGGAGTATGAGTATGACGTCATCACATTCTAGAATCGGAATTCCACCAATCAGATTGCAGCAACAGAACTTAAAGACACTACAAAGCTTTGAAGTGTCCACAGACAGACAGACGGACGGACAGCGCCATACCATAATACGTCCCGTCTTATTACAACGAGCGTATAAAAAGTGTTCAGTTTTGTTGTTATACGCCCGTGATAAAACGGGATGTATTATGGTATGGCGCTGTCCGTCCGTCCGTCTATCCGTCTGTGGACACATTAAAGCTTTGTAGTGTCTTTAAGTTCTGTTGCTGCAATCTGATTGGTGGAATTCCGATTCTAGAATGTGATGATGTCATACTCATACTCCTACTGCAAGAGCCAGATTTCCCTATTGATTATCCGTCCGTCTGTCTGTCCGTCCGTCTGTCTGTCCGTCTGTCTGTGGACAATTTCTTGTCCGCGCTCTAACTCCACAACCGTCTCACCTAGGAATGTCAAACTTCCAAACTGCACCAACAATTCATCTTTAACTAGGTTTGACAAATTCTAACTTAATTCTATATACAATAATTCAAAGTACGGGCGTATTTTGCCCCGCTGGCGGAGCTCTTGTTGGTTTTGTATTTTGTTCTTTCAATGAAGGCTGCGTTCACGCGCCCTCTCCTGTAATATTATTGTTCATTACTGTCAAATCGGTATTCGCTAACGCTGTTGGTTGCTTTTGGTTCAATAAACACATTGTGTCTATCACTAATGTTGTTAGTCGTTTCTGGTTTGTGTTTGTCCTTTCGGTGAAGGCTGCATTCACTTGCCCTCTCCCGTGATATTATTGTTTGCTCCCAAGTGAATAACTCAAGTTTATCGCTAATGTTATGAGCCGTTTTAGTTTTGGATTTTGTTCTTTCGGTGAAGCCTGCGTTCCCATGCCCGTGACCACTTGAGGGAGGCATTGTCGGATAATCCATGCATGAACTGCAGTTACATGTGTGAGTTTCTCCGGTTGAGGACCCTTGAAACAATAAATCAGAAGGCATGACGTTTTCAAACACCGGACTTTTATTTTCAAGAGGTATAGGCCCTTACATTTGATTCTATGAGACGTGTCTCTGATCTCTCTCTCTGCACCACCAGACAGGTCTCTTTTTATCCGTACATTTCAGACAAGAATATTGATTCATGTACATTTAGGTAACAAAAGTAAACACAGACGTCAAAACTGCTAACGTCATTCTCAGTTTAGCGAGTTCAAAGAATCAAAGTTCATTTCCTTAGTACAGCATGTATGTAGAAATCAATACCACAGGATCATCTCCTAATACAGATCATGTGAAGTAAAATTAATAATAACCACAATTCCCCTTTTTGAGCACATACACATGTGCTCACCAAACAAAAATTAAATCAAATTAAAGCCGCTTGCGGCAATGATGGCCCTCGCCCCGGTGCGCACGCCCCTCCCAGGCGACCGCTGAGGACTCACGACCCCCCTGGCATGACACTCTCTCTTCCCAACAGCTCGTCCATCAGAAAAGTTACATAGTGCGACTTTGAACATATTTGTGGGGGAGTCTTTGCGTCCCTGCTAGCCAACCATGGAAAATACCCCATATCCATAATGTACTTTTTTGGTTGTAGGCATGCATAGAATGTAATCCCCAAATCTGGTACAAATCTGATCAGGTTGACGTTTCATGTTTTTGGTAGGGGGCGCTATCGTGCAACTTTTCATATGCTTTATGGTATATTATATTCAGGCCATGTTCAAGCTTTAGTGATTCAAATTTCAGCACAATCAGACAAAGTCTGTGCGTGTAGTAATTTTTGAACTATTTATTGGGGGAATCTTTGCGCCCCTGCTGGTCAACCGTGGGAAACACCCTATATCCATAATATATTTTTTTGCTTGCTTTGATACAGAGAATTTAATACCCAAATTTGGTACAAATCCGATAATGTTGACGTTTCTTGCATAGGCTAGGTGGCGCTATAGAGTAACTTTTCATATGCTTTATAGTTTATTATAATCAAGCCCTAATCAGGCATTAGTGATTCAAATTTCAGCACGATCAGACAAAGCCTGTGTGTGTAGGCATTTTTTTACTATTTTTTTATTGAGTCTTTGCGCCCCTGCTGGTGAACAATGAAAATTGCACCATGTCCATAATATAAGATTTTGCTTGAAATCATGGATAGAATATAATCCCCAAATTTGGTACAAATCCGATAATGTTGACGTTTCACGTATACACTAGGTGGCGCTACAGAGTTCACTTTTATTATATTTCATATTTCATCACATTCAGGCCGGGATCACACAATAGTGATGTGAGTTTGAGCTCTGTAGGCCAAAGCCTGTGGCCATGAGAGGGCATCAAAGAAACAGGAAACGAAGGCGTTATTCGCCGGCGTGCTACGGACAAACCGTGAAAAAGTGCGCTGAGAAAAATGATGCGTTTGTGGACCCACGTCTGTAGATGTGACGTGTCAAATCTGAGCTCGTTTGGACCAAAACCAAGACACTTGAAGACTTTGGCGTACACGCAGTCAAAACGGCGGTGAATTTTTGATCCAATATGGCCGACTTCCTGTTGGTCATAGGGCGGTGTGACAATAACATTTTCTGCTTGTCTGCTTGTTTTCTATCACTGTCCTGAATTTTGTCGGCCTACGCCAAAATATGCTTTTCAGCTCCGCATACACTTTCAATTTTTGACTTTTCCAGGGGGCGCTGTCGAGTAGGGGCACTTTGGGCATTGTCGCGATGCCCGTTTTATCAAATTTTTCGCCGGGCCGGTCGATCTGATACCCCCATGTGAGACTTTTCGTCAATGTTCAGGGGGTCAAAAATGCGATCATTTTGGCGGAAGAAAATAATAATTAAAGCCGCTCGCGGCAATGATGGCCCTCGCCCCGGTGCGCACGCCCATGCCAGGCAACCGCTGAGGTCTTGTGACCGCCCTGGCACGACTCTCTCCTCCCGACAGCTCGTCCCCCAGAAAAATTACATAGGGCACCTTTAATATTTGAAAATGGGAACGATCTAGAGCCAAATGATAGAAACTAGGCCACAGGTCACATGACTTTTATAATCAAGAGCACTGTCAGACTAAGACTGTGCATAAAAACAGACCCTCCACCAGAAAAGTTACATAGTGCGCCTTTAAACATATTTTGGGGGGAGTATTTGCGCCCTTTGTGGCCAACCATGGAAAATACCCCATATCCATAATGTATTTTTTTGGTCGTAGACACGCATAGAATTTAATACCCATATTTGGTACAAATCCCATAATGCTGATGTTTCATGTCTGGATAGGGGGCGCTATAGAGTTCACTTTTCATATACTTTATTATATTCAGTCCATGTTCAAGCTTTAGTGATTCAAATTTCAGCACAATCAGACAAAGCCTGTGGTGTAGGCATTTTTAAACAATTTTTTTAGGGAGTCTTTGCGCCCCTGGTGGCAAACAATGAAAATTGCACCATGTCCATAATATAAGATTTTGCTTGAAATCATGCATAGAATTTAATCCCCAAATTTGGTACAAATCCGATAATGTTGACGTTTCACGTATACACTAGGTGGCGCTATAGAGTTCACTTTTATTATATTTCATATTTCATCACATTCAGGCCGGGATCACACAATAGTGATGTGAGTTTGAGCTCTGTAGGCCAAAGCCTGTGGCCGTGAGAGGTCATCAAAGAAACAGGAAACGAACGCGATATTCGCCGGCGTGTTACGGACAAACCGTGAAAAAGTGCGCTGAGAAAAATGATGCGTTTGTGGACCCACATCTGTAGATGTGACATGTCAAATCTGAGCTCGTTTGGACCAAAACCAAGACACTTGAAGACTTTGGCGTACACGCAGTCAAAACTGCGGTGAATTTTTGATCCAATATGGCCGACTTCCTGTTGGTCATAGAGACGTGCTCCAATTCATCTTTTGGCTTGTCTCGTGGTTCTCTGTCACTGTCCCGAATTTTGTCGGCCTCACGCCAAAATATGCTTTTCAGCTCTCCCATAGACTTTCAATTTTTGCCTTTTCCAGGGGCGCCGTTGAGTGAGGCCACTATGGTCATTGTTGCGATGACCTTTTTATTGAATTTTTCACCGGGCCGGTCGATTCTATACCCCCATGTGAGACTTTTCGTTGATGTTCAGGGGGTCAAATCTGCATTTCTTTGTTTATACAGAACGAAGAACAATGTTAACTTAAAGCCGCCATGCAATGATGGCCCTCGCCCCGGCGCGCACGCCCCTCCCAGGCAACCGCTGAGGTCTTGTGACCGCCCTGGCACGACTCTCTCCTCCCGACAGCTCGTCCACCAGAAAAATTACATAGGGCACCTTTAATACTTGAAAATGGGAACGATCTAGAGCCAAATCATAGAAACTAGGCCACAGGTCACATGACTTTTATAATCAAGAGCACTGTCAGACTAAGACTGTGCATTAAAACAGACCCTCCAACAGAAAAGTTACATACTGCACCTTTAAACATATTTTTGGGGGGGAGTATTTGCACCCTTTGTGGCCAACCATGGAAAATACCCCATATCCATAATGTATTTTTTTGGTCGTAGACACGCATAGAATTTAATACCCATATTTGGTACAAATCCCATAATGCTGATGATTCATGTCTGGATAGGGGGCGCTATAGAGTTCACTTTTCATATACTTTATAGTTTATTATATTCAGTCCATGTTCAAGCTTTAGTGATTCAAATTTCAGCACAATCAGAGAAAGTCTGTGCGTGTAGTAATTTTTGAGTCTTTGCGCCCCTGCTGGCCAACCGTGGGAAACACCCCATATCCATAATATATTTATTTGCTTGCTTTGATACAGAGAATTGAATACCCAAATTTGGTACAAATCCGATAATATTGACATTTCTTGTATAGGCTAGGTGGCACTATAGAGTAACTTTTCATATGCTTTATAGTTTATTGTAATCAAGCCCTAATCAGGCATTAGTGATTCAAATTTCAGCACGATCAGACAAAGCCTGTGTGTGTAGGCATTTTTAAACTATTTTTATTGAGTCTTTGCGTCCCTGGTGGCGAACAATGAAAATTGCACCATGTCCATAATATAAGATTTTGCTTGAAATCATGCATAGAATTTAATCCCCAAATTTGGTACAAATCCGATAATGTTGACGTTTCTTGTATAGGCTAGGTGGCGCTATAGAGTAATTTTTCATATGCTTTATAGTTTATTATAATCAAGCCCTAATCAGGTATTAGTGATTCAAATTTCAGCACGATCAGACAAAGCCTGTTTGTGTAGGCATTTTTTAACTATTTTTATTGAGTCTTTGCCACCCTGGTGGCGAACAATGAAAATTGCACCATCTCCATAATATAAGATTTTGCTTGAAATCATGCATAGAATTTAATCCCCAAATTTGGTCCAAATCCGATAATGTTGACGTTTCACGTATACACTAGGTGGCGCTACAGAGT
The DNA here is from genome assembly GCA_034769755.1 of Odontamblyopus lacepedii. Lineage (NCBI taxonomy): Eukaryota > Metazoa > Chordata > Actinopteri > Gobiiformes > Gobiidae > Odontamblyopus > Odontamblyopus lacepedii. The sequence continues at coordinate 41,121,737 of CM068347.1, read as the reverse complement.
TCACTTTTATTATATTTCATATTTCATCACATTCAGGCCGGGATCACACAATAGTTATGTGAGTTTGAGCTCTGTAGGCCAAAGCCTGTGGCCGTGAGAGGTCATCAAAGAAACAGGAAACGAAGGCGTTATTCGCCGGCGTGCTACGGACAAACCGTGAAAAAGTGCGCTGAGAAAAATGATGCGTTTGTGGACCCACATCTGTAGATGTGACGTGTCAAATCTGAGCTCGTTTGGACCAAAACCAAGACACTTGAAGACTTTGGCACACGCAGTCAAAACGGCGGTGAATTTTGATTCAATATGGCCGACTTCCTGTTGGTCATAGGGCGGTGTGACAATGACATTTTCTGCTTGTCTCCTTGTTTTCTATCACTGTCCTGAATTTTGTCGGCCTACGCCAAAATATGCTTTTCAGCTCCCCATAGGCTTTCAATTTTTGACTTTTCCAGGGGGCGCTGTCGAGTAAGGGCACTTTGGGCATTGTCGCGATGCCCGTTTTATCAAATTTTTCGCCGGGCCGGTCGATCTGATACCCCCATGTGAGACTTTTCGTCGATGTTCAGGGGGTCAAAAATGCGATCATTTTGGCGGAAGAAAATAATAATAATAATAATTAAAGCCGCTCGCGGCAATGATGGCCCTCGCCCCGGCGCGCATGTCCCTCTGATGCGACCGCGGAGGACTCGTGACAGCCCTGGCACGACACTCTCTCCTCCCCACAGCTTGTCTATTAGAAAAATTACATAGTGCACCTTTAAATGTTTCTTTAAACTCATTGCACTCCTGCTGGGCAATCGTGACAAATGACACAGGGCCATAATACAATATATTTTTTGGTTTGTAATCATGCATAGAATGTAATTCCCAAATTTGGTACAAATCCGATAATGTTGACGTTTCACGTATACACTAGGTGGCGCTACAGAGTTCACTTTTATTAGATTTCATATTTCATCACATTCAGGCCGGGATCACACAATAGTGATGTGAGTTTGAGCTCTGTAGGCCAAAGCCTGTGGCCGTGAGAGGGCATCAAAGAAACAGGAAACTAAGGTGTTATTCTCCGGCGTGCTACGGACAAACCGTGAAAAACTGCGCTTAGAAAAATGATGCGTTTGTGGAGCCACATCTGTAGATGTGACGTGTCAAATCTGAGCTCGTTTGGACCAAAACCAAGACACTTGAAGACTTTGGCGAACACGCAGTCAAAACAGCGGCGAGTTTTTTGATCCAATATGGCCGACTTCCTGTTGGTCATAGAGACGTGCTCCAATTCATCTTTTGGCTTATCTCATGGTTCTGTGTCAATGTCCCGAATTTCGTTTCCCTGCGACAAACTTTGATTGTCCCCTCTCCCATAGGGGTCCAATTCTAGGGGGCGCAGTTGAGTGAGGCCACTTTGGTCATTGTTGCGATGACCGTTTTATTGAATTTTTCACCGGGCCGGTCGATTCTATACCCCCATGTGAGACTTTTCGTTGATGTTCAGGGGGTCAAATCTGCATTTCTTTGTTTATACAGAACGAAGAACAATCTTAACTTAAAGCCGCTCGCGGCAATGATGGCCCTCGCCCCGGTGCGCACGCCCCTCCCAGGCAACCGTCGAGGACTCGTGACCGCCCTGGCACGACTCTCTCCTCCCGACAGCTCGTCCACCAGAAAAATTACATAGGGCACCTTTAATATTTGAAAATGGGAACGATCTAGAGCCAAATTATAGAAACTAGGACACAGGTCACATGACTTTTATAATCAAGAGCACTGTCAGACTAAGACTGTGCATAAAAACAGACCCTCCAACAGAAAAGTTACATAGTGCACCTTTAAACATATTTTGGGGGGGAGTATTTGCGCCCTTTGTGGCCAACCATGGAAAATACCCCATATCCATAATGTATTTTTTTGGTCATAGACTCGCATAGAATTTAATACCCATATTTGGTACAAATCCGATAATGTTGATGTTTCATGTCTGAGTAGGGGGCGCTATAGAGTTCACTTTTCATATACTTTATAGTTTATTATATTCAGTCCATGTTCAAGCTTTAGTTATTCAAATTTCAGCACAATCAGACGAACTCTGTGCGTAGTAATTTTGGAACTATTTATTGGGGTAGTCTTTGCGCCCCTCCTGGCCAACCGTGGGAAACACCCCATATCCATAATATATTTTTTTGCTTGCTTTGATACAGAGAATTGAATACCCAAATTTGGTCCAAATCCGATAATGATGTTTTTTTAGGGAGGTCATCAAAGAAACAGGAAACGAAGGCGTTATTCGCCGGCGTGCTACGGACAAACCGTGAAAAACTGCGCTTAGAAAAATGATGCGTTTGTGGACCCACATCTGTAGATGTGATGTGTCAAATCTGAGCTCGTTTGGACCAAAACCAAGACACTTGAAGACTTTGGCGTACACGCAGTCAAAACAGCGGCGAGTTTTTTGATCCAATATGGCCGACTTCCTGTTGGTCATAGAGACGTGCTCCAATTCATCTTTTGGCTTGTCTCATGGTTCTCTGTCACTGTCCCGAATTTCGTTTCCCTGCGACAAACTTTGATTGTCCCCTCTCCCATAGGGATCCAATTCTAGGGGGCGCAGTTGAGTGAGGCCACTTTGGTCATTGTTGCGATGACCGTTTTATTGAATTTTTCACCGGGCCGGTCGATTCTATACCCCCATGTGAGACTTTTCGTTGATGTTCAGGGGGTCAAATCTGCATTTCTTTGTTTATACAGAACGAAGAACAATGTTAACTTAAAGCCGCTCGCGGCAATGATGGCTCCTCGCCCCGCGCGACGCCTCCCAGGCAACCGCTGAGGTCTTGTGACCGCCCTGGCACGACTCTCTCCTCCCGACAGCTCGTCCACCAGAAAAATTACATAGGGCACCTTTAATATTTGAAAATGGGAACGATCTAGAGCCAAATCATAGAAACTAGGCCACAGGTCACATGACTTTTATAATCAAGAGCACTGTCAGACTAAGACTGTGCATTAAAACAGACCCTCCAACAGAAAAGTTACATACTGCACCTTTAAACATATTTTTGGGGGGGAGTATTTGCGCCCTTTGTGGCCAACCATGGAAAATACCCCATATCCATAATGTATTTTTTTGGTCGTAGACACGCATAGAATTTAATACCCATATTTGGTACAAATCCCATAATGCTGATGATTCATGTCTGGATAGGGGGCGCTATAGAGTTCACTTTTCATATACTTTATAGTTTATTATATTCAGTCCATGTTCAAGCTTTAGTGATTCAAATTTCAGCACAATCAGAGAAAGTCTGTGCGTGTAGTAATTTTTGAGTCTTTGCGCCCCTGCTGGCCAACCGTGGGAAACACCCCATATCCATAATATATTTATTTGCTTGCTTTGATACAGAGAATTGAATACCCAAATTTGGTACAAATCCGATAATGTTGACGTTTCTTGTATAGGCTAGGTGGCACTATAGAGTAACTTTTCATATGCTTTATAGTTTATTATAATCAAGCCCTAATCAGGCATTAGTGATTCAAATTTCAGCACGATCAGACAAAGCCTGTGTGTGTAGGCATTTTTAAACTATTTTTTTATTGAGTCTTTGCGTCCCTGGTGGCGAACAATGAAAATTGCACCATGTCCATAATATAAGATTTTGCTTGAAATCATGCATAGAATTTAATCCCCAAATTTGGTACAAATCCGATAATGTTGACGTTTCTTGTATAGGCTAGGTGGCGCTATAGAGTAATTTTTCATATGCTTTATAGTTTATTATAATCAAGCCCTAATCAGGTATTAGTGATTCAAATTTCAGCACGATCAGACAAAGCCTGTTTGTGTAGGCATTTTTAACTATTTTTTATTGAGTCTTTGCTCCCCTGGTGGCGAACAATGAAAATTGCACCATCTCCATAATGTAAGATTTTGCTTGAAATCATGCATAGAATTTAATCCCCAAATTTGGTCCAAATCCGATAATGTTGACGTTTCACGATACACTAGGTGGCACTACAGAGTTCACTTTTATTATATTTCATATTTCATCACATTCAGGCCGGGATCACACAATAGTTATGTGAGTTTGAGCTCTGTAGGCCAAAGCCTGTGGCCGTGAGAGGTCATCAAAGAAACAGGAAACGAAGGCGTTATTCGCCGGCGCTACGGACAAACCGTGAAAAAGTGCGCTGAGAAAAATGATGCGTTTGTGGACCCACATCTGTAGATGTGACGTGTCAAATCTGAGCTCGTTTGGACCAAAACCAAGACACTTGAAGACTTTGGCGCACACGCAGTCAAAACGGCGGTGAATTTTTGATTCAATATGGCCGACTTCCTGTTGGTCATAGGGCGGTGTGACAATGACATTTTCTGCTTGTCTCCTTGTTTTCTATCACTGTCCTGAATTTTGTCGGCCTACGCCAAAATATGCTTTTCAGCTCCCCATAGGCTTTCAATTTTTGACTTTTCCAGGGGGCGCTGTCGAGTAAGGGCACTTTGGGCATTGTCGCGATGCCCGTTTTATCAAATTTTTCGCCGGGCCGGTCGATCTGATACCCCCATGTGAGACTTTTCGTCGATGTTCAGGGGGTCAAAAATGCGATCATTTTGGCGGAAGAATAATAATAATAATAATAATAATAATAATAATAATAATAATAATAATAATAATAATAAAAAGAAACCAACGAAGAACAATACCCCTCGCCACTTCGTTAGGCGAGGGCCAATTAAAGCCGCTCGCGGCAATGATGGTCGCCTCCGGCGCCGCACGCCTCCCAGGCAACCGCTGAGGACTCGTGACCGTCCTGGCACGACTCTCTCCTCCCGACAGCTCGTCCACCAGAAAAATTACATAGGGCACCTTTAATATTTGAAAATGGGAACGATCTAGAGCCAAATCATAGAAACTAGGCCACAGGTCACATGACTTTTATAATCAAGAGCACTGTCAGACTAAGACTGTGCATTAAAACAGACCCTCCAACAGAAAAGTTACATACTGCACCTTTAAACATATTTTTGGGGGAGTATTTGCGCCTTTGTGGCCAACCATGGAAAATACCCCATATCCATAATGTATTTTTTGGTCGTGAGACACGCATAGAATTTAATACCCATATTTGGTACAAATCCCATAATGCTGATGATTCATGTCTGGATAGGGGCGCTATAGAGTTCACTTTTCATATACTTTATAGTTTATTATATTCAGTCCATGTTCAAGCTTTAGTGATTCAAATTTCAGCACAATCAGAGAAAGTCTGTGCGTGTAGTAATTTTTGAGTCTTTGCGCCTCTGCTGGCCAACCGTGGGAAACACCCCATATCCATAATATATTTATTTGCTTGCTTTGATACAGAGAATTGAATACCCAAATTTGGTACAAATCCGATAATATTGACATTTCTTGTATAGGCTAGGTGGCGCTATAGAGTAACTTTTCATATGCTTTATAGTTTATTATAATCAAGCCCTAATCAGGCATTAGTGATTCAAATTTCAGCACGATCAGACAAAGCCTGTGTGTGTAGGCATTTTTAAACTATTTTTTTATTGAGTCTTTGCGTCCCTGGTGGCGAACAATGAAAATTGCACCATGTCCATAATATAAGATTTTGCTTGAAATCATGCATAGAATTTAATCCCCAAATTTGGTACAAATCCGATAATGTTGACGTTTCTTGTATAGGCTAGGTGGCGCTATAGAGTAACTTTTCATATGCTTTATAGTTTATTATAATCAAGCCCTAATCAGGTATTAGTGATTCAAATTTCAGCACGATCAGACAAAGCCTGTTTGTGTAGGCATTTTTTAACTACTCTAATATAGAGTCTTTGCACCCCTGGTGGCGAACAATGAAAATTGCACCATGTCCATAATATAAGATTTTGCTTGAAATCATGCATAGAATTTAATCCCCAAATTTGGTCCAAATCCGATAATGTTGACGTTTCACGTATACACTAGGTGGCGCTACAGAGTTCACTTTTATTATATTTCATATTTCATCACATTCAGGCCGGGATCACACAATAGTTATGTGAGTTTGAGCTCTGTAGGCCAAAGCCTGTGGCCGTGAGAGGTCATCAAAGAAACAGGAAACGAAGGCGTTATTCGCCGGCGTGCTACGGACAAACCGTGAAAAAGTGCGCTGAGAAAAATGATGCGTTTGTGGACCCACATCTGTAGATGTGACGTGTGAAATCTGAGCTCGTTTGGACCAAAACCAAGACACTTGAAGACTTTGGCGTACACGCAGTCAAAACGGCGGTGAATTTTTGATTCAATATGGCCGACTTCCTGTTGGTCATAGGGCGGTGTGACAATGACATTTTCTGCTTGTCTCCTTGTTTTCTATCACTGTCCTGAATTTTGTCGGCCTACGCCAAAATATGCTTTTCAGCTCCCCATAGGCTTTCAATTTTTGACTTTTCCAGGGGGCGCTGTCGAGTAAGGGCACTTTGGGCATTGTCGCGATGCCCGTTTTATCAAATTTTTCGCCGGGCCGGTCGATCTGATACCCCCATGTGAGACTTTTCGTCGATGTTCAGGGGGTCAAAAATGCGATCATTTTGGCGGAAGAATAATAATAATTAAAGCCGCTCGCGGCAATGATGGCCCTCGCCCCGGCGCGCACGCCCCTCCCAGGCAACCGTCGAGGACTCGTGACCGCCCTGGCACGACTCTCTCCTCCCGACAGCTCGTCCACCAGAAAAATTACATAGGGCACCTTTAATATTTGAAAATGGGAACGATCTAGAGCCAAATTATAGAAACTAGGACACAGGTCACATGACTTTTATAATCAAGAGCACTGTCAGACTAAGACTGTGCATAAAAACAGACCCTCCAACAGAAAAGTTACATAGTGCACCTTTAAACATATTTTGGGGGGGAGTATTTGCGCCCTTTGTGGCCAAACATGGAAAATACCCCATATCCATAATGTATTTTTTTGGTCATAGACTCGCATAGAATTTAATACCCATATTTGGTACAAATCCGATAATGTTGATGTTTCATGTCTGAGTAGGGGGCGCTATAGAGTTCACTTTTCATATACTTTATAGTTTATTATATTCAGTCCATGTACAAGCTTTAGTTATTCAAATTTCAGCACAATCAGACGAACTCTGTGCGTGTAGTAATTTTGGAACTATTTATTGGGGGAGTCTTTGCGCCCCTCCTGGCCAACCGTGGGAAACACCCCATATCCATAATATATTTTTTTGCTTGCTTTGATACAGAGAATTGAATACCCAAATTTGGTCCAAATCCGATAATGATGTTTTTTAGGAGGTCATCAAAGAAACAGGAAACGAAGGTGTTATTCGCCGGCGTGCATACGGACAAACCGTGAAAAACTGCGCTTAGAAAAATGATGCGTTTGTGGACCCACATCTGTAGATGTGACGTGTCAAATCTGAGCTCGTTTGGACCAAAACCAAGACACTTGAAGACTTTGGCGCATACGCAGTCAAAACAGCGGCGAAGTTTTTGATTCAATATGGCCGACTTCCTGTTGGTCATAGAGACGTGCTCCAATTCATCTTTTGGCTTGTCTCATGGTTCTCTGTCACTGTCCCGAATTTCGTTTCCTGCGACAAACTTTGCTTGTCCCCTCTCCCATAGGGGTCCAATTCTAGGGGGCGCCGTTGAGTGGGGTCACTTTGGTCATTGTTGCGATCTCCGTTTTATCGAATTTTTCGCCGGGCCGGTCGATTCTATACCCCCATGTGAGACTTTTCGTCGATGTTCAGGGGGTCAAATCTGCATTTCTTTGTTTATACAGAACGAAGAACAATGTTAACTTAAAGCCGCTCGCGGCAATGATGGCTCCTCGCCCGCGCCGCACGCCTCCCAGGCAACCGCTGAGGTCTCGTGACCGCCCTGGCACGACTCTCTCCTCCCGACAGCTCGTCCCACAGAAAAATGACATAGGGCACCTTTAATATTTGAAAATGGGAACGATCTAGAGCCAAATTATAGAAACTAGGACACAGGTCACATGACTTTTATAATCAAGAGCACTGTCAGACTAAGACTGTGCATAAAAACAGACCCTCCAACAGAAAAGTTTCACAGTGCACCTTTAAACATATTTTGGGGGGGAGTATTTGCACACTTTGTGGCCAACCATGGAAAATACCCCATATCCATAATGTATTTTTTTGGTCGTAGACACGCATAGAATTTAATACCCATATTTGGTACAAATCCGATAATGTTGATGTTTCATGTCTGGATAGGGGGCGCTATAGAGTTCACTTTTCATATACTTTATAGTTTATTATATTCAGTCCATGTTCAAGCTTTAGTGATTCAAATTTCAGCACAATCAGACAAAGTCTGTGCGTGTAGTAATTTTTGAACTATTTCTTGGGGGAGTCTTTGCGCTCCTCCTGGCCAACCGTGGGAAACACCCCATATCCATAATATATTTTTTTGCTTGCTTTGATACAGAGAATTGAATACCCAAATTTGGTACAAATCCGATAATGTTGACGTTTCTTGTATAGGCTAGGTGGCGCTATAGAGTAACTTTTCATATGCTTTATAGTTTATTATAATCAAGCCCTAATCAGGTATTAGTGATTCAAATTTCAGCACGATCAGACAAAGCCTGTGTGTGCAGGCATTTTTTAACTATTTTTTTATTGAGTCTTTGCGCCCCTGGTGGCGAACAATGAAATTTGCACCATTTCCATAATATAAGATTTTGCTTGAAATCATGCATAGAATTTAATCCTCAAATTTGGTACAAATCCGATAATGTTGACGTTTCACGTATACACTAGGTGGCGCTACAGAGTTCACTTTTATTATATTTCATATTTCATCACATTCAGGCCGGGATCACACAATAGTGATGTGAGTTTGAGCTCTGTAGGCCAAAGCCTGTGGCCGTGAGAGGTCATCAAAGAAACAGGAAACGAAGGTGTTATTCGCCGGCGTGCTACGGACAAACCGTGAAAAAGTGCGCTGAGAAAAATGATGCGTTTGTGGACCCACATCTGTAGATGTGACGTGTCAAATCTGAGCTCGTTTGGACCAAAACCAAGACACTTGAAGACTTTGGCGTACACGCAGTCAAAACGGGCGGTGAATTTTTGCTCCAATATGGCCGACTTCCTGTTGGTCATAGGGCGGTGTGACAATGACATTTTCTGCTTGTCTCCTTGTTTTCTATCACTGTCCTGAATTTTGTCGGCCCTACGCCAAAATATGCTTTTCAGCTCCCCATAGGCTTTCAATTTTGACTTTTCCAGGGGCGCTGTCGAGTAAGGGCACTTTGGGCATTGTCGCGATGCCCGCTTTATCAAATTTTTCGGCCGGTCGATCTGATACCCCCATGTGAGACTTTTCGCCGATGTTCAGGGGTCAAAAATGCGATCATTTTGGCGGAAGAATAATAATAATAAGACTAATAATAAAACGAAACCGAGCAAGAACAATACCCCTCGCCATTAACTTCGTTAACTGGCGAGGGCCAATAATAAAAAGAAACCAACGAAGAACAATACCCCTCGTCACTTCGTTAGGCGAGGGCCAATTACAGCCGCCATGCAATGATGGCCTCGCCTGCAAGCGCACGCCCATGCCAGGCAACCGCTGAGGTCTTGTGACCGCCTGACACAACACTCTCCTCCCGACAGCTCGTCCCCAGAAAAAATAAATAGGGCACCTTTAATATTTGAAAATGGGAACGATCTACAGCCAAATTATAGAAACTAGGCCACAGGTCACATGACTTTTATAATCAAGAGCACTGTCAGACTAAGACTGCATAAAAACAGACCCTCCAACAGAAAAGTTACATAGTGCGCCTTTAAACATATTTTGGGGGGGAGTATTTGCCCCCTTTGTGGCCAACCATGGAAAATACCCCATATCCATAATGTATTTTTTTGGTCGGAGAGATGCATAGAATGTATTCCCCAAATCTGGTACAAATCTGATCACGTTGACGTTTCATGTCTGAGTAGGGGGCGCTATAGAGTTCACTTTTCATATACTTTATAGTTTATTATATTCAGTCCATGTTCAAGCTTTAGTGATTCAAATTTCAGCACAATCAGACAAAGTCTGTGCGTGTAGTAATTTTTGAACTATTTATTGGGGGAGTCTTTGAGCCCCTCCTGGCCAATCATGGGAAACACCCCATATCCATAATATATTTATTTGCTTGCTTTGATACAGAGAATTGAATACCCAAATTTGGTACAAATCCGATAATGTTGACGTTTCTTGTATAGGCTAAGTGGCGCTATAGAGTAACTTTTCATATGCTTTATAGTTTATTATAATCAAGCCCTCATCAGGCATTAGTGATTCAAATTTCAGCACGATCAGACAAAGCCTGTGTGTGTAGGCATTTTTTAACTATTTTTTTAGGGAGTCTTTGCGCCCCTGCTGGCGAACGATGAAAATTGCACCATGTCCATAATATAAGATTTTGCTTGAAATCATGGATAGAATATAATCCCCAAATTTGGTACAAATCCGATAATGTTGACGTTTCACGTATACACTAGGTGGCGCTACAGAGTTCACTTTTATTATATTTCATATTTCATCACATTCAGGCCGGGATCACACAATAGTGATGTGAGTTTGAGCTCTGTAGGCCAAAGCCTGTGGCCGTGAGAGGGCACCAAAGAAACAGGAAACGAAGGCGTTATTCGCCGGCGTGCTACGGACAAACCGTGAAAAAGTGCGCTGAGAAAAATGATGCGTTTGTGGACCCACATCTGTAGATGTGACGTGTCAAATCTGAGCTCGTTTGGACCAAAACCAAGACACTTGAAGACTTTGGCGTACACGCAGTCAAAACGGCGGTGAATTTTTGATTCAATATGGCCGACTTCCTGTTGGTCATAGAGACGTGCTCCAATTCATCTTTTGGCTTGTCTCATGGTTCTCTGTCACTGTCCCGAATTTCGTTTCCCTGCGACAAACTTTGCTTGTCCCCTCTCCCATAGGGGTCCAATTCTAGGGGGCGCCGTTGAGTGGGGTCACTTTGGTCATTGTTGCGATCTCCGTTTTATCGAATTTTTCGCCGGGCCGGTCGATTCTATACCCCCATGTGAGACTTTTCGTCGACGTTCAGGGGGTCAAAAATGCGATCATTTTGGCGGAAGAAAAAACGAAGAACAATAGCCCTCGCCACTTCGTTAGGTGAGGGCCAATAAAGAAACCGAGCAAGAACAATAGCCCTCGCCACTTCGTTAGGCGAGGGCCAATTAGACATCGAAAGCCTTGAAACAGGGTTAATCAACAAAAAAAATTAAATTTTTACCTTGAACAGGACCAGGACCAGGACGTGAACAGGGTGGGTTAGTCCATCTTGAAAGTTGTCGTCCATCTTGAAAGTTGTTGTCCATCTTGAAAGTTGTCGTCCATCTTGAACCCCTCCTCCCCCTCTTCAACCTTATGTGAGCCTGTCTGACCCTATTTCTTACCTTATCTTAATACTAATACTTACCACTACTTCCGATCTAAAAAACTGTAACCCTACAATACAGTCTTCGCCCATCTTGAAGTCCCCCCTTAGCCTACAATAATACTACTGCTATTGCTAGTCCGACGACTGAAACTATTCCTACCATAAAGGCCTCATCTTGTAGATCCCGTCCATCTTGAAGCCCCCCCTTCACCTACTCTATTAATCTGTCTGACCCCAACTCTTGCCCTGCCATACAAGTGAGTTGTGTTTGTGCTTGTGTACTGGGTTTAAGGTAACTGGAGGAAACATAAATAAAAGAATTAGACAGTGAAAGCCTTGAAACAGGATGAATCAATAAAAGAATTGCATTTTACCTTGAACAGGGTGGGCAGGACCATCTTGAACCCCACCTCCCTCCTCTTTCTACCATATTTGAGCCTGTCTGACCCTATTTCTTACCTTATCTTAATACAAATATAATACTTAACACTACCGCTACGTCCAATCTAAAAGACTGTAACCCTACAATACAGTCCTCGCCCATCTTGAAGCCCCCGCTTAGCCTACAATAATACTACTGCTATTGCTCGTCCTACGACTGAAACTATTCCCACCATACAGGCCTCATCTTGTAGATCCCGTCCATCTTGAAGCCCCCCCCTTCACCTAATCTATGAATCTGTCTGACCCCAACTCTTACCCTGCCATACAAGTGAGTTGTTTGTGGTGTGTATTGGGTTGAAGCAACTGGACGAAACAAAAAATAAAAATTAGACATTGAATGCCTTGAAACAAGGTTAATAAATAAAATTTAAAAAATAAATTTTTACCTTAAACAAGACCAGGACGTGAACAGGGTGGGCTAGTCCATCTTGAAAGTTGTCGTCCATCTTGAACCCCTCCTCCCCCTCTTCAACCTTATGTGAGCCTGTCTGACCCTATTTCTTACCTTATCTTAATACTAATACTTACCACTACTTCCGATCTAAAAAACTGTAACCCTACAATACAGTCCTCGCCCATCTTGAAGCCCCCCCTTAGCCTAACATAATACTACCACTAATACTACTGCTATTGCTAGTCCTACGACTGAAACTATTCCTACCATACAGGCCTCATCTTGTAGATCCCGTCCATCTTGAAGCCCCCCCTTAGCCTACCATAATACTACTAATACTACTGCTATTGCTAGTCCTACGACTGAAACTATTCCCACCATACAGAACTCATCTTGTAGATCCCGTCCATCTTGAAGCCCCCCCTTCACCTAATCTATGAATCTGTCTGACCCCAACTCTTACCCTGCCATACAAGTGAGTTGTTTGTGTTGTGTATTGGGTTGAAGCAACTGGAGGAAACAATAAATCAAAATTAGACATTGAAAGCCTTGAAACAGGGTTAATCAACAAAAAAAAATTCAATTTTTACCTTGAACAGGACAAGGACCAGGACGTGAACAGGGTGGGCTAGTCCATTTTGAAAGTTGTCGTCCATCTTGAAAGTTGTCGTCCATCTTGAACCCCTCCTCCCCCTCTTCAACCTTATGTGAGCCTGTCTGACCCTATTTCTTACCTTATCTTAATACTAATACTTACCACTACTTCCGATCTAAAAAACTGTAACCGTACAATACAGTCCTCGATCATCTTGAAGTCCCCCCTTAGCCTACAATAATACTACTGCTATTGCTGGTCCGACGACTGAAACTGTTCCTACCATACAGGCCTCATCTTGAAGATCCCCTCCATTTTGAAGCCCCCCCTTCACCTAATCTATTAATCTGTCTGACCCCAACTCTTGCCCTGCCATACAAGTGAGTTGTGTTTGTGCTTGTGTACTGGGTTTAAGGTAACTGGAGGAAACATAAATAAAAGAATTAGACAGTGAAAGCCTTGAAACAGGATGAATCAATAAAAGAATTGCATTTTACCTTGAACAGGGTGGGCAGGACCATCTTGAACCCCACCTCCCTCCTCTTTCTACCATATATGAGCCTGTCTGACCCTATTTCTTACCTTATCTTAATACAAATATAATACTTAACACTACCGCTACGTCCAATCTAAAAAACTGTAACCCTACAATACAGTCCTCGCCGATCTTGAAGCCCCCGCTTAGCCTACAATAATACTACTGCTATTGCTAGTCCTACGACTGAAACTATTCCCACCATACAGGCCTCATCTTGTAGATCCCGTCCATCTTGAAGCCCCCCCTTCACCTAATCTATGAATCTGTCTGACCCCAACTCTTACCCTGCCATACAAGTGAGTTGTTTGTGTTGTGTATTGGGTTGAAGCAAATGGAGGAAACAAAAAGTAAAAATTAGACATTGAATGCCTTGAAACAAGGTTAATAAATAAAATTTAAAAAATCAATTTTTACCTTGAACAGGACCAGGACCAGGACCAGGACATGAACAGGGTGGGCTAGCCTACCATAATACAACTGCTATTGCTAGTCCTACGACTGATACTATTCCTACCATACAGGCCTCATCTTGTAGATCCCGTCCATCTTGAAGCCCCCCCTTCACCTAATCTATTAATATGTCTGACCCCAACTCTTGCCCTGCCATACAAGTGAGTTGTTTGTGTTGTGTATTGGGTTGAAGCAACTGGAGGAAACAATAAATACAAATTAGACATTGAAAGCCTTGAAACAGGGTTAATCAACAAAAAAAATTCAATTTTTACCTTGAACAGGACCAGGACCTGAACAGGGTGGGCTAGTCCATCTTGAAAGTTGTCGTCCATCTTGAACCCCTCCTCCCCCTCTTCAACCTTATGTGAGCCTGTCTGACCCTATTTCTTACCTTATCTTAACACTAATACTTACCACTACTTCCGATCTAAAAAACTGTAACCCTACAATACAGTCCTCGATCATCTTGAAGTCCCCCGTTAGCCTACAATAATACTACTGCTATTGCTAGTCCGACGACTGAAACTGTTCCTACCATACAGGCCTCATCTTGTAGATCCCCTCCATCTTGAAGCCCCCCCTTCACCTAATCTATTAATCTGTCTGACCCCAACTCTTGCCCTGCCATACAAGTGAGTTGTGTTTGTGCTTGTGTACTGGGTTTAAGGTAACTGGAGGAAACATAAATAAAAGAATTAGACATTGAAAGCCTTGAAACAGGGTTAATCAATAAAAATAAAAATCAATTTTTACCTTGAACAGGACCAGGACCAGGACATGAACAGGGTGGGCTAGCCTACCATAATACAACTGCTATTGCTAGTCCTACGACTGAAACTATTCCTACCATACAGGCCTCATCTTGTAGAGCCCGTCCATCTTGAAGCCCCCCCTTCACCCAATCTATTAATCTGTCTGACCCCAACTCTTGCCCTGCCATACAAGTGAGTTGTGTTTGTGCTTGTGTACTGGGTTTAAGGTAACTGGAGGAAACATAAATAAAAGAATTAGACAGTGAAAGCCTTGAAAAAGGATGAATCAATAAAAGAATTGCCTTTTACCTTGAACAGGGTGGGCAGGACCATCTTGAACCCCACCTCCCTCCTCTTTCTACCATATATGAGCCTGTCTGACCCTATTTCTTACCTTATCTTAATACTAATATAACACTTAACTCTACCGCTACGTCCAATCTAAAAAACTGTAACCCTACAATACAGTCCTCGCCCATCTTGAAACCCCCCCTTAGCCTAACATAATACTACCACTAATACTACTGCTATTGCTAGTCCTACGACTGAAACTATTCCTACCATACAGGCCTCATCTTGTAGATCCCGTCCATCTTGAAGCCCCCACTTCACCTAATCTATTAATCTGTCTGACCCCAACTCTTACCCTGCCATACAAGCGAGTTGTTTGTGTTGTGTATTGGGTTGAAGCAACTGGAGGAAACAAAAAATAAAAATTAGACATTGAAAGCCTTGAAACAGGGTTAATCAATAAAAATAAAAATCAATTTTTACCTTGAACAGGACCAGGACCAGGACATGAACAGGGTGGGCTAGCCTACCATAATACAACTGTTACTGCTAGTCCTACGACTGAAACTATTCCTACCATACAGGCCTTATCTTGTAGATCCCGTCCATCTTGAAGCCCCCCCTTCACCTAATCTATTAATCTGTCTGACCCCAACTCTTGCCCTGCCATACAAGTGAGTTGTGTTCGTGCTTGTGTACTGGGTTAAAGGTAACTGGAGGAAATATAAATAAAAGAATTAGACATTGAAAGCCTTGAAACAGGGTTAATCAATACAAATAAAAATCAATTTTTACCTTGAACAGGACCAGGACATGAACAGGGTGGGCTAGCCTACCATAATACAACTGCTATTGCTAGTCCTACGACTGAAACTATTCCTACCATAAAGGCCTCATCTTGTAGATCCCGTCCATCTTGAAGCCCCCCCTTCACCTAATCTATTAATATGTCTGACCCCAACTCTTGCCCTGCCATACAAGTGAGTTGTGTTTGTGCTTGTGTACTGGGTTTAAGGTAACTGGAGTAAACATAAATAAAAGAATTAGACAGTGAAAGCCTTGAAACAGGATGAATCAATAAAAGAATTGCATTTTACCTTGAACAGGGTGGGCAGGACCATCTTGAACCCCACCTCCCTCCTCTTTCTACCATATATGAGCCTGTCTGACCCTATTTCTTACCTTATCTTAATACAAAAATAATACTTAACACTACCGCTACGTCCAATCTAAAAAACTGTAACCCTACAATACAGTCCTCGCCCATCTTGAAGCCCTCCCTTACCTACAATAATACTACTGCTATTGCTAGTCCTACGACTGAAACTATTCCCACCATACAGGCCTCATCTTGTAGATCCCGTCCATCTTGAAGCCCCCCCTTCACCTAATCTATGAATCTGTCTGACCCCAACTCTTACCCTGCCATACAAGTGAGTTGTTTGTGTTGTGTATTGGGTTGAAGCAACTGGAGGAAACAAAAAATAAAAATTAGACATTGAAAGCCTTGAAACAGGGTTAATCAACAAAAAAAATTCAATTTTTACCTTGAACAGGACCAGGACCTGAACAGGGTGGGCTAGTCCATCTTGAAAGTTGTCGTCCATCTTGAACCCCTCCTCCCCCTCTTCAACCTTATGTGAGCCTGTCTGACCCTATTTCTTACCTTATCTTAACACTAATACTTACCACTACTTCCGATCTAAAAAACTGTAACCCTACAATACAGTCCTCGATCATCTTGAAGCCCCCTTAGCCTACAATAATACTACTGCTATTGCTAGTCCTTCGACTGTAACTATTCCTACCAAACAGGCCTCATCTTGTAGATCCTGTCCATCTTGAAGCCCCCCCTTCACCTAATCTATTAATCTGTCTGACCCCAACTCTTGCCCTGCCATACAAGTGAGTTGTGTTTGTGCTTGTGTACTGGGTTTAAGGTAACTGGAGGAAACATAAATAAAAGAATTAGACATTGAAAGCCTTGAAACAGGGTTAATCAATAAAAATAAAAATCAATTTTTACCTTGAACAGGACCAGGACCAGGACATGAACAGGGTGGGCTAGCCTACCATAATACAACTGCTATTGCTAGTCCTACGACTGAAACTATTCCTACCATAAAGGCCTCATCTTGTAGATCCCGTCCATCTTGAAGCCCCCACTTCACCTAATCTATTAATCTGTCTGACCCCAACTCTTACCCTGCCATACAAGCGAGTTGTTCGTGTTGTGTATTGGGTTGAAGCAACTGGAGGAAACAAAAAATAAAAATTAGACATTGAAAGCCTTGAAACAGGGTTAATCAATAAAAATAAAAATCAATTTTTACCTTGAACAGGACCAGGACCAGGACCAGGACCAGGACATGAACAGGTTGGGCTAGCCTACCATAATACAACTGTTACTGCTAGTCCTACGACTGAAACTATTCCTACCATAAAGGCCTCATCTTGTAGATCCCGTCCATCTTGAAGCCCCCCCTTCACCTAATCTATTAATATGTCTGACCCCAACTCTTGCCCTGCCATACAAGTGAGTTGTGTTTGTGCTTGTGTACTGGGTTTCAGGTAACTGGAGGAAACATAAATAAAAGAATTAGACAGTGAAAGCCTTGAAACAGGATGAATCAATAAAAGAATTGCATTTTACCTTGAACAGGGTGGGCAGGACCATCTTGAACCCCACCTCCCTCCTCTTTCTACCATATATGAGCCTGTCTGACCCTATTTCTTACCTTATCTTAATACAAATATAATACTTAACACTACCGCTACGTCCAATCTAAAAAACTGTAACCCTACAATACAGTCCTCGCCCATCTTGAAGCCCCCCCTTAGCCTACAATAATACTACTGCTATTGCTAGTCCTACGACTGAAACTATTCCTACCATACAGGCCTCATCTTGTAGATCCTGTTCATCTTGAAGCCCCCTCTTAGCCTACAATAATACTACCACTAATACTACTACTATTGTTAGTCCTACGACAAACTATTCCTACCATACAGGCCTCATCTTGTAGATCCCGTCCATCTTGAAGCCCCCACTTCACCTAATCTATTAATCTGTCTGACCCCAACTCTTACCCTGCCATACAAGCGAGTTGTTTGTGTTGTGTATTGGGTTGAAGCAACTGGAGGAAACAAAAAATAAAAATTAGACATTGAAAGCCTTGAAACAGGGTTAATCAATAAAAATAAAAATCAATTTTTACCTTGAACAGGACCAGGACCAGGACATGAACAGGGTGGGCTAGCCTACCATAATACAACTGCTATTGCTAGTCCTACGACTGAAACTATTCCCACCATAAAGACCTAATCTTGTAGATCCCGTCCATCTTGAAGCCCCCCCTTCACCTACTCTATTAATCTGTCTGACCCCAACTCTTGCCCTGCCATACAAGTGAGTTGTGTTTGTGCTTGTGTACTGGGTTTAAGGTAACTGGAGGAAACATAAATAAAAGAATTAGACAGTGAAAGCCTTGAAACAGGATGAACCAATAAAAGAATTGCATTTTACCTTGAACAGGGTCAGCAGGACCATCTTGAACCCCACCTCCCTCCTCTTTCTACCATATATGAGCCTGTCTGACCCTATTTCTTACCTTATCTTAATACAAATATAATACTTAACACAATCGCTACGTCCAATCTAAAAAACTGTAACCCTACAATACAGTCCTCGCCCATCTTGAAGCCCCCCCTTAGCCTACCTTAATACTACTAATAGTACTGCTATTGCTAGTCCTACGACTGAAACTATTCCTACCATACAGGCCTCATCTTGTAGATCTCGTCCATCTTGAAGCCCCCCCTTCACCTAATCTATTAATCTGTGTGACCCCAACTCTTACCCTGCCATACAAGTGAGTTGTTTGTGTTGTGTATTGGGTTGAAGCAACTGGAGGAAACAATAAATAAAAATTAGACATTGAAAGCCTTGAAACAGGGTTAATCAACAAAAAAAAATTCAATTTTTACCTTGAACAGGACCAGGACCTGGACGTGAAAAGGGTGGGCTAGTCCATCTTGAAAGTTGTCGTCCATCTTGAAAGTTGTCGTCCATCTTGAAAGTTGTCGTCCATCTTGAACCCCTCCTCCCCCTCTTCAACCTTATGTGAGCCTGTCTCACCCTATTTCTTACCTTATCTTAATACTAATACTTAGCACTACTTCCGATCTAAAAAACTGTAACCCTACAATACAGTCCTCGATCATCTTGAAGTCCCCCGTTAGCCTACAATAATACTACTGCTATTGCTAGTCCGACGACTGAAACTGTTCCTACCATACAGGCCTCATCTTGTAGATCCCCTCCATCTTGAAGCCCCCCCTTCACCTAATCTATTAATCTGTCTGACCCCAACTCTTGCCCTGCCATACAAGTGAGTTGTGTTTGTGCTTGTGTACTGGGTTTAAGGTAACTGGAGGAAACATAAATAAAAGAATTAGACATTGAAAGCCTTGAAACAGGGTTAATCAATAAAAATAAAAATCAATTTTTACCTTGAACAGGACCAGGACCAGGACATGAACAGGGTGGGCTAGCCTACCATAATACAACTGCTATTGCTAGTCCTACGACTGAAACTATTCCTACCATACAGGCCTCATCTTGTAGAGCCCGTCCATCTTGAAGCCCCCCCTTCACCCAATCTATTAATCTGTCTGACCCCAACTCTTGCCCTGCCATACAAGTGAGTTGTGTTTGTGCTTGTGTACTGGGTTTAAGGTAACTGGAGGAAACATAAATAAAAGAATTAGACAGTGAAAGCGTTGAAACAGGATGAATCAATAAAAGAATTGCATTTTACCTTGAACAGGGTGGGCAGGACCATCTTGAACCCCACCTCCCTCCTCTTTCTACCATATATGAGCCTGTCTGACCCTATTTCTTACGTTATCTTAATACAAAAATAATACTTAACACTACCGCTACGTCCAATCTAAAAAACTGTAACCCTACAATACAGTCTTCGCCCATCTTGAAGCCGCCCCTTAGCCTACAATAATACTAATGCTATTGCTAGTCCTACGACTGAAACTATTCCTACCATACAGGTCTCATCTTGTAGATCCCGTCCATCTTGAAGCCCCCCCTTCACCTAATCTATTAATCTGTCTGACCCCAACTCTTACCCTGCCATACAAGCGAGTTGTTTGTGTTGTGTATTGGGTTGAAGCAACTGGAGGAAACAAATAAAAATTAGACATTGAAAGCCTTGAAACAGTATGTAAACAACAAACAAAAACACTCAATTTTTACCTTGAACAGGACCAGGACCTGAACAGGGTGGGCTAGTCCATCTTGAAAGTTGTCGTCCATCTTGAACCCCTCCTCCCCCTCTTCAACCTTATGTGAGCCTGTCTGACCCTATTTCTTACCTTATCTTAATACTAATACTTACCACTACTTCCATTCTAAAAAACTGTAACCCTACAATACAGTCCTCGATCATCTTGAAGTCCCCCCTTAGCCTACAATAATACCACTGCTATTGCTAGTCCTGCTACTGGAACTATTCCTACCAAACAGGCCTCATCTTGTAGATCCTGTCCATCTTGAAGCCCCCCCTTCACCTAATCTATTAATCTGTCTGACCCCAACTCTTGCCCTGCCATACAAATGAGTTGTGTTTGTGCTTGTGTAATGTGTTTAAGGTAACTGGAGGAAACATAAATAAAAGAATTAGACAGTGAAAGCCTTGAAACAGGATGAATCAATAAAAGAATTGCATTTTACCTTGAACAGGGTGGGCAGGACCATCTTGAACCCCACCTCCCTCCTCTTTCGACCATATATGAGCCTGTCTGACCCCATTTCTTACCTTATCTTAATACTAATGCTTAACACTACCGCTACGTCCAATCTAAAAAACTGTAACCCTACAATACAGTCCTCGCCCATCTTGAAGCCCCCCCTTAGCCTAACATAATACTACCATTAATACTAATGCTATTGCTAGTCCTACGACTGAAACTATTCCTACCATACAGGCCTCATCTTGTAGATCCCGTCCATCTTGAAGCCCCCCCCTTCACCTAATCTATTAATCTTTCTGACCCCAACTCTTACCCTGCCATAAAAGTGAGTTGTTTGTGTTGTGTATTGGGTTGAAACAACTGGAGGAAACAATAAATAAAAATTAGACATTGACATCCTTGAAACAGGGTTAATCAACAACAAAAATTAAATTTTTACCTTGAACAGGACCAGGAAGTGAACAGGGTGGGCTAGTCCATCTTGAAAGTTGTCGTCCATCTTGAACCCCTCCTCCCCCTATTCTAGCTTATGTGAGCCTATCTGACCCCATTTCTTACCTTATCTTAATACTAAAACTTACCACTACTTCCAATCTAAAAAACTGTAACCCTACAATACAGTCCTCGCCCATCTTGAAGCCCATCCCCCCCCTTAGCCTACAATAATACTACTGCCATTGCTAGTCCGACGACTGAAACTATTCCTACCATACAGGCCTCATCTTGTAGATCCTGTCCATCTTGAAGCCCCCCCTTCACCTAATCTATTAATCTGTCTGACCCCAACTCTTACCCTGCCATACAAGCGAGTTGTGTTTGTGCTTGTGTACTGGGTTTAAGGTAACTGGAGGAAACATAAATAAAAGAATTAGACAGTGAAAGCCTTGAAAAAGGATGAATCAATAAAAGAATTGCCTTTTACCTTGAACAGGGTGGGCAGGACCATCTTGAACCCCACCTCCCTCCTCTTTCTACCATATATGAGCCTGTCTGACCCTATTTCTTACCTTATCTTAATACTAATATAACACTTAACTCTACCGCTACGTCCAATCTAAAAAACTGTAACCCTACAATACAGTCCTCGCCCATCTTGGAAACCCCCCCTTAGCCTAACATAATACTACCACTAATACTACTGCTATTGCTAGTCCTACGACTGAAACTATTCCTACCATACAGGCCTCATCTTGTAGATCCCGTCCATCTTGAAGCCCCCACTTCACCTAATCTATTAATCTGTCTGACCCCAACTCTTACCCTGCCATACAAGCGAGTTGTTTGTGTTGTGTATTGGGTTGAAGCAACTGGAGGAAACAAAAAATAAAAATTAGACATTGAAAGCCTTGAAACAGGGTTAATCAATAAAAATAAAAATCAATTTTTACCTTGAACAGGACTAGGACCAGGACATGAACAGGGTGGGCTAGCCTACCATAATACAACTGTTACTGCTAGTCCTACGACTGAAACTATTCCTACCATACAGGCCTTATCTTGTAGATCCCGTCCATCTTGAAGCCCCCCCTTCACCTAATCTATTAATCTGTCTGACCCCAACTCTTGCCCTGCCATACAAGTGAGTTGTGTTCGTGCTTGTGTACTGGGTTAAAGGTAACTGGAGGAAATATAAATAAAAGAATTAGACATTGAAAGCCTTGAAACAGGGTTAATCAATAAAAATAAAAATCAATTTTTACCTTGAACAGGACCAGGACATGAACAGGGTGGGCTAGCCTACCATAATACAACTGCTATTGCTAGTCCTACGACTGAAACTATTCCTACCATAAAGGCCTCATCTTGTAGATCCCGTCCATCTTGAAGCCCCCCCTTCACCTAATCTATTAATATGTCTGACCCCAACTCTTGCCCTGCCATACAAGTGAGTTGTGTTTGTGCTTGTGTACTGGGTTTAAGGTAACTGGAGGAAACATAAATAAAAGAATTAGACAGTGAAAGCCTTGAAACAGGATGAATCAATAAAAGAATTGCATTTTACCTTGAACAGGGTGGGCAGGACCATCTTGAACCCCACCTCCCTCCTCTTTCTACCATATATGAGCCTGTCTGACCCTATTTCTTACCTTATCTTAATACAAAAATAATACTTAACACTACCGCTACGTCCAATCTAAAAAACTGTAACCCTACAATACAGTCCTCGCCCATCTTGAAGCCCCCCCTTAGCCTACAATAATACTACTGCTATTGCTAGTCCTACGACTGAAACTATTCCCACCATACAGGCCTCATCTTGTAGATCCCGTCCATCTTGAAGCCCCCCCTTCACCTAATCTATGAATCTGTCTGACCCCAACTCTTACCCTGCCATACAAGTGAGTTGTTTGTGTTGTGTATTGGGTTGAAGCAACTGGAGGAAACAAAAAATAAAAATTAGACATTGAAAGCCTTGAAACAGGGTTAATCAATAAAAATAAAAATCAATTTTTACCTTGAACAGGACCAGGACATGAACAGGGTGGGCTAGCCTACCATAATACAACTGCTATTGCTAGTCCTACGACTGAAACTATTCCTACCATACAGGCCTCATCTTGTAGATCCCGTCCATCTTGAAGCCCCCCCTTCACCTAATCTATTAATCTGTCTGACCCCAACTCTTGCCCTGCCATACAAGTGAGTTGTTTGTGTTGTGTATTGGGTTGAAGCAACTGGAGGAAACAAAAAATAAAAATTAGACATTGAAAGCCTTGAAACAGGGTTAATCAACAAAAAAAATTCTATTTTTACCTTGAACAGGACCAGGACGTGAACAGGGTGGGCTAGTCCATCTTGAAAGTTGTCGTCCATCTTGAACCCCTCCTCCCCCTCTTCAACCTTATGTGAGCCTGTCTGACCCTATTTCTTACCTTATCTTAACACTAATACTTACCACTACTTCCGTTCTAAAAAACTGTAACCCTACAATACAGTCTTCGCCCATCTTGAAGCCCCCCCTTAGCCTACAATAATACTACTGCTATTGCTAGTTCTACGACTGAAACTATTCCTACCAAACAGGCCTCATCTTGTAGATCCCGTCCATCTTGAAGCCCCCCCTTCACCTAATCTATTAATCTGTCTGACCCCAACTCTTGCCCTGCCATACAAGTGAGTTGTGTTTGTGCTTGTGTACTGGGTTTAAGGTAACTGGAGGAAACATAAATAAAAGAATTAGACATTGAAAGCCTTGAAACAGGGTTAATCAATAAAAATAAAAATCAATTTTTACCTTGAACAGGACCAGGACCAGGACATGAACAGGGTGGGCTAGCCTACCATAATACAACTGCTATTGCTAGTCCTACGACTGAAACTATTCCTACCATAAAGGCCTCATCTTGTAGATCCCGTCCATCTTGAAGCCCCCACTTCACCTAATCTATTAATCTGTCTGACCCCAACTCTTACCCTGCCATACAAGCGAGTTGTTCGTGTTGTGTATTGGGTTGAAGCAACTGGAGGAAACAATAAATAAAAGAATTAGACAGTGAAAGCCTTGAAACAGGATGAATCAATAAAAACAAAAATCAATTTTTACCTTGAACAGGACCAGGACGTGAACAGGGTGGGCTAGTCCATCTTGAAAGTTGTCGTCCATCTTGAACCCCTCCTCCCCCTCTTCAACCTTATGTGAGCCTGTCTGACCCTATTTCTTACCTTATCTTAACACTAATACTTACCACTACTTCCGTTCTAAAAAACTGTAACCCTACAATACAGTCTTCGCCCATCTTGAAGCCCCCTTAGCCTACAATAATACAACTGCTATTGCTAGTCCTACGACTGAAACTATTCCTACCATAAAGGCCTCATCTTGTAGATCCCGTCCATCTTGAAGCCCCCCCTTCACCTAATCTATTAATCTGTCTGACCCCAACTCTTGCCCTGCCATACAAGTGAGTTGTGTTTGTGCTTGTGTACTGGGTTTAAGGTAACTGGAGGAAACATAAATAAAAGAATTAGACAGTGAAAGCCTTGAAACAGGATGAATCAATAAAAGAATTGCATTTTACCTTGAACAGGGTG
The DNA here is from genome assembly GCA_034769755.1 of Odontamblyopus lacepedii. Lineage (NCBI taxonomy): Eukaryota > Metazoa > Chordata > Actinopteri > Gobiiformes > Gobiidae > Odontamblyopus > Odontamblyopus lacepedii. Next base: position 41,097,021 of record CM068347.1, on the reverse strand, counting down.
GGCAGGACCATCTTGAACCCCACCTCCCTCCTCTTTCTACCATATATGAGCCTGTCTGACCTAATTTCTTACCTTATCTTAATACAAATATAATACTTAACACTACCGCTACGTCCAATCTAAAAAACTGTAACCCTACAATACAGTCTTCGCCCATCTTGAAGCCCCCCCTTAGCCTACCATAATACTACTAATACTACTGCTATTGCTAGTCCTACGACTGAAACTATTCCTACCATACAGGCCTCATCTTGTAGATCCCGTCCATCTTGAAGCCCCCCCTTCACCTAATCTATTAATCTGTCTGACCCCAACTCTTACCCTGCCATACAAGCGAGTTGTTTGTGTTGTGTATTGGGTTGAAGCAACTGGAGGAAACAATAAATAAAAATTAGACATTGAAAGCCTTGAAACAGGGTTAATCAACAAAAAAAAATTCAATTTTTACCTTGAACAGGACCAGGACCTGGACGTGAAAAGGGTGGGCTAGTCCATCTTGAAAGTTGTCGTCCATCTTGAAAGTTGTCGTCCATCTTGAAAGTTGTCGTCCATCTTGAAAGTTGTCGTCCATCTTGAACCCCTCCTCCCCCTCTTCAACCTTATGTTAGCCTGTCTCACCCTATTTCTTACCTTATCTTAATACTAATACTTAGCACTACTTCCGATCTAAAAAACTGTAACCCTACAATACAGTCCTCGATCATCTTGAAGTCCCCCGTTAGCCTACAATAATACTACTGCTATTGCTAGTCCTACGACTGAAACTATTCCTACCATACAGGCCTCATCTTGTAGATCCCGTCCATCTTGAAGCCCCCCCTTCACCTAATCTATTAATCTGTCTGACCCCAACTCTTGCCCTGCCATACAAGTGAGTTGTGTTTGTGCTTGTGTACTGGGTTTAAGGTAACTGGAGGAAACATAAATAAAAGAATTAGACATTGAAAGCCTTGAAACAGGGTTAATCAATAAAAATAAAAATCAATTTTTACCTTGAACAGGACCAGGACCAGGACATGAACAGGGTGGGCTAGCCTACCATAATACAACTGCTATTGCTAGTCCTACGACTGAAACTATTCCTACCATACAGGCCTCATCTTGTAGAGCCCGTCCATCTTGAAGCCCCCCCTTCACCTAATCTATTAATCTGTCTGACCCCAACTCTTGCCCTGCCATACAAGTGAGTTGTGTTTGTGCTTGTGTACTGGGTTTAAGGTAACTGGAGGAAACATAAATAAAAGAATTAGACAGTGAAAGCCTTGAAACAGGATGAATCAATAAAAGAATTGCATTTTACCTTGAACAGGGTGGGCAGGACCATCTTGAACCCCACCTCCCTCCTCTTTCTACCATATATGAGCCTGTCTGACCCTATTTCTTACCTTATCTTAATACAAAAATAATACTTAACACTACCGCTACGTCCAATCTAAAAAACTGTAACCCTACAATACAGTCTTCGCCCATCTTGAAGCCCCCCCTTAGCCTACAATAATACTACTGCTATTGCTAGTCCTACGACTGAAACTATTCCTACCATACAGGCCTCATCTTGTAGATCCCGTCCATCTTGAAGCCCCCCCTTCACCTAATCTATTAATCTGTCTGACCCCAACTCTTACCCTGCCATACAAGCGAGTTGTTTGTGTTGTGTATTGGGTTGAAGCAACTGGAGGAAACAAAAAATAAAAATTAGACATTGAAAGCCTTGAAACAGGATGTAATCAACAAAAAAAAAAATCAATTTTTACCTTGAACAGGACCAGGACCTGAACAGGGTGGGCTAGTCCATCTTGAAAGTTGTCGTCCATCTTGAACCCCTCCTCCCCCTCTTCAACCTTATGTGAGCCTGTCTGACCCTATTTCTTACCTTATCTTAATACTAATACTTACCACTACTTCCATTCTAAAAAACTGTAACCCTACAATACAGTCCTCGATCATCTTGAAGTCCCCCCTTAGCCTACAATAATACCACTGCTATTGCTAGTCCTGCTACTGGAACTATTCCTACCAAACAGGCCTCATCTTGTAGATCCTGTCCATCTTGAAGCCCCCCCTTCACCTAATCTATTAATCTGTCTGACCCCAACTCTTGCCCTGCCATACAAATGAGTTGTGTTTGTGCTTGTGTAATGTGTTTAAGGTAACTGGAGGAAACATAAATAAAAGAATTAGACAGTGAAAGCCTTGAAACAGGATGAATCAATAAAAGAATTGCATTTTACCTTGAACAGGGTGGGCAGGACCATCTTGAACCCCACCTCCCTCCTCTTTCGACCATATATGAGCCTGTCTGACCCCATTTCTTACCTTATCTTAATACTAATGCTTAACACTACCGCTACGTCCAATCTAAAAAACTGTAACCCTACAATACAGTCCTCGCCCATCTTGAAGCCCCCCCTTAGCCTAACATAATACTACCATTAATACTAATGCTATTGCTAGTCCTACGACTGAAACTATTCCTACCATACAGGCCTCATCTTGTAGATCCCGTCCATCTTGAAGCCCCCCCCTTCACCTAATCTATTAATCTTTCTGACCCCAACTCTTACCCTGCCATAAAAGTGAGTTGTTTGTGTTGTGTATTGGGTTGAAACAACTGGAGGAAACAATAAATAAAAATTAGACATTGACATCCTTGAAACAGGGTTAATCAACAACAAAAATTAAATTTTTACCTTGAACAGGACCAGGAAGTGAACAGGGTGGGCTAGTCCATCTTGAAAGTTGTCGTCCATCTTGAACCCCTCCTCCCCCTATTCTAGCTTATGTGAGCCTATCTGACCCCATTTCTTACCTTATCTTAATACTAAAACTTACCACTACTTCCAATCTAAAAACTGTAACCCTACAATACAGTCCTCGCCCATCTTGAAGCCCATCCCCCCCCTTAGCCTACAATAATACTACTGCCATTGCTAGTCCGACGACTGAAACTATTCCTACCATACAGGCCTCATCTTGTAGATCCTGTCCATCTTGAAGCCCCCCCTTCACCTAATCTATTAATCTGTCTGACCCCAACTCTTACCCTGCCATACAAGCGAGTTGTGTTTGTGCTTGTGTACTGGGTTTAAGGTAACTGGAGGAAACATAAATAAAAGAATTAGACAGTGAAAGCCTTGAAAAAGGATGAATCAATAAAAGAATTGCCTTTTACCTTGAACAGGGTGGGCAGGACCATCTTGAACCCCACCTCCCTCCTCTTTCTACCATATATGAGCCTGTCTGACCCTATTTCTTACCTTATCTTAATACTAATATAACACTTAACTCTACCGCTACGTCCAATCTAAAAAACTGTAACCCTACAATACAGTCCTCGCCCATCTTGAAACCCCCCCTTAGCCTAACATAATACTACCACTAATACTACTGCTATTGCTAGTCCTACGACTGAAACTATTCCTACCATACAGGCCTCATCTTGTAGATCCTGTTCATCTTGAAGACCCCACTTCACCTAATCTATTAATCTGTCTGACCCCAACTCTTACCCTGCCATACAAGCGAGTTGTTTGTGTTGTGTATTGGGTTGAAACAACTGGAGGAAACAAAAAATAAAAATTAGACATTGAAAGCCTTGAAACAGGGTTAATCAATAAAAATAAAATCAATTTTTACCTTGAACAGGACCAGGACCAGGACATGAACAGGGTGGGCTAGCCTACCACTAATACTACTACTATTGTTAGTCCTACGACAAACTATTCCTACCATACAGGCCTCATCTTGTAGATCCCGTCCATCTTGAAGCCCCCACTTCACCTAATCTATTAATCTGTCTGACCCCAACTCTTACCCTGCCATACAAGCGAGTTGTTTGTGTTGTGTATTGGGTTGAAGCAACTGGAGGAAACAAAAAATAAAAATTAGACATTGAAAGCCTTGAAACAGGGTTAATCAATAAAAATAAAAATCAATTTTTACCTTGAACAGGACCAGGACCAGGACATGAACAGGGTGGGCTAGCCTACCATAATACAACTGTTACTGCTAGTCCTACGACTGAAACTATTCCTACCATACAGGCCTTATCTTGTAGATCCCGTCCATCTTGAAGCCCCCCCTTCACCTAATCTATTAATCTGTCTGACCCCAACTCTTGCCCTGCCATACAAGTGAGTTGTGTTCGTGCTTGTGTACTGGGTTAAAGGTAACTGGAGGAAATATAAATAAAAGAATTAGACATTGAAAGCCTTGAAACAGGGTTAATCAATAAAAATAAAAATCAATTTTTACCTTGAACAGGACCAGGACATGAACAGGGTGGGCTAGCCTACCATAATACAACTGCTATTGCTAGTCCTACGACTGAAACTATTCCTACCATAAAGGCCTCATCTTGTAGATCCCGTCCATCTTGAAGCCCCCCCTTCACCTAATCTATTAATATGTCTGACCCCAACTCTTGCCCTGCCATACAAGTGAGTTGTGTTTGTGCTTGTGTACTGGGTTTAAGGTAACTGGAGGAAACATAAATAAAAGAATTAGACAGTGAAAGCCTTGAAACAGGATGAATCAATAAAAGAATTGCATTTTACCTTGAACAGGGTGGGCAGGACCATCTTGAACCCCACCTCCCTCCTCTTTCTACCATATATGAGCCTGTCTGACCCTATTTCTTACCTTATCTTAATACAAAAATAATACTTAACACTACCGCTACGTCCAATCTAAAAAACTGTAACCCTACAATACAGTCCTCGCCCATCTTGAAGCCCCCCCTTACCTACAATAATACTACTGCTATTGCTAGTCCTACGACTGAAACTATTCCCACCATACAGGCCTCATCTTGTAGATCCCGTCCATCTTGAAGCCCCCCCTTCACCTAATCTATGAATCTGTCTGACCCCAACTCTTACCCTGCCATACAAGTGAGTTGTTTGTGTTGTGTATTGGGTTGAAGCAACTGGAGGAAACAAAAAATAAAAATTAGACATTGAAAGCCTTGAAACAGGGTTAATCAACAAAAAAAATTCAATTTTTACCTTGAACAGGACCAGGACGTGAACAGGGTGGGCTAGCCTACCATAATACAACTGCTATTGCTAGTCCTACGACTGAAACTATTCCTACCATACAGGCCTCATCTTGTAGATCCCGTCCATCTTGAAGCCCCCCCTTCACCTAATCTATTAATCTGTGTGACCCCAACTCTTACCCTGCCATACAAGTGAGTTGTTTGTGTTGTGTATTGGGTTGAAGCAACTGGAGGAAACAATAAATAAAAATTAGACATTGAAAGCCTTGAAACAGGGTTAATCAACAAAAAAAATTCAATTTTTACCTTGAACAGGACCAGGACGTGAACAGGGTGGGCTAGTCCATCTTGAAAGTTGTCGTCCATCTTCAACCCCTCCTCCCCCTCTTCAACCTTATGTGAGCCTGTCTGACCCTATTTCTTACCTTATCTTAATACTAATACTTACCACTACTTCCGATCTAAAAAACTGTAACCCTACAATACAGTCTTCGCCCATCTTGAAGCCCCCCCTTAGCCTACAATAATACTACTGCTATTGCTAGTTCTACGACTGAAACTATTCCTACCAAACAGGCCTCATCTTGTAGATCCCGTCCATCTTGAAGCCCCCCCTTCACCTAATCTATTAATCTGTCTGACCCCAACTCTTGCCCTGCCATACAAGTGAGTTGTGTTTGTGCTTGTGTACTGGGTTTAAGGTAACTGGAGGAAACATAAATAAAAGAATTAGACATTGAAAGCCTTGAAACAGGGTTAATCAATAAAAATAAAAATCAATTTTTACCTTGAACAAGACCAGGACCAGGACCAGGACATGAACAGGGTGGGCTAGCCTACCATAATACAACTGCTATTGCTAGTCCTACGACTGAAACTATTCCTACCATAAAGGCCTCATCTTGTAGATCCCGTCCATCTTGAAGCCCCCACTTCACCTAATCTATTAATCTGTCTGACCCCAACTCTTACCCTGCCATACAAGCGAGTTGTTCGTGTTGTGTATTGGGTTGAAGCAACTGGAGGAAACAAAAAATAAAAATTAGACATTGAAAGCCTTGAAACAGGGTTAATCAATAAAAATAAAAATCAATTTTTACCTTGAACAGGACCAGGACCAGGACCAGGACCAGGACATGAACAGGTCGGGCTAGCCTACCATAATACAACTGTTACTGCTAGTCCTACGACTGAAACTATTCCTACCATAAAGGCCTCATCTTGTAGATCCCGTCCATCTTGAAGCCCCCCCTTCACCTAATCTATTAATATGTCTGACCCCAACTCTTGCCCTGCCATACAAGTGAGTTGTGTTTGTGCTTGTGTACTGGGTTTAAGGTAACTGGAGGAAACATAAATAAAAGAATTAGACAGTGAAAGCCTTGAAACAGGATGAATCAATAAAAGAATTGCATTTTACCTTGAACAGGGTGGGCAGGACCATCTTGAACCCCACCTCCCTCCTCTTTCTACCATATATGAGCCTGTCTGACCTAATTTCTTACCTTATCTTAATACAAATATAATACTTAACACTACCGCTACGTCCAATCTAAAAAACTGTAACCCTACAATACAGTCTTCGCCCATCTTGAAGCCCCCCCTTAGCCTACAATAATACTACTGCTATTGCTAGTCCTACGACTGAAACTATTCCTACCATACAGGCCTCATCTTGTAGATCCCGTCCATCTTGAAGCCCCCACTTCACCTAATCTATTAATCTGTCTGACCCCAACTCTTACCCTGCCATACAAGCGAGTTGTTTGTGTTGTGTATTGGGTTGAAGCAACTGGAGGAAACAAAAAATAAAAATTAGACATTGAAAGCCTTGAAACAGGGTTAATCAATAAAAATAAAAATCAATTTTTACCTTGAACAGGACCAGGACCAAGACCAGGACATGAACAGGGTGGGCTAGCCTACCATAATACAACTGTTACTGCTAGTCCTACGACTGAAACTATTCCTACCATACAGGCCTTATCTTGTAGATCCCGTCCATCTTGAAGCCCCCCCTTCACCTAATCTATTAATCTGTCTGACCCCAACTCTTGCCCTGCCATACAAGTGAGTTGTGTTTGTGCTTGTGTACTGGGTTAAAGGTAACTGGAGGAAATATAAATAAAAGAATTAGACATTGAAAGCCTTGAAACAGGGTTAATCAATAAAAATAAAAATCAATTTTTACCTTGAACAGGACCAGGACATGAACAGGGTGGGTTTAGCCTACCATAATACAACTGCTATTGCTAGTCCTACGACTGAAACTATTCCTACCATAAAGGCCTCATCTTGTAGATCCCGTCCATCTTGAAGCCCCCCCTTCACCTAATCTATTAATATGTCTGACCCCAACTCTTGCCCTGCCATACAAGTGAGTTGTGTTTGTGCTTGTGTACTGGGTTTAAGGTAACTGGAGGAAACATAAATAAAAGAATTAGACAGTGAAAGCCTTGAAACAGGATGAATCAATAAAAGAATTGCATTTTACCTTGAACAGGGTGGGCAGGACCATCTTGAACCCCACCTCCCTCCTCTTTCTACCATATATGAGCCTGTCTGACCCTATTTCTTACCTTATCTTAATACAAAAATAATACTTAACACTACCGCTACGTCCAATCTAAAAAACTGTAACCCTACAATACAGTCCTCGCCCATCTTGAAGCCCCCCCTTAGCCTACAATAATACTACTGCTATTGCTAGTCCTACGACTGAAACTATTCCCACCATACAGGCCTCATCTTGTAGATCCCGTCCATCTTGAAGCCCCCCCTTCACCTAATCTATGAATCTGTCTGACCCCAACTCTTACCCTGCCATACAAGCGAGTTGTGTTTGTGCTTGTGTACTGGGTTTAAGGTAACTGGAGGAAATATAAATAAAAGAATTAGACATTGAAAGCCTTGAAACAGGATGAATCAATAAAAACAAAAATCAATTTTTACCTTGAACAGGACCAGGACGTGAACAGGGTGGGCTAGTCCATCTTGAAAGTTGTCGTCCATCTTGAACCCCTCCTCCCCCTCTTCAACCTTATGTGAGCCTGTCTGACCCTATTTCTTACCTTATCTTAACACTAATACTTACCACTACTTCCGTTCTAAAAAACTGTAACCCTACAATACAGTCTTCGCCCATCTTGAAGCCCCCCCTTAGCCTACAATAATACTACTGCTATTGCTAGTCCTACGACTGAAACTATTCCTACCATACAGGCCTCATCTTGTAGATCCCGTCCATCTTGAAGCCCCCCCTTCACCTAATCTATTAATCTGTCTGACCCCAACTCTTGCCCTGCCATACAAGTGAGTTGTGTTTGTGCTTGTGTACTGGGTTTAAGGTAACTGGAGGAAACATAAATAAAAGAATTAGACAGTGAAAGCCTTGAAACAGGATGAATCAATAAAAGAATTGCATTTTACCTTGAACAGGGTGGGCAGGACCATCTTGAACCCCACCTCCCTCCTCTTTCTACCATATATGAGCCTGTCTGACCCTATTTCTTACCTTATCTTAATACAAATATAATACTTAACACTACCGCTACGTCCAATCTAAAAAACTGTAACCCTACAATACAGTCCTCGCCCATCTTGAAGCCCCCCCTTAGCCTAACATAATACTACCATTAATACTAATGCTATTGCTAGTCCTACGACTGAAACTATTCCCACCATACAGGCCTCATCTTGTAGATCCCGTCCATCTTGAAGCCCCCCCTTCACCTAATCTATGAATCTGTCTGACCCCAACTCTTACCCTGCCATACAAGCGAGTTGTGTTTGTGCTTGTGTACTGGGTTTAAGGTAACTGGAGGAAATATAAATAAAAGAATTAGACATTGAAAGCCTTGAAACAGGGTTAATCAACAACAAAAAATTCAATTTTTACCTTGAACAGGACCAGGACGTGAACAGGGTGGGCTAGTCCATCTTGAAAGTTGTCGTCCATCTTGAACCCCTCCTCCCCCTCTTCAACCTTATGTGAGCCTGTCTGACCCCATTTCTTACCTTATCTTAACACTAATACTTACCACTACTTCCGTTCTAAAAAACTGTAACCCTACAATACAGTCTTCACCCATCTTGAAGCCCCCCCTTAGCCTACAATAATACTACTGCTATTGCTAGTCCTACGACTGAAACTATTCCTACCATACAGGCCTCATCTTGTAGATCCCGTCCATCTTGAAGCCCCCACTTCACCTAATCTATTAATCTGTCTGACCCCAACTCTTACCCTGCCATACAAGCGAGTTGTTTGTGTTGTGTATTGGGTTGAAGCAACTGGAGGAAACAAAAAATAAAAATTAGACATTGAAAGCCTTGAAACAGGGTTAATCAATAAAAATAAAAATCAATTTTTACCTTGAACAGGACCAGGACCAGGACATGAACAGGGTGGGCTAGCCTACCATAATACAACTGTTACTGCTAGTCCTACGACTGAAACTATTCCTACCATACAGGCCTTATCTTGTAGATCCCGTCCATCTTGAAGCCCCCCCTTCACCTAATCTATTAATCTGTCTGACCCCAACTCTTGCCCTGCCATACAAGTGAGTTGTTTGTGTTGTGTATTGGGTTGAAGCAACTGGAGGAAACAATAAATAAAAGAATTAGACAGTGAAAGCCTTGAAACAGGATGAATCAATAAAAGAATTGCATTTTACCTTGAACAGGGTGGGCAGGACCATCTTGAACCCGACCTCCCTCCTCTTTCTACCATATATGAGCCTGTCTGACCCTATTTCTTACCTTATCTTAATACAAATATAATACTTAACACTACCGCTACGTCCAATCTAAAAAACTGTAACCCTACAATACAGTCCTCGCCCATCTTGAAGCCCCCCCTTACCTACAATAATACTACTGCTATTGCTAGTCCTACGACTGAAACTATTCCCACCATACAGGCCTCATCTTGTAGATCCCGTCCATCTTGAAGCCCCCCCTTCACCTAATCTATGAATCTGTCTGACCCCAACTCTTACCCTGCCATACAAGTGAGTTGTTTGTGTTGTGTATTGGGTTGAAGCAACTGGAGGAAGCAATAAATAAAAGAATTAGACATTGAAAGCCTTGAAACAGGATGAATCAATAAAAATAAAAATCAATTTTTACCTTGAACAGGACCAGGACATGAACAGGGTGGGCTAGCCTACCATAATACAACTGCTATTGCTAGTCCTACGACTGAAACTATTCCTACAATAAAGGCCTCATCTTGTAGATCCCGTCCATCTTGAAGCCCCCCCTTCACCTAATCTATTAATATGTCTGACCCCAACTCTTGCCCTGCCAAACAAGTGAGTTGTGTTTGTGCTTGTGTACTGGGTTTAAGGTAACTGGAGGAAACATAAATAAAATAATTAGACAGTGAAAGCCTTGAAACAGGATGAATCAATAAAAGAATTGCATTTTACCTTGAACAGGGTGGGCAGGACCATCTTCAACCCCACCTCCCTCCTCTTTCTACCATATATGAGCCTGTCTGACCCTATTTCTTACCTTATCTTAATACAAAAATAATACTTAACACTACCGCTACGTCCGATCTAAAAAACTGTAACCCTACAATACAGTCTTCGCCCGTCTTGAAGCCCCCCCTTAGCCTACAATAATACTACTGCTATTGCTAGTCCTACGACTGAAACTATTCCTACCATACAGGCCTCATCTTGTAGATCCCGTCCATCTTGAAGCCCCCACTTCACCTAATCTATTAATCTGTCTGACCCCAACTCTTACCCTGCCATACAAGCGAGTTGTGTTTGTGCTTGTGTACTGGGTTTAAGGTAACTGGAGGAAATATAAATAAAAGAATTAGACAGTGAAAGCCTTGAAACAGGATGAATCAATAAAAATGAAAATCAATTTTTACCTTGAACAGTACCAGGACATGAACAGGGTGGGCTAGCCTACCATAATACAACTGCTATTGCTAGTCCTACGACTGAAACTATTCCTACCACAAAGGCCTCATCTTGTAGATCCCGTCCATCTTGAAGCCCCCCCTTCACCTAATCTATTAATATGTCTGACCCCAACTCTTGCCCTGCCATACAAGTGAGTTGTGTTTGTGCTTGTGTACTGGGTTTAAGGTAACTGGAGGAAACATAAATAAAAGAATTAGACAGTGAAAGCCTTGAAACAGAATGAATCAATAAAAGAATTGCATTTTACCTTGAACAGGGTGGGCAGGACCATCTTCAACCCCACCTCCCTCCTCTTTCTACCATATATGAGCCTGTCTGACCCTATTTCTTACCTTATCTTAATACAAAAAAAATACTTAACACTACCGCTACGTCCGATCTAAAAAACTGTAACCCTACAATACAGTCCTCGCCCATCTTGAAGCCCCCCCTTAGCCTACAATAATACTACTGCTATTGCTAGTCCTACGACTGAAACTATTCCTACCATACAGGCCTCATCTTGTAGATCCCGTCCATCTTGAAGCCCCCACTTCACCTAATCTATTAATCTGTCTGACCCCAACTCTTACCCTTCCATACAAGTGAGTTGTTTGTGTTGTGTATTGGGTTGAAGCAACTGGAGGAAACAAAAAATAAAAATTAGACATTGAAAGCCTTGAAACAGGGTTAATCAATAAAAATAAAAATCAATTTTTACCTTGAACAGGACCAGGACCAGGACATGAACAGGGTGGGCTAGCCTACCATAATACAACTGTTACTGCTAGTCCTACGACTGAAACTATTCCTACCATACAGGCCTTATCTTGTAGATCCCGTCCATCTTGAAGCCCCCCCTTCACCTAATCTATTAATCTGTCTGACCCCAACTCTTGCCCTGCCATACAAGTGAGTTGTTTGTGTTGTGTATTGGGTTGAAGCAACTGGAGGAAACAATAAATAAAAGAATTAGACAGTGAAAGCCTTGAAACAGGATGAATCAATAAAAGAATTGCATTTTACCTTGAACAGGGTGGGCAGGACCATCTTGAACCCCACCTCCCTCCTCTTTCTACCATATATGAGCCTGTCTGACCCTATTTCTTACCTTATCTTAATACAAATATAATACTTAACACTACCGCTACGTCCAATCTAAAAAACTGTAACCCTACAATACAGTCCTCGCCCATCTTGAAGCCCCCGCTTAGCCTACAATAATACTACTGCTATTGCTAGTTCTACGACTGAAACTATTCCCACCATACAGGCCTCATCTTGTAGATCCCGTCCATCTTGAAGCCCCCCCTTCACCTAATCTATGAATCTGTCTGACCCCAACTCTTACCCTGCCATACAAGCGAGTTGTGTTTGTGCTTGTGTACTGGGTTTAAGATAACTGGAGGAAATATAAATAAAAGAATTAGACATTGAAAGCCTTGAAACAGGGTTAATCAACAAAAAAAATTCTATTTTTACCTTGAACAGGACCAGGACGTGAACAGGGTGGGCTAGTCCATCTTGAAAGTTGTCGTCCATCTTGAACCCCTCCTCCCCCTCTTCAACCTTATGTGAGCCTGTCTGACCCTATTTCTTACCTTATCTTAACACTAATACTTACCACTACTTCCGTTCTAAAAAACTGTAACCCTACAATACAGTCTTCGCCCATCTTGAAGCCCCCCCTTAGCCTACAATAATACTACTGCTATTGCTAGTCCTACGACTGAAACTATTCCTACCATACAGGCCTCATCTTGTAGATCCCGTCCATCTTGAAGCCCCCACTTCACCTAATCTATTAATCTGTCTGACCCCAACTCTTACCCTGCCATACAAGCGAGTTGTTTGTGTTGTGTATTGGGTTGAAGCAACTGGAGGAAACAAAAAATAAAAATTAGACATTGAAAGCCTTGAAACAGGGTTAATCAATAAAAATAAAAATCAATTTTTACCTTGAACAGGACCAGGACCAGGACATGAACAGGGTGGGCTAGCCTACCATAATACAACTGTTACTGCTAGTCCTACGACTGAAACTATTCCTACCATACAGGCCTTATCTTGTAGATCCCGTCCATCTTGAAGCCCCCCCTTCACCTAATCTATTAATCTGTCTGACCCCAACTCTTGCCCTGCCATACAAGTGAGTTGTGTTTGTGCTTGTGTACTGGGTTTAAGGTAACTGGAGGAAACATAAATAAAAGAATTAGACAGTGAAAGCCTTGAAACAGGATGAATCAATAAAAGAATTGCATTTTACCTTGAACAGGGTGGGCAGGACCATCTTGAACCCCACCTCCCTCCTCTTTCTACCATATATGAGCCTGTCTGACCCTATTTCTTACCTTATCTTAATACAAAAATAATACTTAACACTACTTCCGTTCTAAAAAACTGTAACCCTACAATACAGTCTTCGCCCATCTTGAAGCCCCCCCTTAGCCTACAATAATACTACTGCTATTGCTAGTCCTACGACTGAAACTATTCCTACCATACAGGCCTCATCTTGTAGATCCCGTCCATCTTGAAGCCCCCCTTCACCTAATCTATTAATCTGTCTGACCCCAACTCTTACCCTGCCATACAAGTGAGTTGTTTGTGTTGTGTATTGGGTTGAAGCAACTGGAGGAAACAAAAAATAAAAATTAGACATTGAAAGCCTTGAAACAGGGTTAATCAATAAAAATAAAAATCAATTTTTACCTTGAACAGGACCAGGACCAGGACATGAACAGGGTGGGCTAGCCTACCATAATACAACTGTTACTGCTAGTCCTACGACTGAAACTATTCCTACCATACAGGCCTTATCTTGTAGATCCCGTCCATCTTGAAGCCCCCCCTTCACCTAATCTATTAATCTGTCTGACCCCAACTCTTGCCCTGCCATACAAGTGAGTTGTTTGTGTTGTGTATTGGGTTGAAGCAACTGGAGGAAACAATAAATAAAAGAATTAGACAGTGAAAGCCTTGAAACAGGATGAATCAATAAAAGAATTGCATTTTACCTTGAACAGGGTGGGCAGGACCATCTTGAACCCCACCTCCCTCCTCTTTCTACCATATATGAGCCTGTCTGACCCTATTTCTTACCTTATCTTAATACAAATATAATACTTAACACTACCGCTACGTCCAATCTAAAAAACTGTAACCCTACAATACAGTCCTCGCCCATTTTGAAGCCCCCGCTTAGCCTACAATAATACTACTGCTTTGCTAGTTCTACAACTGAAACTATTCCCACCATACAGGCCTCATCTTGTAGATCCCGTCCATCTTGAAGCCCCCCCTTCACCTAATCTATGAATCTGTCTGACCCCAACTCTTACCCTGCCATACAAGCGAGTTGTGTTTGTGCTTGTGTACTGGGTTTAAGGTAACTGGAGGAAATATAAATAAAAGAATTAGACATTGAAAGCCTTGAAACAGGGTTAATCAACAAAAAAAATTAAATTTTTACCTTGAACAGGACCAGGACGTGAACAGGGTGGGCTAGTCCATCTTGAAAGTTGTCGTCCATCTTGAACCCCTCCTCCCCCTCTTCAACCTTATGTGAGCCTGTCTGACCCCATTTCTTACCTTATCTTAACACTAATACTTACCACTACTTCCGTTCTAAAAAACTGTAACCCTACAATACAGTCTTCGCCCATCTTGAAGCCCCCCCTTAGCCTACAATAATACTACTGCTATTGCTAGTCCTACGACTGAAACTATTCCTACCATAAAGGCCTCATCTTGTAGATCCCGTCCATCTTGAAGCCCCCCCTTCACCTAATCTATTAATCTGTGTGACCCCAACTCTTACTCTGCCATACAAGTGAGTTGTGTTTGTGTTGTGTATTGGGTTGAAGCAACTGGAGGAAACAATAAATAAAAATTAGACATTGAAAGCCTTGAAACAGGGTTAATCAACAAAAAAAATTCAATTTTTACCTTGAACAGGACCAGGACCTGAACAGGGTGGGCTAGTCCATCTTGAAAGTTGTCGTCCATCTTGAACCCCTCCTCCCCCTCTTCAACCTTATGTGAGCCTGTCTGACCCTATTTCTTACCTTATCTTAATATTTACTTGCCACTACTTCCGATCTAAAAAACTGTAACCCTACAATACAGTCCTCGATCATCTTGAAGTCCCCCCTTAGCCTACAATAATACTACTGCTATTGCTAGTCCGACGACTGAAACTATTCCTACCATACAGGCCTCATCTTGTAGATCCTGTCCATCTTGAAGCCCCCCCTTCACCTAATCTATGAATCTGTCTGGCCCCAACTCTTACCCTGCCATACAAGTGAGTCGTTTGTGTTGTGTATTGGGTTGAAGCAACTGGAGGAAACAAAAAATAAAAATTAGACATTGAAAGCGTTGAAACAGGCTTAATCAATAAAAATAAAAATCAATTTTTACCTTGAACAGGACCAGGACATGAACAGGGTGGGCTAGCCTACCATAATACAACTGCTATTGCTAGTCCTACGACTGAAACTATTCCCACCATAAAGACCTAATCTTGTAGATCCCGTCCATCTTGAAGCCCCCCCTTCACCTACTCTATTAATCTGTCTGACCCCAACTCTTGCCCTGCCATACAAGTGAGTTGTGTTTGTGCTTGTGTACTGGGTTTAAGGTAACTGGAGGAAACATAAATAAAAGAATTAGACAGTGAAAGCCTTGAAACAGGATGAACCAATAAAAGAATTGCATTTTACCTTGAACAGGGTCAGCAGGACCATCTTGAACCCCACCTCCCTCCTCTTTCTACCATATATGAGCCTGTCTGACCCTATTTCTTACCTTATCTTAATACAAATATAATACTTAACACTACCGCTACGTCCAATCTAAAAAACTGTAACCCTACAATACAGTCCTCGCCCATCTTGAAGCCCCCCCTTAGCCTACCTTAATACTACTAATAGTACTGCTATTGCTAGTCCTACGACTGAAACTATTCCTACCATACAGGCCTCATCTTGTAGATCTCGTCCATCTTGAAGCCCCCGCTTCACCTAATCTATTAATCTGTGTGACCCCAACTCTTACCCTGCCATACAAGTGAGTTGTTTGTGTTGTGTATTGGGTTGAAGCAACTGGAGGAAACAATAAATAAAAATTAGACATTGAAAGCCTTGAAACAGGGTTAATCAACAACAAAAATTAAATTTTTACCTTGAACAGGACCAGGACCTGAACAGGGTGGGCTAGTCCATCTTGAAAGTTGTCGTCCATCTTGAACCCCTCCTCCCCCTCTTCAACCTTATGTGAGCCTGTCTGACCCTATTTCTTACCTTATCTTAATATTTACTTGCCACTACTTCCGATCTAAAAAACTGTAACCCTACAATACAGTCCTCGATCATCTTGAAGTCCCCCCTTAGCCTACAATAATACTACTGCTATTGCTAGTCCGACGACTGAAACTATTCCTACCATAAAGGCCTCATCTTGTAGATCCCGTCCATCTTGAAGCCCCCCCTTCACCTAATCTATGAATCTGTCTGACCCCAACTCTTACCCTGCCATACAAGTGAGTTGTTTGTGTTGTGTATTGGGTTGAAGCAACTGGAGGAAACAAAAAATAAAAATTAGACATTGAAAGCCTTGAAACAGGGTTAATCAATAAAAATAAAAATCAATTTTTACCTTGAACAGGACCAGGACATGAACAGGGTGGG
Organism: Odontamblyopus lacepedii; assembly: GCA_034769755.1. Lineage (NCBI taxonomy): Eukaryota > Metazoa > Chordata > Actinopteri > Gobiiformes > Gobiidae > Odontamblyopus > Odontamblyopus lacepedii. Next base: position 41,080,405 of record CM068347.1, on the reverse strand, counting down.
CTAGCCTACCATAATACAACTGCAATTGCTAGTCCTACGACTGAAACTATTCCTACCATAAAGACCTAATCTTGTAGATCCCGTCCATCTTGAAGCCCCCCCTTCACCTAATCTATTAATCTGTCTGACCCCAACTCTTGCCCTGCCATACAAGTGAGTTGTGTTTGTGCTTGTGTACTGGGTTTAAGGTAACTGGAGGAAACATAAATAAAAGAATTAGACAGTGAAAGCCTTGAAACAGGATGAACCAATAAAAGAATTGCATTTTACCTTGAACAGGGTCAGCAGGACCATCTTGAACCCCACCTCCCTCCTCTTTCTACCATATATGAGCCTGTCTGACCCTATTTCTTACCTTATCTTAATACAAATATAATACTTAACACTACCGCTACGTCCAATCTAAAAAACTGTAACCCTACAATACAGTCCTCGCCCATCTTGAAGCCCCCCCTTAGCCTACAATACTACTAATAGTACTGCTATTGCTAGTCCTACGACTGAAACTATTCCTACCATACAGGCCTCATCTTGTAGATCTCGTCCATCTTGAAGCCCCCCCTTCACCTAATCTATTAATCTGTGTGACCCCAACTCTTACCCTGCCATACAAGTGAGTTGTTTGTGTTGTGTATTGGGTTGAAGCAACTGGAGGAAACAATAAATAAAAATTAGACATTGAAAGCCTTGAAACAGGGTTAATCAACAAAAAAAATTCAATTTTTACCTTGAACAGGACCAGGACCTGGACGTGAAAAGGGTGGGCTAGTCCATCTTGAAAGTTGTCGTCCATCTTGAAAGTTGTCGTCCATCTTGAACCCCTCCTCCCCCTCTTCAACCTTATGTGAGCCTGTCTCACCCTATTTCTTGCCTTATCTTAATACTAATACTTACCACTACTTCCGATCTAAAAAACTGTAACCCTACAATACAGTCCTCGATCATCTTGAAGTCCCCCGTTAGCCTACAATAATACTACTGCTATTGCTAGTCCGACGACTGAAACTGTTCCTACCATACAGGCCTCATCTTGTAGATCCCCTCCATCTTGAAGCCCCCCCTTCACCTAATCTATTAATCTGTCTGACCCCAACTCTTGCCCTGCCATACAAGTGAGTTGTGTTTGTGCTTGTGTACTGGGTTTAAGGTAACTGGAGGAAACATAAATAAAAGAATTAGACATTGAAAGCCTTGAAACAGGGTTAATCAATAAAAATAAAAATCAATTTTTACCTTGAACAGGACCAGGACCAGGACATGAACAGGGTGGGCTAGCCTACCATAATACAACTGCTATTGCTAGTCCTACGACTGAAACTATTCCTACCATAAAGGCCTCATCTTGTAGATCCCGTCCATCTTGAAGCCCCCCCTTCACCTAATCTATTAATATGTCTGACCCCAACTCTTGCCCTGCCATACAAGTGAGTTGTGTTTGTGCTTGTGTACTGGGTTTAAGGTAACTGGAGGAAACATAAATAAAAGAATTAGACAGTGAAAGCCTTGAAACAGGATGAATCAATAAAAGAATTGCATTTTACCTTGAACAGGGTGGGCAGGACCATCTTGAACCCCACCTCCCTCCTCTTTCTACCATATATGAGCCTGTCTGACCCTATTTCTTACCTTATCTTAATACAAAAATAATACTTAACACTACCGCTACGTCCGATCTAAAAAACTGTAACCCTACAATACAGTCTTCGCCCATCTTGAAGCCCCCCCTTAGCCTACAATAATACTACTGCTATTGCTAGTCCTACGACTGAAACTATTCCTACCATACAGGCCTCATCTTGTAGATCCCGTCCATCTTGAAGCCCCCACTTCACCTAATCTATGAATCTGTCTGACCCCAACTCTTACCCTGCCATACAAGTGAGTTGTTTGTGTTGTGTATTGGGTTGAAGCAACTGGAGGAAACAAAAAATAAAAATTAGACATTGAAAGCCTTGAAACAGGGTTAATCAATAAAAATAAAAATCAATTTTTACCTTGAACAGGACCAGGACCAGGACATGAACAGGGTGGGCTAGCCTACCATAATACAACTGCTATTGCTAGTCCTACGACTGAAACTATTCCTACCATACAGGCCTTATCTTGTAGATCCCGTCCATCTTGAAGCCCCCCCCTTCACCTAATCTATTAATATGTCTGACCCCAACTCTTGCCCTGCCATACAAGTGAGTTGTGTTTGTGCTTGTGTACTGGGTTTAAGGTAACTGGAGGAAACATAAATAAAAGAATTAGACAGTGAAAGCCTTGAAACAGGATGAATCAATAAAAGAATTGCATTTTACCTTGAACAGGGTGGGCAGGACCATCTTGAACCCCACCTCCCTCCTCTTTCTACCATATATGAGCCTGTCTGACCCTATTTCTTACCTTATCTTATTACAAAAATAATACTTAACACTACCGCTACGTCCGATCTAAAAAACTGTAACCCTACAATACAGTCTTCGCCCATCTTGAAGCCCCCCCTTAGCCTACAATAATACTACTGCTATTGCTAGTCCTACGACTGAAACTATTCCTACCATACAGGCCTTATCTTGTAGATCCCGTCCATCTTGAAGCCCCCCCTTCACCTAATCTATTAATCTGTCTGACCCCAACTCTTGCCCTGCCATACAAGTGAGTTGTTTGTGTTGTGTATTGGGTTGAAGCAACTGGAGGAAACAATAAATAAAAGAATTAGACAGTGAAAGCCTTGAAACAGGATGAATCAATAAAAGAATTGCATTTTACCTTGAACAGGGTGGGCAGGACCATCTTGAACCCCACCTCCCTCCTCTTTCTACCATATATGAGCCTGTCTGACCTAATTTCTTACCTTATCTTAATACAAATATAATACTTAACACTACCGCTACGTCCAATCTAAAAAACTGTAACCCTACAATACAGTCTTCGCCCATCTTGAAGCCCCCCCTTAGCCTACAATAATACTACTGCTATTGCTAGTCCTACGACTGAAACTATTCCTACTATACAGGCCTCATCTTGTAGATCCCGTCCATCTTGAAGCCCCCACTTCACCTAATCTATTAATCTGTCTGACCCCAACTCTTACCCTGCCATACAAGCGAGTTGTTTGTGTTGTGTATTGGGTTGAAGCAACTGGAGGAAACAAAAAATAAAAATTAGACATTGAAAGCCTTGAAACAGGGTTAATCAATAAAAATAAAAATCAATTTTTACCTTGAACAGGACCAGGACCAAGACCAGGACATGAACAGGGTGGGCTAGCCTACCATAATACAACTGCTATTGCTAGTCCTACGACTGAAACTATTCCTACTATACAGGCCTCATCTTGTAGATCCCGTCCATCTTGAAGCCCCCCCTTCACCTAATCTATTAATCTGTCTGACCCCAACTCTTGCCCTGCCATACAAGTGAGTTGTTTGTGTTGTGTATTGGGTTGAAGCAACTGGAGGAAACAATAAATAAAAGAATTAGACAGTGAAAGCCTTGAAACAGGATGAATCAATAAAAATAAAAATCAATTTTTACCTTGAACAGGACCAGGACATGAACAGGGTGGGCTAGCCTACCATAATACAACTGCTATTGCTAGTCCTACGACTGAAACTATTCCTACCATAAAGGCCTCATCTTGTAGATCCCGTCCATCTTGAAGCCCCCCCTTCACCTAATCTATTAATATGTCTGACCCCAACTCTTGCCCTGCCATACAAGTGAGTTGTGTTTGTGCTTGTGTACTGGGTTTAAGGTAACTGGAGGAAACATAAATAAAAGAATTAGACAGTGAAAGCCTTGAAACAGGATGAATCAATAAAAGAATTGCATTTTACCTTGAACAGGGTGGGCAGGACCATCTTGAACCCCACCTCCCTCCTCTTTCTACCATATATGAGCCTGTCTGACCCTATTTCTTACCTCATCTTAATACAAAAATAATACTTAACACTACCGCTACGTCCGATCTAAAAAACTGTAACCCTACAATACAGTCTTCGCCCATCTTGAAGCCCCCCCTTAGCCTACAATAATACTACTGCTATTGCTAGTCCTACGACTGAAACTATTCCTACCATACAGGCCTCATCTTGTAGATCCCGTCCATCTTGAAGCCCCCCCTTCACCTAATCTATGAATCTGTCTGACCCCAACTCTTACCCTGCCATACAAGCGAGTTGTGTTTGTGCTTGTGTACTGGGTTTAAGGTAACTGGAGGAAATATAAATAAAAGAATTAGACATTGAAAGCCTTGAAACAGGGTTAATCAACAAAAAAAATTCTATTTTTACCTTGAACAGGACCAGGACGTGAACAGGGTGGGCTAGTCCATCTTGAAAGTTGTCGTCCATCTTGAACCCCTCCTCCCCCTCTTCAACCTTATGTGAGCCTGTCTGACCCTATTTCTTACCTTATCTTAACACTAATACTTACCACTACTTCCGTTCTAAAAAACTGTAACCCTACAATACAGTCTTCGCCCATCTTGAAGCCCCCCCTTAGCCTACAATAATACTACTGCTATTGCTAGTCCTACGACTGAAACTATTCCTACCATACAGGCCTCATCTTGTAGATCCCGTCCATCTTGAAGCCCCCCCTTCACCTAATCTATTAATCTGTCTGACCCCAACTCTTACCCTGCCATACAAGCGAGTTGTTTGTGTTGTGTATTGGGTTGAAGCAACTGGAGGAAACAAAAAATAAAAATTAGACATTGAAAGCCTTGAAACAGGGTTAATCAATAAAAATAAAAATCAATTTTTACCTTGAACAGGACCAGGACCAGGACATGAACAGGGTGGGCTAGCCTACCATAATACAACTGTTACTGCTAGTCCTACGACTGAAACTATTCCTACCATACAGGCCTTATCTTGTAGATCCCGTCCATCTTGAAGCCCCCCCTTCACCTAATCTATTAATCTGTCTGACCCCAACTCTTGCCCTGCCATACAAGTGAGTTGTTTGTGTTGTGTATTGGGTTGAAGCAACTGGAGGAAACAATAAATAAAAGAATTAGACATTGAAAGCCTTGAAACAGGATGAATCAATAAAAGAATTGCATTTTACCTTGAACAGGGTGGGCAGGACCATCTTGAACCCGACCTCCCTCCTCTTTCTACCATATATGAGCCTGTCTGACCCTATTTCTTACCTTATCTTAATACAAATATAATACTTAACACTACCGCTACGTCCAATCTAAAAAACTGTAACCCTACAATACAGTCCTCGCCCATCTTGAAGCCCCCGCTTAGCCTACAATAATACTACTGCTATTGCTAGTCCTACGACTGAAACTATTCCCACCATACAGGCCTCATCTTGTAGATCCCGTCCATCTTGAAGCCCCCCCTTCACCTAATCTATGAATCTGTCTGACCCCAACTCTTACCCTGCCATACAAGCGAGTTGTGTTTGTGCTTGTGTACTGGGTTTAAGGTAACTGGAGGAAATATAAATAAAAGAATTAGACATTGAAAGCCTTGAAACAGGGTTAATCAACAAAAAAAATTCAATTTTTACCTTGAACAGGACCAGGACGTGAACAGGGTGGGCTAGTCCATCTTGAAAGTTGTCGTCCATCTTGAACCCCTCCTCCCCCTCTTCAACCTTATGTGAGCCTGTCTGACCCTATTTCTTACCTTATCTTAACACTAATACTTACCACTACTTCCGTTCTAAAAAACTGTAACCCTACAATACAGTCTTCGCCCATCTTGAAGCCCCCCCTTAGCCTACAATAATACTACTGCTATTGCTAGTCCTACGACTGAAACTATTCCTACCATACAGGCCTCATCTTGTAGATCCCGTCCATCTTGAAGCCCCCACTTCACCTAATCTATTAATCTGTCTGACCCCAACTCTTACCCTGCCATACAAGCGAGTTGTTTGTGTTGTGTATTGGGTTGAAGCAACTGGAGGAAACAAAAAATAAAAATTAGACATTGAAAGCCTTGAAACAGGGTTAATCAATAAAAATAAAAATCAATTTTTACCTTGAACAGGACCAGGACATGAACAGGGTGGGCTAGCCTACCATAATACAACTGTTACTGCTAGTCCTACGACTGAAACTATTCCTACCATACAGGCCTTATCTTGTAGATCCCGTCCATCTTGAAGCCCCCCCTTCACCTAATCTATTAATCTGTCTGACCCCAACTCTTGCCCTGCCATACAAGTGAGTTGTGTTTGTGCTTGTGTACTGGGTTTAAGATAACTGGAGGAAACATAAATAACAGAATTAGACAGTGAAAGCCTTGAAACAGGATGAATCAATAAAAGAATTGCATTTTACCTTGAACAGGGTGGGCAGGACCATCTTGAACCCCACCTCCCTCCTCTTTCTACCATATATGAGCCTGTCTGACCCTATTTCTTACCTTATCTTAATACAAAAATAATACTTAACACTACCGCTACGTCCGATCTAAAAAACTGTAACCCTACAATACAGTCTTCGCCCATCTTGAAGCCCCCCCTTAGCCTACAATAATACTACTGCTATTGCTAGTCCTACGACTGAAACTATTCCTACCATACAGGCCTCATCTTGTAGATCCCGTCCATCTTGAAGCCCCCACTTCACCTAATCTATTAATCTGTCTGACCCCAACTCTAACCCTGCCATACAAGTGAGTTGTTTGTGTTGTGTATTGGGTTGAAGCAACTGGAGGAAACAAAAAATAAAAATTAGAAATTGAAAGCCTTGAAACAGGGTTAATCAATAAAAATAAAAATCAATTTTTACCTTGAACAGGACCAGGACCAGGACATGAACAGGGTGGGCTAGCCTACCATAATACAACTGTTACTGCTAGTCCTACGACTGAAACTATTCCTACCATACAGGCCTTATCTTGTAGATCCCGTCCATCTTGAAGCCCCCCCTTCACCTAATCTATTAATCTGTCTGACCCCAACTCTTGCCCTGCCATACAAGTGAGTTGTTTGTGTTGTGTATTGGGTTGAAGCAACTGGAGGAAACAATAAATAAAAGAATTAGACAGTGAAAGCCTTGAAACAGGATGAATCAATAAAAGAATTGCATTTTACCTTGAACAGGGTGGGCAGGACCATCTTGAACCCCACCTCCCTCCTCTTTCTACCATATATGAGCCTGTCTGACCCTATTTCTTACCTTATCTTAATACAAATATAATACTTAACACTACCGCTACGTCCGATCTAAAAAACTGTAACCCTACAATACAGTCTTCGCCCATCTTGAAGCCCCCCCTTAGCCTACAATAATACTACTGCTATTGCTAGTCCTACGACTGAAACTATTCCTACCAGACAGGCCTCATCTTGTAGATCCCGTCCATCTTGAAGCCCCCACTTCACCTAATCTATTAATCTGTCTGACCCCAACTCTTACCCTGCCATACAAGTGAGTTGTTTGTGTCGTGTATTGGGTTGAAGCAACTGGAGGAAACAAAAAGTAAAAATTAGACATTGAAAGCCTTGAAACAGGGTTAATCAACAAAAAAAATTCAATTTTTACCTTGAACAGGACCAGGACAGGACATGAACAGGGTGGGCTAGCGTGCCATAATACAACTGCTATTGCTAGTCCTACGACTGAAACTATTCCTACCATACAGGCCTCATCTTGTAGATCCGTCCATCTTGAAGCCCCCACTTCACCTAATCTATTAATCTGTGTGACCCCAACTCTTACCCTGCCATACAAGTGAGTTGTTTGTGTTGTGTATTGGGTTGAAGCAACTGGAGGAAACAATAAATAAAAATTAGACATTGAAAGCCTTGAAACAGGGTTAATCAATAAAAATAAAAATCA
>CM068347.1:40890124-41072504 GCA_034769755.1 Odontamblyopus lacepedii | reverse complement strand
CCACTTCACCTAATCTATTAATCTGTCTGACCCCAACTCTTACCCTGCCATACAAGTGAGTTGTTTGTGTCGTGTATTGGGTTGAAGCAACTGGAGGAAACAAAAAGTAAAAATTAGACATTGAAAGCCTTGAAACAGGGTTAATCAACAAAAAAAATTCAATTTTTACCTTGAACAGGACCAGGACGTGAACAGGGTGGGCTAGCGTACCATAATACAACTGCTATTGCTAGTCCTACGACTGAAACTATTCCTACCATACAGGCCTCATCTTGTAGATCCCGTCCATCTTGAAGCCCCCCCTTCACCTAATCTATTAATCTGTGTGACCCCAACTCTTACCCTGCCATACAAGTGAGTTGTTTGTGTTGTGTATTGGGTTGAAGCAACTGGAGGAAACAATAAATAAAAATTAGACATTGAAAGCCTTGAAACAGGGTTAATCAATAAAAATAAAAATCAATTTTTACCTTGAACAGGACCAGGACCAAGACCAGGACATGAACAGGGTGGGCTAGCCTACCATAATACAACTGTTACTGCTAGTCCTACGACTGAAACTATTCCTACCATACAGGCCTTATCTTGTAGATCCCGTCCATCTTGAAGCCCCCCCTTCACCTAATCTATTAATCTGTCTGACCCCAACTCTTGCCCTGCCATACAAGTGAGTTGTTTTGTGTTGTGTATTGGGTTGAAGCAACTGGAGGAAACAATAAATAAAAGAATTAGACAGTGAAAGCCTTGAAACAGGATGAATCAATAAAAATAAAAATCAATTTTTACCTTGAACAGGACCAGGACATGAACAGGGTGGGCTAGCCTACCATAATACAACTGCTATTGCTAGTCCTACGACTGAAACTATTCCTACCATAAAGGACTCATCTTGTAGATCCCGTCCATCTTGAAGCCCCCCCTTCACCCAATCTATTAATATGTCTGACCCCAACTCTTGCCCTGCCATACAAGTGAGTTGTGTTTGTGCTTGTGTACTGGGTTTAACGTAACTGGAGGAAACATAAATAAAAGAATTAGACAGTGAAAGCCTTGAAACAGGATGAATCAATAAAAGAATTGCATTTTACCTTGAACAGGGTGGGCAGGACCATCTTGAACCCCACCTCCCTCCTCTTTCTACCATATATGGAGCCTGTCTGACCCTCATTTCTTACCTCATCTTAATACAAAAATAATACTTAACACTACCGCTACGTCCGATCTAAAAAACTGTAACCCTACAATACAGTCTTCGCCCATCTTGAAGCCCCCCCTTAGCCTACAATAATACTACTGCTATTGCTAGTCCTACGACTGAAACTATTCCTACCATACAGGCCTCATCTTGTAGATCCCGTCCATCTTGAAGCCCCCACTTCACCTAATCTATTAATCTGTCTGACCCCAACTCTTACCCTGCCATACAAGTGAGTTGTTTGTGTTGTGTATTGGGTTGAAGCAACTGGAGGAAACAATAAATAAAAATTAGACATCGAAAGCCTTGAAACGGGGTTAATCAACAAAAAAAATTCAATTTTTACCTTGAACAGGACCAGGACCAGGACATGAACAGGGTGGGCTAGCCTACCATAATACAACTGCTATTGCTAGTCCTACGACTGAAACTATTCCTACCATAAAGGCCTCATCTTGTAGATCCCGTCCATCTTGAAGCCCCCACTTCACCTAATCTATTAATCTGTCTGACCCCAACTCTTACCCTGCCATACAAGCGAGTTGTTTGTGTTGTGTATTGGGTTGAAGCAACTGGAGGAAACAAAAAATAAAAATTAGACATTGAAAGCCTTGAAACAGGGTTAATGAATAAAAATAAAAATCAATTTTTACCTTGAACAGGACCAGGACATGAACAGGGTGGGCTAGCCTACCATAATACAACTGTTACTGCTAGTCCTACGACTGAAACTATTCCTACCATACAGGCCTTATCTTGTAGATCCCGTCCATCTTGAAGCCCCCCCTTCACCTAATCTATTAATCTGTCTGACCCCAACTCTTGCCCTGCCATACAAGTGAGTTGTTTGTGTTGTGTATTGGGTTGAAGCAACTGGAGGAAACAATAAATAAAAGAATTAGACAGTGAAAGCCTTGAAACAGGATGAATCAATAAAAGAATTGCATTTTACCTTGAACAGGGTGGGCAGGACCATCTTGAACCCCACCTCCCTCCTCTTTCTACCATATATGAGCCTGTCTGACCCTATTTCTTACCTTATCTTAATACAAATATAATACTTAACACTACCGCTACGTCCAATCTAAAAAACTGTAACCCTACAATACAGTCCTCGCCCAATTTGAAGCCCCCGCTTAGCCTACAATACTACTACTGCTATTGCTTGTTCTACAACTGAAACTATTCCCACCATACAGGCCTCATCTTGTAGATCCCGTCCATCTTGAAGCCCCCCCTTCACCTAATCTATAAATATGTCTGACCCCAACTCTTGCCCTGCCAAACAAGTGAGTTGTGTTTGTGCTTGTGTACTGGGTTTAAGGTAACTGGAGGAAATATAAATAAAAGAATTAGACACTGAAAGCCTTGAAACAGGGTTAATCAACAAAAAAAATTCAATTTTTACCTTGAACAGGACCAGGACGTGAACAGGGTGGGCTAGTCCATCTTGAAAGTTGTCGTCCATCTTGAACCCCTCCTCCCTCTTCAACCTTATGTGAGCCTGTCTGACCCTATTTCTTACCTTATCTTAACACTAATACTTACCACTACTTCCGTTCTAAAAAACTGTAACCCTACAATACAGTCTTCGCCCATCTTGAAGCCCCCCCTTAGCCTACAATAATACTACTGCTATTGCTAGTCCTACGACTGAAACTATTCCTACCATACAGGCCTCATCTTGTAGATCCCGTCCATCTTGAAGCCCCCACTTCACCTAATCTATTAATCTGTCTGACCCCAACTCTTACCCTGCCATACAAGCGAGTTGTTTGTGTTGTGTATTGGGTTGAAGCAACTGGAGGAAACAAAAAATAAAAATTAGACATTGAAAGCCTTGAAACAGGGTTAATCAATAAAAATAAAAATCAATTTTTACCTTGAACAGGACCAGGACCAGGACATGAACAGGGTGGGCTAGCCTACCATAATACAACTGTTACTGCTAGTCCTACGACTGAAACTATTCCTACCATACAGGCCTTATCTTGTAGATCCCCGTCCATCTTGAAGCCCCCCCTTCACCTAATCTATTAATCTGTCTGACCCCAACTCTTGCCCTGCCATACAAGTGAGTTGTTTGTGTTGTGTATTGGGTTGAAGCAACTGGAGGAAACAATAAATAAAAGAATGAGACAGTGAAAGCCTTGAAACAGGATGAATCAATAAAAAAATTGCATTTTACCTTGAACAGGGTGGGCAGGACCATCTTGAACCCCACCTCCCTCCTCTTTCTACCATATATGAGCCTGTCTGACCCTATTTCTTACCTTATCTTAATACAAATATAATACTTAACACTACCGCTACGTCCGATCTAAAAAACTGTAACCCTACAATACAGTCCTCGCCCAATTTGAAGCCCCCGCTTAGCCTACAATAATACTACTGCTATTGCTAGTCCTACGACTGAAACTATTCCTACCATACAGGCCTCATCTTGTAGATCCCGTCCATCTTGAAGCCCCCACTTCACCTAATCTATTAATCTGTCTGACCCCAACTCTTACCCTGCCATACAAGCGAGTTGTTTGTGTTGTGTATTGGGTTGAAGCAACTGGAGGAAACAAAAAATAAAAATTAGACATTGAAAGCCTTGAAACAGGGTTAATCAATAAAAATAAAAATCAATTTTTACCTTGAACAGGACCAGGACCAAGACCAGGACATGAACAGGGTGGGCTAGCCTACCATAATACAACTGCTATTGCTAGTCCTACGACTGAAACTATTCCTACTATACAGGCCTCATCTTGTAGATCCCGTCCATCTTGAAGCCCCCCCTTCACCTAATCTATTAATCTGTCTGACCCCAACTCTTGCCCTGCCATACAAGTGAGTTGTTTGTGTTGTGTATTGGGTTGAAGCAACTGGAGGAAACAATAAATAAAAGAATTAGACAGTGAAAGCCTTGAAACAGGATGAATCAATAAAAATAAAAATCAATTTTTACCTTGAACAGGACCAGGACATGAACAGGGTGGGCTAGCCTACCATAATACAACTGCTATTGCTAGTCCTACGACTGAAACTATTCCTACCATAAAGGCCTCATCTTGTAGATCCCGTCCATCTTGAAGCCCCCCCTTCACCTAATCTATGAATCTGTCTGACCCCAACTCTTACCCTGCCATACAAGCGAGTTGTGTTTGTGCTTGTGTACTGGGTTTAAGGTAACTGGAGGAAATATAAATAAAAGAATTAGACATTGAAAGCCTTGAAACAGGGTTAATCAACAAAAAAAATTCAATTTTTACCTTGAACAGGACCAGGACGTGAACAGGGTGGGCTAGTCCATCTTGAAAGTTGTCGTCCATCTTGAACCCCTCCTCCCCCTCTTCAACCTTATGTGAGCCTGTCTGACCCTATTTCTTACCTTATCTTAACACTAATACTTACCACTACTTCCGTTCTAAAAAACTGTAACCCTACAATACAGTCTTCGCCCATCTTGAAGCCCCCCCTTAGCCTACAATAATACTACTGCTATTGCTAGTCGTACGACTGAAACTATTCCTACCATACAGGCCTCATCTTGTAGATCCCGTCCATCTTGAAGCCCCCACTTCACCTAATCTATTAATCTGTCTGACCCCAACTCTTACCCTGCCATACAAGCGAGTTGTTTGTGTTGTGTATTGGGTTGAAGCAACTGGAGGAAACAAAAAATAAAAATTAGACAGTGAAAGCCTTGAAACAGGGTTAATCAATAAAAATAAAAATCAATTTTTACCTTGAACAGGACCAGGACATGAACAGGGTGGGCTAGCCTACCATAATACAACTGTTACTGCTAGTCCTACGACTGAAACTATTCCTACCATACAGGCCTTATCTTGTAGATCCCGTCCATCTTGAAGCCCCCCCTTCACCTAATCTATTAATCTGTCTGACCCCAACTCTTGCCCTGCCATACAAGTGAGTTGTGTTTGTGCTTGTGTACTGGGTTTAAGATAACTGGAGGAAACATAAATAACAGAATTAGACAGTGAAAGCCTTGAAACAGGATGAATCAATAAAAGAATTGCATTTTACCTTGAACAGGGTGGGCAGGACCATCTTGAACCCCACCTCCCTCCTCTTTCTACCATATATGAGCCTGTCTGACCCTATTTCTTACCTTATCTTAATACAAATATAATACTTAACACTACCGCTACGTCCGATCTAAAAAACTGTAACCCTACAATACAGTCTTCGCCCATCTTGAAGCCCCCCCTTAGCCTACAATAATACTACTGCTATTGCTAGTCCTACGACTGAAACTATTCCTACCAGACAGGCCTCATCTTGTAGATCCCGTCCATCTTGAAGCCCCCACTTCACCTAATCTATTAATCTGTCTGACCCCAACTCTTACCCTGCCATACAAGTGAGTTGTTTGTGTCGTGTATTGGGTTGAAGCAACTGGAGGAAACAAAAAGTAAAAATTAGACATTGAAAGCCTTGAAACAGGGTTAATCAACAAAAAAAATTCAATTTTTACCTTGAACAGGACCAGGACGTGAACAGGGTGGGCTAGCGTACCATAATACAACTGCTATTGCTAGTCCTACGACTGAAACTATTCCTACCATACAGGCCTCATCTTGTAGATCCCGTCCATCTTGAAGCCCCCCCTTCACCTAATCTATTAATCTGTGTGACCCCAACTCTTACCCTGCCATACAAGTGAGTTGTTTGTGTTGTGTATTGGGTTGAAGCAACTGGAGGAAACAATAAATAAAAATTAGACATTGAAAGCCTTGAAACAGGGTTAATCAATAAAAATAAAAATCAATTTTTACCTTGAACAGGACCAGGACCAAGACCAGGACATGAACAGGGTGGGCTAGCCTACCATAATACAACTGTTACTGCTAGTCCTACGACTGAAACTATTCCTACCATACAGGCCTTATCTTGTAGATCCCGTCCATCTTGAAGCCCCCCCTTCACCTAATCTATTAATCTGTCTGACCCCAACTCTTGCCCTGCCATACAAGTGAGTTGTTTGTGTTGTGTATTGGGTTGAAGCAACTGGAGGAAACAATAAATAAAAGAATTAGACAGTGAAAGCCTTGAAACAGGATGAATCAATAAAAATAAAAATCAATTTTTACCTTGAACAGGACCAGGACATGAACAGGGTGGGCTAGCCTACCATAATACAACTGCTATTGCTAGTCCTACGACTGAAACTATTCCTACCATAAAGGACTCATCTTGTAGATCCCGTCCATCTTGAAGCCCCCCCTTCACCCAATCTATTAATATGTCTGACCCCAACTCTTGCCCTGCCATACAAGTGAGTTGTGTTTGTGCTTGTGTACTGGGTTTAACGTAACTGGAGGAAACATAAATAAAAGAATTAGACAGTGAAAGCCTTGAAACAGGATGAATCAATAAAAGAATTGCATTTTACCTTGAACAGGGTGGGCAGGACCATCTTGAACCCCACCTCCCTCCTCTTTCTACCATATATGAGCCTGTCTGACCCTATTTCTTACCTCATCTTAATACAAAAATAATACTTAACACTACCGCTACGTCCGATCTAAAAAACTGTAACCCTACAATACAGTCTTCGCCCATCTTGAAGCCCCCCCTTAGCCTACAATAATACTACTGCTATTGCTAGTCCTACGACTGAAACTATTCCTACCATACAGGCCTCATCTTGTAGATCCCGTCCATCTTGAAGCCCCCACTTCACCTAATCTATTAATCTGTCTGACCCCAACTCTTACCCTGCCATACAAGCGAGTTGTTTGTGTTGTGTATTGGGTTGAAGCAACTGGAGGAAACAAAAAATAAAAATTAGACATTGAAAGCCTTGAAACAGGATTAATCAATAAAAATAAAAATCAATTTTTACCTTGAACAGGACCAGGACCAGGACATGAACAGGGTGGGCTAGCCTACCATAATACAACTGCTATTGCTAGTTTTACGACTGAAACTATTCCTACCATAAAGGCCTCATCTTGTAGATCCCGTCCATCTTGAAGCCCCCACTTCACCTAATCTATTAATCTGTCTGACCCCAACTCTTACCCTGCCATACAAGCGAGTTGTTTGTGTTGTGTATTGGGTTGAAGCAACTGGAGGAAACAATAAATAAAAGAATTAGACATTGAAAGCCTTGAAACAGGATGAATCAATAAAAGAATTGCATTTTACCTTGAACAGGGTGGGCAGGACCATCTTGAACCCCACCTCCCTCCTCTTTCTACCATATATGAGCCTGTCTGACCCTATTTCTTACCTTATCTTAATACAAATATAATACTTAACACTACCGCTACGTCCAATCTAAAAAACTGTAACCCTACAATACAGTCCTCGCCCAATTTGAAGCCCCCGCTTAGCCTACAATACTACTACTGCTATTGCTTGTTCTACAACTGAAACTATTCCCACCATACAGGCCTCATCTTGTAGATCCCGTCCATCTTGAAGCCCCCCCTTCACCTAATCTATAAATATGTCTGACCCCAACTCTTGCCCTGCCAAACAAGTGAGTTGTGTTTGTGCTTGTGTACTGGGTTTAAGGTAACTGGAGGAAATATAAATAAAAGAATTAGACACTGAAAGCCTTGAAACAGGGTTAATCAACAAAAAAAATTCAATTTTTACCTTGAACAGGACCAGGACGTGAACAGGGTGGGCTAGTCCATCTTGAAAGTTGTCGTCCATCTTGAACCCCTCCTCCCCCTCTTCAACCTTATGTGAGCCTGTCTGACCCTATTTCTTACCTTATCTTAACACTAATACTTACCACTACTTCCGTTCTAAAAAACTGTAACCCTACAATACAGTCTTCGCCCATCTTGAAGCCCCCCCTTAGCCTACAATAATACTACTGCTATTGCTAGTCCTACGACTGAAACTATTCCTACCATACAGGCCTCATCTTGTAGATCCCGTCCATCTTGAAGACCCCACTTCACCTAATCTATTAATCTGTCTGACCCCAACTCTTACCCTGCCATACAAGCGAGTTGTTTGTGTTGTGTATTGGGTTGAAGCAACTGGAGGAAACAAAAAATAAAAATTAGACATTGAAAGCCTTGAAACAGGGTTAATCAATAAAAATAAAAATCAATTTTTACCTTGAACAGGACCAGGACCAGGACATGAACAGGGTGGGCTAGCCTACCATAATACAACTGTTACTGCTAGTCCTACGACTGAAACTATTCCTACCATACAGGCCTTATCTTGTAGATCCCGTCCATCTTGAAGCCCCCCCTTCACCTAATCTATTAATCTGTCTGACCCCAACTCTTGCCCTGCCATACAAGTGAGTTGTTTGTGTTGTGTATTGGGTTGAAGCAACTGGAGGAAACAATAAATAAAAGAATTAGACAGTGAAAGCCTTGAAACAGGATGAATCAATAAAAGAATTGCATTTTACCTTGAACAGGGTGGGCAGGACCATCTTGAACCCCACCTCCCTCCTCTTTCTACCATATATGAGCCTGTCTGACCCTATTTCTTACCTTATCTTAATACAAATATAATACTTAACACTACCGCTACGTCCAATCTAAAAAACTGTAACCCTACAATACAGTCCTCGCCCAATTTGAAGCCCCCGCTTAGCCTACAATAATACTACTGCTATTGCTAGTTCTACGACTGAAACTATTCCCACCATACAGGCCTCATCTTGTAGATCCCGTCCATCTTGAAGCCCCCCCTTCACCTAATCTATGAATCTGTCTGACCCCAACTCTTACCCTGCCATACAAGCGAGTTGTGTTTGTGCTTGTGTACTGGGTTTAAGGTAACTGGAGGAAATATAAATAAAAGAATTAGACATTGAAAGCCTTGAAACAGGGTTAATCAACAAAAAAAATTCAATTTTTACCTTGAACAGGACCAGGACGTGAACAGGGTGGGCTAGTCCATCTTGAAAGTTGTCGTCCATCTTGAACCCCTCCTCCCCCTCTTCAACCTTATGTGAGCCTGTCTGACCCTATTTCTTACCTTATCTTAACACTAATACTTACCACTACTTCCGTTCTAAAAAACTGTAACCCTACAATACAGTCTTCGCCCATCTTGAAGCCCCCCCTTAGCCTACAATAATACTACTGCTATTGCTAGTCCTACGACTGAAACTATTCCTACCATACAGGCCTCATCTTGTAGATCCCGTCCATCTTGAAGCCCCCACTTCACCTAATCTATTAATCTGTCTGACCCCAACTCTTACCCTGCCATACAAGCGAGTTGTTTGTGTTGTGTATTGGGTTGAAGCAACTGGAGGAAACAAAAAATAAAAATTAGACATTGAAAGCCTTGAAACAGGGTTAATCAATAAAAATAAAAATCAATTTTTACCTTGAACAGGACCAGGACATGAACAGGGTGGGCTAGCCTACCATAATACAACTGCTATTGCTAGTCCTACGACTGAAACTATTCCTACCATAAAGGCCTCATCTTGTAGATCCCGTCCATCTTGAAGCCCCCCCTTCACCTAATCTATTAATCTGTCTGACCCCAACTCTTGCCCTGCCATACAAGTGAGTTGTGTTTGTGCTTGTGTACTGGGTTTAAGGTAACTGGAGGAAACATAAATAAAAGAATTAGACATTGAAAGCCTTGAAAAGGGGTTAATCAATAAAAATAAAAATCAATTTTTACCTTGAACAGGACCAGGACCAGGACCAGGACATGAACAGGGTGGGCTAGCCTACCATAATACAACTGCTATTGCTAGTCCTACGACTGAAACTATTCCTACCATACAGGCCTCATCTTGTAGATCCCGTCCATCTTGAAGCCCCCCCTTCACCTAATCTATTAATCTGTGTGACCCCAACTCTTACCCTGCCATACAAGTGAGTTGTTTGTGTTGTGTATTGGGTTGAAGCAACTGGAGGAAACAATAAATAAAAATTAGACATTGAAAGCCTTGAAACAGGGTTAATCAACAAAAAAAATTCAATTTTTACCTTGAACAGGACCAGGACGTGAACAGGGTGGGCTAGTCCATCTTGAAAGTTGTCGTCCATCTTGAACCCCTCCTCCCCCTCTTCAACCTTATGTGAGCCTGTCTGACCCTATTTCGTACCTTATCTTAATACTAATACTTACCACTACTTCCGATCTAAAAAACTGTAACCCTACAATACAGTCTTCGCCCATCTTGAAGCCCCCCCTTAGCCTACAATAATACTACTGCTATTGCTAGTTCTACGACTGAAACTATTCCTACCATACAGGCCTCATCTTGTAGATCCCGTCCATCTTGAAGCCCCCCCTTCACCTAATCTATTAATCTGTCTGACCCCAACTCTTGCCCTGCCATACAAGTGAGTTGTGTTTGTGCTTGTGTACTGGGTTTAAGGTAACTGGAGGAAACATAAATAAAAGAATTAGACATTGAAAGCCTTGAAACAGGGTTAATCAATAAAAAGAAAAATCAATTTTTACCTTGAACAGGACCAGGACCAGGACATGAACAGGGTGGGCTAGCCTACCATAATACAACTGCTATTGCTAGTCCTACGACTGAAACTATTCCTACTATACAGGCCTCATCTTGTAGATCCCGTCCATCTTGAAGCCCCCCCTTCACCTAATCTATTAATCTGTCTGACCCCAACTCTTGCCCTGCCATACAAGTGAGTTGTTTGTGTCGTGTATTGGGTTGAAGCAACTGGAGGAAACAATAAATAAAAGAATTAGACAGTGAAAGCCTTGAAACAGGATGAATCAATAAAAGAATTGCATTTTACCTTGAACAGGGTGGGCAGGACCATCTTAAACCCGACCTCCCTCCTCTTTCTACCATATATGAGCCTGTCTGACCCTATTTCTTACCTTATCTTAATACAAATATAATACTTAACACTACCGCTACGTCCAATCTAAAAAACTGTAACCCTACAATACAGTCCTCGCCCATCTTGAAGCCCCCCCTTACCTACAATACTACTACTGCTATTGCTAGTCCTACGACTGAAACTATTCCCACCATACAGGCCTCATCTTGTAGATCCCGTCCATCTTGAAGCCCCCCCTTCACCTAATCTATGAATCTGTCTGACCCCAACTCTTACCCTGCCATACAAGCGAGTTGTGTTTGTGCTTGTGTACTGGGTTTAAGGTAACTGGAGGAAATATAAATAAAAGAATTAGACATTGAAAGCCTTGAAACAGGGTTAATCAACGAAAAAAATTCAATTTTT
Source organism: Odontamblyopus lacepedii (assembly GCA_034769755.1). NCBI lineage: Eukaryota > Metazoa > Chordata > Actinopteri > Gobiiformes > Gobiidae > Odontamblyopus > Odontamblyopus lacepedii. The sequence goes on along the minus strand of CM068347.1, from coordinate 41,061,119 downwards.
ACCTTGAACAGGACCAGGACGTGAACAGGGTGGGCTAGTCCATCTTGAAAGTTGTCGTCCATCTTGACCCCTCCTCCCCCTCTTCAACCTTATGTGAGCCTGTCTGACCCTATTTCTTACCTTATCTTAACACTAATACTTACCACTACTTCCGTTCTAAAAAACTGTAACCCTACAATACAGTCCTCGCCGATCTTGAAGCCCCCGCTTAGCCTACAATAATACTACTGCTATTGCTAGTCCTACGACTGAAACTATTCCCACCATACAGGCCTCATCTTGTAGATCCCGTCCATCTTGAAGCCCCCCCTTCACCTAATCTATGAATCTGTCTGACCCCAACTCTTACCCTGCCATACAAGTGAGTTGTTTGTGTTGTGTATTGGGTTGAAGCAACTGGAGGAAACAAAAAGTAAAAATTAGACATTGAATGCCTTGAAACAAGGTTAATAAATGAAATTTTAAAAATCAATTTTTACCTTGAACAGGACCAGCACCAGGACCAGGACATGAACAGGGTGGGCTAGCCTACCATAATACAACTGCTATTGCTAGTCCTACGACTGAAACTATTCCTACCATACAGGCCTCATCTTGTAGATCCCGTCCATCTTGAAGCCCCCCCTTCACCTAATCTATTAATCTGTCTGACCCCAACTCTTACCCTGCCATACAAGTGAGTTGTTTGTGTTGTGTATTGGGTTGAAGCAACTGGAGGAAACAATAAATACAAATTAGACATTGAAAGCCTTGAAACAGGGTTAATCAATAAAAATAAAAATCAATTTTTACCTTGAACAGGACCAGGACATGAACAGGGTGGGCTAGCCTACCATAATACAACTGCTATTGCTAGTCCTACGACTGAAACTATTCCTACCATAAAGGCCTCATCTTGTAGATCCCGTCCATCTTGAAGCCCCCCCTTCACCTAATCTATTAATCTGTCTGACCCCAACTCTTGCCCTGCCATACAAGTGAGTTGTGTTTGTGCTTGTGTACTGGGTTTAAGGTAACTGGAGGAAAAATAAATAAAAGAATTAGACAGTGAAAGCCTTGAAACAGGATGAATCAATAAAAGAATTGCATTTTACCTTGAACAGGGTGGGCAGGACCATCTTGAACCCCACCTCCCTCCTCTTTCTACCATATATGAGCCTGTCTGACCCTATTTCTTACCTTATCTTAATACAAAAATAATACTTAACACTACCGCTACGTCCGATCTAAAAAACTGTAACCCTACAATACAGTCTTCGCCCATCTTGAAGCCCCCCCTTAGCCTACAATAATACTACTGCTATTGCTAGTCCTACGACTGAAACTATTCCTACCATACAGGCCTCATCTTGTAGATCCCGTCCATCTTGAAGCCCCCACTTCACCTAATCTATTAATCTGTCTGACCCCAACTCTTGCCCTGCCATACAAGTGAGTTGTTTGTGTTGTGTATTGGGTTGAAGCAACTGGAGGAAACAATAAATAAAAGAATTAGACAGTGAAAGCCTTGAAACAGGATGAATCAATAAAAGAATTGCATTTTACCTTGAACAGGGTGGGCAGGACCATCTTAAACCCGACCTCCCTCCTCTTTCTACCATATATGAGCCTGTCTGACCCTATTTCTTACCTTATCTTAATACAAATATAATACTTAACACTACCGCTACGTCCAATCTAAAAAACTGTAACCCTACAATACAGTCCTCGCCCAATTTGAAGCCCCCGCTTAGCCTACAATAATACTACTGCTATTGCTAGTTCTACGACTGAAACTATTCCCACCATACAGGCCTCATCTTGTAGATCCCGTCCATCTTGAAGCCCCCCCTTCACCTAATCTATTAATCTGTCTGACCCCAACTCTTACCCTGCCATACAAGTGAGTTGTTTGTGTTGTGTATTGGGTTGAAGCAACTGGAGGAAACAATAAATACAAATTAGACATTGAAAGCCTTGAAACAGGGTTAATCAACAAAAAAAATTCAATTTTTACCTTGAACAGGACCAGGACGTGAACAGGGTGGGCTAGTCCATCTTGAAAGTTGTCGTCCATCTTGACCCCTCCTCCCCCTCTTCAACCTTATGTGAGCCTGTCTGACCCTATTTCTTACCTTATCTTAACACTAATACTTACCACTACTTCCGTTCTAAAAAACTGTAACCCTACAATACAGTCTTCGCCCATCTTGAAGCCCCCCCTTAGCCTACAATAATACTACTGCTATTGCTAGTCCTACGACTGAAACTATTCCTACCATACAGGCCTCATCTTGTAGATCCCGTCCATCTTGAAGCCCCCACTTCACCTAATCTATTAATCTTTCTGACCCCAACTCTTACCCTGCCATACAAGCGAGTTGTTTGTGTTGTGTATTGGGTTGAAGCAACTGGAGGAAACAAAAAATAAAAATTAGACATTGAAAGCCTTGAAACAGGGTTAATCAATAAAAATAAAAATCAATTTTTACCTTGAACAGGACCAGGACCAGGACATGAACAGGGTGGGCTAGCCTACCATAATACAACTGTTACTGCTAGTCCTACGACTGAAACTATTCCTACCATACATGCCTTATCTTGTAGATCCCCGTCCATCTTGAAGCCCCCCCTTCACCTAATCTATTAATCTGTCTGACCCCAACTCTTTCCCTGCCATACAAGTGAGTTGTGTTTGTGCTCGTGTACTGGGTTAAAGGTAACTGGAGGAAATATAAATAAAAGAATTAGACATTGAAAGCCTTGAAACAGGGTTAATCAATAAAAATAAAAATCAATTTTTACCTTGAACAGGACCAGGACATGAACAGGGTGGGCTAGCCTACCATAATACAACTGCTATTGCTAGTCCTACGACTGAAACTATTCCTACCATAAAGGCCTCATCTTGTAGATCCCGTCCATCTTGAAGCCCCCCCTTCACCTAATCTATTAATATGTCTGACCCCAACTCTTGCCCTGCCATACAAGTGAGTTGTGTTTGTGCTTGTGTACTGGGTTTAAGGTAACTGGAGGAAAAATAAATAAAAGAATTAGACAGTGAAAGCCTTGAAACAGGATGAATCAATAAAAGAATTGCATTTTACCTTGAACAGGGCGGGCAGGACCATCTTGAACCCCACCTCCCTCCTCTTTCTACCATATATGAGCCTGTCTGACCCTATTTCTTACCTTATCTTAATACAAAAATAATACTTAACACTACCGCTACGTCCGATCTAAAAAACTGTAACCCTACAATACAGTCTTCGCCCATCTTGAAGCCCCCCCTTAGCCTACAATAATACTACTGCTATTGCTAGTCCTACGACTGAAACTATTCCTACCATACAGGCCTCATCTTGTAGATCCCGTCCATCTTGAAGCCCCCACTTCACCTAATCTATTAATCTGTCTGACCCCAACTCTTACCCTGCCATGCAAGTGAGTTGTTTGTGTTGTGTATTGGGTTGAAGCAACTGGAGGAAACAAAAAATAAAAATTAGACATTGAAAGCCTTGAAACAGGGTTAATCAATAAAAATAAAAATCAATTTTTACCTTGAACAGGACCAGGACCAGGACATGAACAGGGTGGGCTAGCCTACCATAATACAACTGTTACTGCTAGTCCTACGACTGAAACTATTCCTACCATACAGGCCTTATCTTGTAGATCCCGTCCATCTTGAAGCCCCCCCTTCACCTAATCTATTAATCTGTCTGACCCCAACTCTTGCCCTGCCATACAAGTGAGTTGTTTGTGTTGTGTATTGGGTTGAAGCAACTGGAGGAAACAATAAATAAAAGAATTAGACAGTGAAAGCCTTGAAACAGGATGAATCAATAAAAGAATTGCATTTTACCTTGAACAGGGTGGGCAGGACCATCTTGAACCCCACCTCCCTCCTCTTTCTACCATGTATGAGCCTGTCTGACACTATTTCTTACCTCATCTTAATACAAATATAATACTTAACACTACTGCTACGTCCAATCTAAAAAACTGTAACCCTACAATACAGTCCTCGCCCAATTTGAAGCCCCCGCTTAGCCTACAATAATACTACTGCTATTGCTTGTTCTACAACTGAAACTATTCCCACCATTCAGGCCTCATCTTGTAGATCCCGTCCATCTTGAAGCCCCCCCTTCACCTAATCTATAAATATGTCTGACCCCAACTCTTGCCCTGCCAAACAAGTGAGTTGTGTTTGTGCTTGTGTACTGGGTTTAAGGTAACTGGAGGAAATATAAATAAAAGAATTAGACACTGAAAGCCTTGAAACAGGGTTAATCAACAAAAAAAATTCTATTTTTACCTTGAACAGGACCAGGACGTGAACAGGGTGGGCTAGTCCATCTTGAAAGTTGTCGTCCATCTTGAACCCCTCCTCCCCCTCTTCAACCTTATGTGAGCCTGTCTGACCCTATTTCTTACCTTATCTTAACACTAATACTTACCACTACTTCCGTTCTAAAAAACTGTAACCCTACAATACAGTCTTTGCCCATCTTGAAGCCCCCCCTTAGCCTACAATAATACTACTGCTATTGCTAGTCCTACGACTGAAACTATTCCTACTATACAGGCCTCATCTTGTAGATCCCGTCCATCTTGAAGCCCCCCCTTCACCTAATCTATTAATCTGTCTGACCCCAACTCTTGCCCTGCCATACAAGTGAGTTGTTTGTGTTGTGTATTGGGTTGAAGCAACTGGAGGAAACAAAAAATAAAAATTAGACATTGAAAGCCTTGAAACAGGGTTAATCAATAAAAATAAAAATCAATTTTTACCTTGAACAGGACCAGGACCAGGACATGAACAGGGTGGGCTAGCCTACCATAATACAACTGTTACTGCTAGTCCTACGACTGAAACTATTCCTACCATAAAGGCCTCATCTTGTAGATCCCGTCCATCTTGAAGCCCCCCCTTCACCTAATCTATTAATCTGTCTGACCCCAACTCTTGCCCTGCCATACAAGTGAGTTGTGTTTGTGCTTGTGTACTGGGTTTAAGGTAACTGGAGGAAACATAAATAAAAGAATTAGACAGTGAAAGCCTTGAAACAGGATGAATCAATAAAAGAATTGCATTTTACCTTGAACAGGGTGGGCAGGACCATCTTGAACCCCTCCTCCCTCCTCTTTCTACCATATATGAGCCTGTCTGACCCTATTTCTTACCTTATCTTAATACAAAAATAATACTTAACACTACCGCTACGTCCGATCTAAAAAACTGTAACCCTACAATACAGTCTTCGCCCATCTTGAAGCCCCCCCTTAGCCTACAATAATACTACTGCTATTGCTAGTCCTACGACTGAAACTATTCCTACCATACAGGCCTCATCTTGTAGATCCCGTCCATCTTGAAGCCCCCCCTTCACCTAATCTATTAATCTGTCTGACCCCAACTCTTGCCCTGCCATACAAGTGAGTTGTGTTTGTGCTTGTGTACTGGGTTTAAGGTAACTGGAGGAAACATAAATAAAAGAATTAGACATTGAAAGCCTTGAAAAGGGGTTAATCAATAAAAATAAAAATCAATTTTTACCTTGAACAGGACCAGGACCAGGACCAGGACATGAACAGGGTGGGGTAGCCTACCATAATACAACTGCTATTGCTAATCCTACGACTGAAACTATTCCTACCATACAGGCCTCATCTTGTAGATCCCGTCCATCTTGAAGCCCCCCCTTCACCTAATCTATTAATCTGTGTGACCCCAACTCTTACCTTGCCATACAAGTGAGTTGTTTGTGTTGTGTATTGGGTTGAAGCAACTGGAGGAAACAATAAATAAAAATTAGACATTGAAAGCCTTGAAACAGGGTTAATCAACAAAAAAAATTCAATTTTTACCTTGAACAGGACCAGGACGTGAACAGGGTGGGCTAGTCCATCTTGAAAGTTGTCGTCCATCTTGAACCCCTCCTCCCCCTCTTCAACCTTATGTGAGCCTGTCTGACCCTATTTCTTACCTTATCTTAATACTAATACTTACCACTACTTCCGATCTAAAAAACTGTAACCCTACAATACAGTCTTCGCCCATCTTGAAGCCCCCCCTTAGCCTACAATAATACTACTGCTATTGCTAGTTCTACGACTGAAACTATTCCTACCATACAGGCCTCATCTTGTAGATCCCGTCCATCTTGAAGCCCCCCCTTCACCTAATCTATTAATCTGTCTGACCCCAACTCTTGCCCTGCCATACAAGTGAGTTGTGTTTGTGCTTGTGTACTGGGTTTAAGGTAACTGGAGGAAACATAAATAAAAGAATTAGACATTGAAAGCCTTGAAACAGGGTTAATCAATAAAAATAAAAATCAATTTTTACCTTGAACAGGACCAGGACCAGGACATGAACAGGGTGGGCTAGCCTACCATAATACAACTGCTATTGCTAGTCCTACGACTGAAACTATTCCTACTATACAGGCCTCATCTTGTAGATCCCGTCCATCTTGAAGCCCCCCCTTCACCTAATCTATTAATCTGTCTGACCCCAACTCTTGCCCTGCCATACAAGTGAGTTGTTTGTGTTGTGTATTGGGTTGAAGCAACTGGAGGAAACAATAAATAAAAGAATTAGACAGTGAAAGCCTTGAAACAGGATGAATCAATAAAAGAATTGCATTTTACCTTGAACAGGGTGGGCAGGACCATCTTAAACCCGACCTCCCTCCTCTTTCTACCATATATGAGCCTGTCTGACCCTATTTCTTACCTTATCTTAATACAAATATAATACTTAACACTACCGCTACGTCCAATCTAAAAAACTGTAACCCTACAATACAGTCCTCGCCCATCTTGAAGCCCCCCCTTACCTACAATAATACTACTGCTATTGCTAGTCCTACGACTGAAACTATTCCCACCATACAGGCCTCATCTTGTAGATCCCGTCCATCTTGAAGCCCCCCCTTCACCTAATCTATGAATCTGTCTGACCCCAACTCTTACCCTGCCATACAAGCGAGTTGTGTTTGTGCTTGTGTACTGGGTTTAAGGTAACTGGAGGAAATATAAATAAAAGAATTAGACATTGAAAGCCTTGAAACAGGGTTAATCAACAAAAAAAATTCAATTTTTACCTTGAACAGGACCAGGACGTGAACAGGGTGGGCTAGTCCATCTTCAAAGTTGTCGTCCATCTTGACCCCTCCTCCCCCTCTTCAACCTTATGTGAGCCTGTCTGACCCTATTTCTTACCTTATCTTAACACTAATACTTACCACTACTTCCGTTCTAAAAAACTGTAACCCTACAATACAGTCCTCGCCGATCTTGAAGCCCCCGCTTAGCCTACAATAATACTACTGCTATTGCTAGTCCTACGACTGAAACTATTCCCACCATACAGGCCTCATCTTGTAGATCCCGTCCATCTTGAAGCCCCCCCCTTCACCTAATCTATGAATCTGTCTGACCCCAACTCTTACCCTGCCATACAAGTGAGTTGTTTGTGTTGTGTATTGGGTTGAAGCAACTGGAGGAAACAAAAAGTAAAAATTAGACATTGAATGCCTTGAAACAAGGTTAATAAATAAAATTTTAAAAATCAATTTTTACCTTGAACAGGACCAGGACCAGGACCAGGACATGAACAGGGTGGGCTAGCCTACCATAATACAACTGCTATTGCTAGTCCTACGACTGAAACTATTCCTACCATACAGGCCTCATCTTGTAGATCCCGTCCATCTTGAAGCCCCCCCTTCACCTAATCTATTAATCTGTCTGACCCCAACTCTTACCCTGCCATACAAGTGAGTTGTTTGTGTTGTGTATTGGGTTGAAGCAACTGGAGGAAACAATAAATACAAATTAGACATTGAAAGCCTTGAAACAGGGTTAATCAACAAAAAAAATTCAATTTTTACCTTGAACAGGACCAGGACCTGAACAGGGTGGGCTAGTCCATCTTGAAAGTTGTCGTCCATCTTGAACCCCTCCTCCCCCTCTTCAACCTTATGTGAGCCTGTCTGACCCTATTTCTTACCTTATCTTAACACTAATACTTACCACTACTTCCGATCTAAAAAACTGTAACCCTACAATACAGTCCTCGATCATCTTGAAGCCCCCCCTTAGCCTAACATAATACTACCACTAATACTACTGCTATTGCTCGTCCTACGACTGAAACTATTCCTACCATACAGGCCTCATCTTGTAGATCCCGTCCATCTTGAAGCCCCCCCCCTTCACCTAATCTATTAATCTGTGTGACCCCAACTCTTACCCTGCCATACAAGTGAGTTGTTTGTGTTGTGTATTGGGTTGAAGCAACTGGAGGAAACAATAAATAAAAATTAGACATCGAAAGCCTTGAAACAGGGTTAATCAACAAAAAAAATTCAATTTTTACCTTGAACAGGACCAGGACGTGAACAGGGTGGGCTAGTCCATCTTGAAAGTTGTCGTCCATCTTGAACCCCTCCTCCCCCTCTTCAACCTTATGTGAGCCTGTCTGACCCTATTTCTTACCTTATCTTAACACTAATACTTACCACTACTTCCGTTCTAAAAAACTGTAACCCTACAATACAGTCTTCGCCCATCTTGAAGCCCCCCCTTAGCCTACAATAATACTACTGCTATTGCTAGTCCTACGACTGAAACTATTCCTACCATACAGGCCTCATCTTGTAGATCCCGTCCATCTTGAAGCCCCCACTTCACCTAATCTATTAATCTTTCTGACCCCAACTCTTACCCTGCCATACAAGCGAGTTGTTTGTGTTGTGTATTGGGTTGAAGCAACTGGAGGAAACAAAAAATAAAAATTAGACATTGAAAGCCTTGAAACAGGGTTAATCAATAAAAATAAAAATCAATTTTTACCTTGAACAGGACCAGGACCAGGACCAGGACATGAACAGGGTGGGCTAGCCTACCATAATACAACTGTTACTGCTAGTCCTACGACTGAAACTATTCCTACCATACATGCCTTATCTTGTAGATCCCGTCCATCTTGAAGCCCCCCCTTCACCTAATCTATTAATCTGTCTGACCCCAACTCTTTCCCTGCCATACAAGTGAGTTGTGTTTGTGCTCGTGTACTGGGTTAAAGGTAACTGGAGGAAATATAAATAAAAGAATTAGACATTGAAAGCCTTGAAACAGGGTTAATCAATAAAAATAAAAATCAATTTTTACCTTGAACAGGACCAGGACATGAACAGGGTGGGCTAGCCTACCATAATACAACTGCTATTGCTAGTCCTACGACTGAAACTATCCCTACCATAAAGGCCTCATCTTGTAGATCCCGTCCATCTTGAAGCCCCCCCTTCACCTAATCTATTAATATGTCTGACCCCAACTCTTGCCCTGCCATACAAGTGAGTTGTGTTTGTGCTTGTGTACTGGGTTTAAGGTAACTGGAGGAAAAATAAATAAAAGAATTAGACAGTGAAAGCCTTGAAACAGGATGAATCAATAAAAGAATTGCATTTTACCTTGAACAGGGTGGGCAGGACCATCTTGAACCCCACCTCCCTCCTCTTTCTACCATATATGAGCCTGTCTGACCCAATTTCTTACCTTATCTTAATACAAAAATAATACTTAACACTACCGCTACGTCCGATCTAAAAAACTGTAACCCTACAATACAGTCTTCGCCCATCTTGAAGCCCCCCCTTAGCCTACAATAATACTACTGCTATTGCTAGTCCTACGACTGAAACTATTCCTACCATACAGGCCTCATCTTGTAGATCCCGTCCATCTTGAAGCCCCCACTTCACCTAATCTATTAATCTGTCTGACCCCAACTCTTACCCTGCCATGCAAGTGAGTTGTTTGTGTTGTGTATTGGGTTGAAGCAACTGGAGGAAACAAAAAATAAAAATTAGACATTGAAAGCCTTGAAACAGGGTTAATCAATAAAAATAAAAATCAATTTTTACCTTGAACAGGACCAGGACCAGGACATGAACAGGGTGGGCTAGCCTACCATAATACAACTGTTACTGCTAGTCCTACGACTGAAACTATTCCTACCATACAGGCCTTATCTTGTAGATCCCGTCCATCTTGAAGCCCCCCCTTCACCTAATCTATTAATCTGTCTGACCCCAACTCTTGCCCTGCCATACAAGTGAGTTGTTTGTGTTGTGTATTGGGTTGAAGCAACTGGAGGAAACAATAAATAAAAGAATTAGACAGTGAAAGCCTTGAAACAGGATGAATCAATAAAAATAAAAATCAATTTTTACCTTGAACAGGACCAGGACATGAACAGGGTGGGCTAGCCTACCATAATACAACTGCTATTGCTAGTCCTACGACTGAAACTATTCCTACCATAAAGGCCTCATCTTGTAGATCCCGTCCATCTTGAAGCCCCCACTTCACCTAATCTATTAATCTGTCTGACCCCAACTCTTACCCTGCCATACAAGCGAGTTGTTTGTGTTGTGTATAGGGTTGAAGCAACTGGAGGAAACAAAAAATAAAAATTAGACATTGAAAGCCTTGAAACAGGGTTAATCAATAAAAATAAAAATCAATTTTTACCTTGAACAGGACCAGGACCAGGACATGAACAGGGTGGGCTAGCCTACCATAATACAACTGTTACTGCTAGTCCTACGACTGAAACTATTCCTACCATACAGGCCTTATCTTGTAGATCCCGTCCATCTTGAAGCCCCCCCTTCACCTAATCTATTAATATGTCTGACCCCAACTCTTGCCCTGCCATACAAGTGAGTTGTGTTTGTGCTCGTGTACTGGGTTAAAGGTAACTGGAGGAAATATAAATAAAATAATTAGACATTGAAAGCCTTGAAACAGGGTTAATCAATAAAAATAAAAATCAATTTTTACCTTGAACAGGACCAGGACATGAACAGGGTGGGTTTAGCCTACCATAATACAACTGCTATTGCTAGTCATACGACTGAACCTATTACTACCATAAAGCCCTCATCTTGTAGATCCCGTCCATCTTGAAGCCCCCACTTCACCTAATCTATTAATATGTCTGACCCCAACTCTTGCCCTGCCATACAAGTGAGTTGTGTTTGTGCTTGTGTACTGGGTTTAAGGTAACTGGAGGAAACATAAATAAAAGAATTAGACAGTGAAAGCCTTGAAACAGGATGAATCAATAAAAGAATTGCATTTTACCTTGAACAGGGTGGGCAGGACCATCTTGAACCCCACCTCCCTCCTCTTTCTACCATATATGAGCCTGTCTGACCCTATTTCTTACCTTATCTTAATACAAAAATAATACTTAACACTACCGCTACGTCCGATCTAAAAAACTGTAACCCTACAATACAGTCTTCGCCCATCTTGAAGCCCCCCCTTAGCCTACAATAATACTACTGCTATTGCTAGTCCTACGACTGAAACTATTCCTACCATACAGGCCTCATCTTGTAGATCCCGTCCATCTTGAAGCCCCCACTTCACCTAATCTATTAATCTGTCTGACCCCAACTCTTACCCTGCCATACAAGTGAGTTGTTTGTGTTGTGTATTGGGTTGAAGCAACTGGAGGAAACAAAAAATAAATATTAGACACATTTTATTTATATATATATATATATACATATATATACATATATATACATATACATATATATATATAATTTATATATATATAAATACAAAATATATACACATACATATATACACATACATACATACACATATATATATATATACACACACACACACACACACACACATATATATATATATATATATACACACACACATATATATACACATATATATATACATACATACATATACATACATATATATATATATTTTTTAATTGAAAATAAAATAGTCGCCTCATTCACTTACATTAGGGCACCGCGTGAGTGCGAGTCTGGAGGGGGGGCTCAGTTCTCTTTACAGAGCTGCACACGACCAGCACCCGAGCCTGCGCACAAAGTAAAAAGAGATCACCCACAAGCCCCGTGGAGAGTCCCGGTTCCGCGGAGAGCCGCCGCCAACTTCAAAAGTTTAGTTTTTTTCAACTTCTAACACAGGGGTGGGCAAACTTTTTGGCTTGAGGGCCACAAAGGGTTCTAAAATTTGATGGAAGGGCCGGACCAGGAGCAGATGGATGGAGTGATCTGGTCTGACTACATCAGGCCAGCAAATAGCCCTAAACCGAAAATAACTTACAGGATCCAATGATTTACATGTGGCATATTCAAACGTCTCAATTCAACTTGTGCACCATATTTAGGGCCAATGATTTTCCGTTTCAGAAGTTTTGAATTCCGTTTCATTGTGACACATTTGATAATTCTGTTGAGTGTTGGGAAGGTTACTTTAAACTGTATTCCCTACAGATTACAGACCCCAAAATGTAGTATGTCATGTAATCCATTAATTACCTGGTTTAGACCCATAGACTATATAAAGAAGTGGACTGAGTGTGACGTCAGCAAAGCGTTTAGCGGCGCACAAATGAGGCTCGTAATGCTAACGGTTACAAGAGCTGATTTGGAGCCAGGCTCTATGTTATGAATAGGATTTTTTCTGACCGACAAAATAGCGGAAAAAAATTCAGAATCATGTAGAGCGGGTTCATACGAACATTTTAAGACCAAAATGACGAGGCTCACAGGGGAGCGTACCTATGTTCCCACGGCCCAATGGTCCCACAGCCCAATAGTCCCACAGCCCATTGGTCCCAAATCATTAAGACTTAAAAAATAAAATAAAATTAGGCCCAATGGTCCCACAGCCCAATGTTCCATGTTCCCACATTTCTAAGACAAAAAATCAAATTCAGGCTCTATGTTCCACAACTAACCCCAACGCCGTGGTACCAATGGGCTGTGGGCCGTGAGAAAATAGGGCTGACCCCGGCTCGGCTCACAGCAACAGGTACAGAGAGAAGAGCGATGACATCTCATAAGTCAATGGGGAAAAGGGAGAGAAGGAGCCGGAAGAGCCTCCTAGCGCACTTCCTATTTGGCACGCCACGGCTAACGGGATAGCTTAGTCCACTTATATATACACGGTCTATCTTTAGACCTGGCTTAGTCCTGGTGTTATAGTTCTGGTTTAGAGGTGCACAGGAGGAAGCGGTCCACGCAGTGTAAGTGACAAGACACGATCCACACGCAGTTTCCACGCCGTACAAGAGGAGGGGCAGTGTGCGCGGCACATTAGATGTATACTTGGCCACAGTGTTTTATGGGAAGGTTTACGGACCATGCGTCGTGTTCAACATATAGTTCTACCCCTGGGCACTGAGCCACAGACCTGTTCGGATAATTTAGTCTTATTTGTCAATGTATCTAGAGTGTGCATTCTATTGGGAAACGCCAGAATGGCAGGGAAATAAAACTACTAAGTTTTATTGCAGTTCGTTCAATTTTGGCGGGCGGTGCGATGCGTCCTTTCTTCATGTCAGAGCAACTGCCCCTCAAAATTCCTGTGCACGTCACTGCAGAACAGACCAAACAATAGCAGGAAGTGTGTTGCTGAGCTGAGGCAGTGTCGGTACTTACTGATTGTACTTTGACTTGACTTTGCAGCAGAATCCACGTGTGGCGAGCTGCTCCGCGCCATTTTTTAAAAAGGAAGTATTTAGGCGGATGTGACGTAGGCCTACTTAAAGGCTACGTCACTTAATATAAAAATATATATTTAAAAAATTGTAGAAATATTCATTTTTAAATGATTCTTAAAAAAAGAAAGATTTTTTAAAATTCTGTAATGTGATTGTTTTGTAATATGCTTCCTGGACTAAAACCGTGATAAGTTTGTGTAAGTTAAGTATGTAGCCTGTTGCCGCCTATGCAGTCTGCATAACTTGACTGGTGCTGTAGGCGTCTTTAGCTTCCGCCACACATCACAGGAGAATTTGCTCAATTTTGGCTGCGTTTTACTATTCCCCGAGTTCGGAGAGGCGTGACTCGACTTTTTGTGTGGTGTCAGTGTCAGATCGTAACCACCAAACATTAATAACACTACGGTAATAGCCAATAAAACAGAGCGTCAGAGGCAGTGAAGTGACGGAGAACAGACGCAACATACATACTCATAGACCTATAGCGAAAATTATGTGAAGACTTTTTTACTCACCACTTCTAAAGTTGTAAAATTAAAGTGCAGCATCTCATCCACATTATCCATAGAACTTGTCCTTCAAGTAATAATATCCAGTCCACAAAACCTTTCTTTGAAAGTAAAAGACAGTATTTAGTCCCAGCAGTACCGCCGTACACTGTCTCCTCCTGTAGGCTACGCCGCGTCTCCCCCGCTCTTGTGTGCCACGTCCCCCGCTCCCGTACGTCACGTCTCCCCCCGCTTCTCTCAGAGATCGATATTTAAATTACATTTTCACAAAATACAATAGAGCTTTCCCAGCCCCAAGTTTATATGTGTAAAGTGAGTCTGAACCCAAAGGCAGACTACATGAACTAGTGATTTTCTGAGCTCACTGAGAGAAAAACTAAAACCTCTGAACTGCAATGTCAGATGAATGAAGCACAAACGTAGGGCACAGAAAACACAAGCGCAATGTTTGAGAGGTTTGATGGTAAACTTGGGAGATGACTATAGAAAAGTCTATTTTGCTGAGATTACATTTTGTTTTGAATTTAAAAGATCTGTTTTCTGTGAGCTATTTTGCAAATGTAAATTTGCTATGGAGAAGTGTGTCAAAGTGATTGCACAGGAGAGAGGAGACAAGCTGGAGGCCAGGATGAGGGGATGGGCAGTGAGTTGGCAGACCACTGCTGGCCCACTGCCCACTGGAGGGTACTGCGGTTCAGGGGCGAAACACCCTGTGATTGGTGGGTACTGCCTGACAACATCATGCTGCTCACACTCTAGGTGAGAGGAATGTAAAAGCATCACCTAATGTATTCATATTCAGGGCTTAGTGTATTTTAGGTTGTCACACTGACTACTGTATATTGCATTAGCCCATTTGCTCCACTCTACATACATTTCAGTGACATTTGCCCATACTACTAGTTAATGAAAAAGGAAGTGAAACATTTTCTCACCAGACAACATTCATATATACTTGGCATCAGCACTGAAGGATTCCTGAGGGACTTCCCCTTAGTTTGGGTGAAACCTTACAATACTTTATTTGTTTAAAGTTGATGGTAATGTCTTAATCTGAATACAGTTTCAGGTTGATAAAGCAAAACATTACTACTTGATGGTAAAATCTGGTTTAATGCAGTAATAGGTAGTAAAACTATGGGGAAAAAAACATTTAATGGTCAATGCTAATTATTTTTGTGACGGAGCGGGTCCGTCCCTGGGAGCGCGGTCCCCGGGGGAAAACGTGGGAAGACGCGTGCTCACCTGTTTCCTTGTTTGCGGGCGCTGCGGTGCGGGCGCGCAGTGGACTTCGCTTTTGCGTGTTCTCGGCCGCGACTCGGGGTGCGCACTTGGAGGCGCCGGAGCTGTCCTTCAGAGACCCGCGGTGGTCGACTGTTACTTGCCCTCGCGCTGCCGCTGCTGCCGCATCCCGGTGCGCACTGGGAAACCCGGACACATCCACGTCAGGAGCTTAAATCCTCCCGTTGTGCGCGCTCCGGGGTCATGTGATCCACAGGTGACTGGCATGGACAATTAACTGTGTTTTATTTGTTTATAACCCATTTTCGGGCATTTATGGATGTGAGATCAAAGCAATTCTCTATGTGTAACTGTTGGCCCCAGTAATATTAATCATTTAGTTGTAGAAATGATTTAATTAAGTTTTTAGAGGGGAGTTACGTAAGGTGGGAGGGGCGAGGGGTGTATAAAGGTGCGCCCTGCCGCTCAGCACCTGTGTCAGTCTAGTTTCTACTCTCGTCGTGTCGTGTCGTGAAGGAGAAGTCGACCTTTTTGTCTGCCCTGTAAATAGACCTTTTTTCCCCCACTGTTTCACTGTAAATATTTCCTGCACACATTTTTGCGCCTGTTTTCCTGTTCTGCACTGTGGAATAAAACATCCTAAAACGAGCATCCCGACTCAGCCTGAGTGTTTTGAAGAGGACCCGTGACAATTTTATTTTCAGTCAACCATAGAAACATTCTGACATTAATTATCCCAATTGATTCAGAAAATTTGATAGTGAAAGAGAATACATTGTGCTTTGCGTAGATACTGACCACTGCAGATTAAAGACCCAAAAGAAATATTATTTTACACTTTAAGTTAAGGTTTGTTTCTTCATTATTAAAGTGACTTCTGCATTACTGTAACTGGTCAGAAGCATCGGGGTGATACCATAATCTCTCTAGGATCCTGGTCAGGAGTTCAACTGGTGCATCAGCCTAGAATTTGGCCTTTAATTCACAATGGGAAGTATTCACAATAACTTTCATTACATTACAGTTACGCACAAATAGTCTCAGCACACTAAAATGAAAGTAATGCTTTTACTTTTCATGTATTCACCACAGTAGTGCAATAATGATTCTGTTGATTCCACTGTGTGGGTCTTACATAGGACTAGTTATTTGGGGGAAATAGCCACTAGCCAATGCTCCATCAGTGTTATCAAAAAAATCAACTAGTGCTATATCTGAGCTCTCTTCACTCAGTTCTATGAGCAGCAGGTCTGGTTTGAAGTCCATTTTGTCTGCAGTTTTTTTTCCATTGTAACATCAGTCATGTCATCAGTTTTAGACCATGAGGGACAGTGCACAGCATCCAGAATCAACTCTGTTTTTGAGTCATTCAAGTCCACTCATACATGGGACAGTAATCTTTCAATAAATTCTTCAAAATGATGTGAAGATGTGCTTTGTTCTTCAGTGTCCTTAAGCTCCTCCTCATTTTCAGGAAAAGGGAAGGGTGTTGAGTTGGTTTGTGACGGTTCCATGTCCACATGGACAAAAGGGTACAGTTCCTCCCTCTCATCCTGAGACAAAAAACTAATGGGGGACATTGGTGGGTCGTTGAATGACGAAAATAAGAATGGCTCACTCCTGTCCAACTGCAAAGAAAAAAACAAGCCTGCATTCATTGATTATTGCTTGATACATGGAAAAAAAAGTGATGCGCCATTAGAGCCTTAAAAACTCCAGTACTGTTTCTAGAGATTTTGCATGCTGTAGTATTACTTAAGATCTATTTTTAGTAACCTAGTCAAAACTACTCATGATCCAGATCAGTGAAATTCAAATAAAGGTGTATTCAAGTTATTTTAATTCATGCTAACAAACTAGTCACAATTTGAGGCTGATGTTGCGAAATAAAATAAATTAAATGATTCGGAAAGCCTCCAATAAAGAAGTTTCACCTCTAAGAGTTTGATAGCTTTGCTGTTTTCCACATTTGGCAGGTTGTCCCTAAGACACTCTGGGCCCCATGCAATACACTTCTGTTTAATCCTATAAAAAAGAAAGCCCAAGATCAGAGCTCAAATATGATCAAATATGCAAAAACAGACCGACATGCTGCTGATGGAAATTTATTTATTATGATTTAAATTCAAATTGTAGTAACTGTTTACTGCGCATATGCGTAAGCAATAAGATTACCTTTTACACTCACCGCAGTGCATCCTTGTGCTGTTACGGGTAAATCAAAACCCATCAACATTCAAAATGATCGCTCATATTTATTTACCTTTTCCGCACACATTTCCAGCACATCAAGTTAATTATGATGGCAATGAAGAAGGTGATAACAAAGACAATCACAAAGCCAACTAGAAAACATAAAAAAGAGGAGGGATTGGTTCATGAAAACAAAACAAAAAAAACATTTTGAGAATGGTTTATTCACATATGAGACAGAAAACAATAATGAGCCTGCAGCTTCAATTTTGCACAAAATACAGTTTTGGCAACCTGATCACAAAAGTCAAATATAGCCGCAAGTGGAGATGATCGGCCCTCGCGTGCGCCTACACGGCACCCCACAAACGGCGTGCCCTACAAAATGACGTGCCATGCAAATGACGTGCCCTACACATCGCACCGTGCAAACGCTGCACCCAGTAAATGCAATGCCCCACACTAACCCTAATAACCGTAAACCCCAACCACACTTTTCATATGCTTTATAGTGTACAGTATTATATTTAGGCCAAGATCATGTATTAGTGATTCAAATTTCCCAGGCCAACACATCATCCATCAGAAAAATGACAAAGTGCACCTTTAAATGATTTTTGAGGAGTCTTTGCACCCCTAGTGGCCAACAGTGAAAAATTCACCATGCCCATCATGTCCACCATGTAATGTATTTTTAGGCCCGAGCGCCAGAGGCTGGCAAAGGGCCTATTGATATTGCATAGCGATGCTCATAGGGGCGGGAACTAAAATGACGCAACGTGACTTGCCTGTAGTGACCAGGGACCCTCGCCATGATGTAGCAATGTGCCAGAGGTTTCCGAAAATGTAGTTTGTCGGCCAAAAAAAAGCGGAACATTGTTCTCGTTGCTTCTTCTTCTTCTTTTTCTTTTTCTTCTTCTTCTTCTTCTTCTTCGGCCCGAGCGCCAGAGGCTGGCAAAGGGCCTATTAGTATTGCATAGCGATGCTCATAGGGAGCAGGAACTAAAATGACGCGACGTGACTCGCCCGTAGTGACCAGTGACCCTCGCCATGATGTAGCAATGCGCCAGAGCTTCTTCTTCTTCTTCTTCTTTTTTTCTCCTAACGCACTCACCCATTTTTCACCCAGTGAACAATGTCGAAAACTCACGAAATTTGGCCACATGTGAAAAAGTCTGCCTCTCGAACTTTTGGCTATTTCCATTTTCAATGAATAAATAAAATGGCTCATCAGCGCCCCCAAACATCACAAAAATACATTAGGGAATACGAATGACACCAAAAAAATTTGCACACAGAATAATGAAATTTAACACAGACACAGATCATGACAAGACGAGTAAAATGTATTATTATGGCCACACCTCCTAACAAACCAAAAGGCAGCCATCTGGGATTAAAGTTTGCGAAGCAGAAATGCACTCCTCTGCGGGCGCTCACCCGCACAACCTTAGATTTGGTCCACATTATCTCCAGGGGTGAAACATCAAAAAATATCCACAGATCCCAAATCCGTCTGACCGTGAAGCAACAAATAATGAACACAATTTTTGGATATTTATAAATTGCTCCTATTTGCTCAAACAAACTCTGAGTTCAATTAAATTTGACACAGTTCTTAAAATCCCTGCCCTAAAGCTACTGAATGTGAAAAAAATTAATTTGGTGCATTAGCGCCCCCTACAGATTGAAATAAACTGTGACCCCGCAAACACGTTGAAAAACGTTCAAAAACTC
Organism: Odontamblyopus lacepedii; assembly: GCA_034769755.1. Classification (NCBI taxonomy): domain Eukaryota; kingdom Metazoa; phylum Chordata; class Actinopteri; order Gobiiformes; family Gobiidae; genus Odontamblyopus; species Odontamblyopus lacepedii. The sequence continues at coordinate 41,041,871 of CM068347.1, read as the reverse complement.
ACCAAACTTTGCCAAAAGTTCAGAAATGATGAGACATTCGAGAAACTATATGTTTCATGCGTGGGGATCAAAATACGGAGATAATACACCACTTCGATTATTAGGCTCCGCCCACTCCTATGGGGGCCATCCCAGCTCAACTTTAACCATGAAATTTGGTACACGTATTCGTCACGTGAAGACAAACAAAAAATATTATTATGGCCACGCCCCCTGACAAAGCAGAAGGCGGCCATCTTGGATTGAAATCTTCAAAATGCAGAGTTTGCATTTTGGCTCATGTTGCGTTTGAACGCACTCCTCTGAAGGCGCTTCACCCACAGGGCTGAAAATTACCGTACAGCATCTAGAGAAGTGCGGCTTCAAAAGTTAACTAAATTTTTTTTGAAAACTGTCACGGTTTACGTGCGGCAAAGTTGCAAAGTTCAAACAAAATTTTGACAATATTCAATGTCAAGATTTGCTCCCGTTGGCACAGACTTAGTCCGATCATGCTGAAATTTGAGTCACTGATGCTGATCTCGGCCTGAATATAATACACTATAAAGCAGGGGTCTCAAACTAAATTTACCTGGGGGCCGCTGGAGGCAGAGTCTGGGTGAGGGTGGGCTGCATAAGAAATTCCACAAAAAAAAGAAAAAGAAAAAAAAAGTCCTCAAATGTCATCAACAGTTTTATTGATTTCTTCTGAACATGAAGTGTCCTGAACATGAATGGAACATTGAGTGAAAATCATGAACGATTCTTCTGAACATGGCTTCTCTTGCCTACTCCTTGCTGCCAGAGACTCACTAACCATGTAGCTTCAACTGCTGCAATATTCTCTTTGGTTGCTTTCTTGAAGAAATCTTGTTGCCTCAGTAGACATGCTTTAAGACTGGCAACTCACTTGGCTCTCTCATCCCCCTGGTATTTTGCACATTCCACAGCATGTTTATTTGAATAATGGCGTTTAACATTGTATTCTTTGTGCACTGCAACTTTCTCTGTGCAAATAAGACATGTGGGGATGCCCTTGTGCTCAGCAAAGAAATACTGCGTCTCCCACTTTTCTTGAAATTGTCTGTGCTCGTCACCAACCTTTCTCTTCACTGCAGGCTTTTGATGAGTTGTTTCACATTTCAAACAAGTGTTTAGCTAGCTAATTGCGCTCAGAGAACGCTTAACGCTTTGTGACGGAGCACGCCTTAACCGGGAGAGCGCTCTCGAGCCAGAGCGAGAGGCACCGGTCGGGGAATGTCAGGGCAGCTACAGGTGCTCCGTCACACACTTCTATCTGTAACAGCAGCGTAGACGATAAACAGCCCGGTAACAGTCACCGTTCTTTTTGCGCTCGATCATGACATTTGTGATAGAAAGTACGATAGATGCAAGCGCAAAGGCGACTGCTGTCTGACTGTTCATTACACGCCGTGCTGTTGTTGCAAGTGTGAAGTGCACGAAGCTGGTGTAGCTTAGCCCCGACCAGGGACGGCACGCGGGAGCTGGCAGATTGGCCCTTCGGAGGTCCACTTTCTCCGCGGGCCACACTAATATTATACTTTCATATTAAGGTGCGGGCCACAAAATATTGTACTGCGGGCCACACTTGGTCCCTGGGCCGCGAGTCTGAGACCCCTGCTATAAAGCATTTGGAAAATTACACTATAGCGACCCCTAGTATAATGAAATGCCAACATTATCGGATTTGTACCAAATTTGGGAATTAAATTCTATGTATGACTACGAGCAAAAAAATACATTGCAGACATGGTGAATTTTTCACTGTTGGCTACCAGGGGCGCAAAGACTCCTCAAAAACCATTTAAAAGTGCACTATGTAATTTTTCTGATGTAGGATGTGTTGGCCTGGGAAATTTGAATCACTAATACGTGATCTCGGCCTGAATATAACACACTGTAAAGCATATGAAAAGTGTGGTTGGGGTTTACTGTTATTAGGGTTAGTGTGAGGCATTGCATTTGCATGGTACGACATTTGCTGGGCGCGGCATTTGCACGGGGCGATGTGCTGGGCACAGTGTTCATAGGACACGCTGTTTGTGGGGCACGGAGTTTGTGGGGTGCGGTGTAGGCACACGTGAGGGCCGATCATTGCCGCTTGTGGCTATATTTATTTCAGAAAAAATTCAGAAGTGGCAAAAAATTTGATAAAATATATATTGCATGTATGGGTATAAAAAACTGGCGCGACAGCACCACCTGCAAAAGTCAAAATACATTGCGCCTATGGGAGACGTCCTGACATAAAGTTTGTCGTACAGTCACGAAATTCGCTACAGACATTCCTCATGTGAAGACAGAAAAAAATATGTATTATTATGGCCACGCCCCCGGACAAACCAGAAGGCAGCCATCTTGGATTGAAATAAAAAACATGCTGAGTCAGCATTTACGCTCAAGTCGCATTTGAACGAACTCCTCTGAAGGCGTTGCCCCACAGGGATGAAAATCGGTGTACATCAACTAGAGAAGTGCGGCATCAAACGATAGCTGAATTTTTTTGATAACTGTCACGGTTTACGTGCGGTGAAGCCGCAAAATTTGTTCCGATTTTTTGCAATTTTCCAGTGTCTAAATTTGCTCCCGTTCGGCCATACAAAGTCCGATTGGGCTCAAATTTGAATCACTTGTAAAACTTTCGTGTCAAAGCCTATTAATTGTGACATGACCACAGAACACAACAAAATTTTGCATGGAGGGCCACATTTGAGTTTTTCTAAAATGTACCAAATTTTGCCCAAAATGACTTTAGGTCATTTCAATCAAAAAAGCCAATGTAAACCATATGGTATTTTTAATCGTGTTGCCATGGTGATGCACAAAAGCTCCAATGTTATCCTAATGGGAGAGATCAGATAAATTCCCATTCATGAAAAATATTTTCCTTTCACAGAATATTCTCAAATTTGGCACAATGACTCTTCATGTCATTCCGATGAAAAAGTCAATGACAACCAGATGGTATATTTCACTAGGTTGCCATGGCAATGTGTCAAAGCCTCCATGTTATCCTTATGGGAAAATTTCTACAATTTCTTACATTTCAAAGTTATATAACGTCTTACTAGTTTCATTGAAGAATGTGAAATTTGGCACAGTGAGTCTTCAGGTCACCCCAAACAAAAAAGTCCAGGGGCCAAAGTATTTTACACGGTGTTGCCATGATGATGTCCCAAAGTGCCCATGTTTGTCTATGTTAGCACATCAGCATCTCCAGTGTGTGTGGGCTTTATGTGTTTAGTGACAGGTTTAGACCAATGCCACAAACACACAGAGACAAGAGGCTCATCTGCGCCGCCCGGGGGAGTATGAGCGCCACCTGGGGGAGCGCCGAGTCGGCCAAGTGCCAAGCGCGGCCCACGAGGGCCGTTCGATGCCGCTTGTGGCTTTAATCCTCTTCTTCTTCTTCTTCTTCTTCTTCTTCAAAAACTCTCCAAACTTTGCCAAAAGTTCAGAAATGATGAGACATTCGAGAAAATATAAGTTTCATGCATGGGGACCAAAAAATGGAGATAATACGCCACCTCGAATATTAGGCTCCGCCCACTCCTATGGGAGCCGTCCCAGCTCAACTTTGTAATAGAGCCACAAAATTCGGTACACACATTCGCCACATCAAACAAAAGATATTATTATGGCCAGGCCCCCTGACAAACCAGAAGTTTTGGATTGAAATCTTCAAAATGCAGAGTCCGCATTTTGGCTCATGTTGCGTCTGAAGGCACTTTGCCCACAGGGCTGAAAATCATCGTACATCATCTAGCCGTCGCGGCTTCAAACATTACCTCAATTTTTTTTAAACTATCACGGTTTACGTGCAGCAAAGCCGCAAAGTTCTATCAACATTTTAGACAATATTCAATGTGAGGATTTGTTCCCGTTGGCACAGGCTTAGTCCGATCGTGCTGAAATTTGAGTCACTGATGCTGATCTCGGCCTGAATATAATACACTATAAAGCATATGGAAAATTACACTATAGCGTCTCCTAGACTTGAAACGTCAGTATTATCGGATTTGTACCAAATTTGGTAAATCAATTTTGTGCATGATTACGAGCAAAAAAACATATTACGGACATGGTTAATTTTTCATTGTTGGCCACCAGGGGCGCAAACACCCCTCAAAAATCATTTAAAGGTGCACTATGTAATGTTTTTGATGGAGGATATGTTGGCCTGGGAAATTTGACTCACTAATGCCTGAATATAATACACTCTAAAGCATATGAAAAGTGTGGTTGGGACTTACGGTTATTAGGGTTAGTGTGGGGCACACTGTTTGTGAGGTGCAGCGTAGGCGCATTCAAGGGCTGATCATCGCCGCTTGTGGCAATATTTTTTTTTTGCTATTTCTGCATCATAACTATTCATTTAAGCAAAAAGTCTTGTGACTCAATATATTGTGACGGTCCATACTATTATTGTGAGAACTTTGACGATACGATATCACAATATTTCGGTTATTGTTACTTAACATATTGGAGTGAAGGAGACCCGTTGTAGGTCGGGAGACCCGTCATAGATCAGGGCGAAGGAGACCCGTCATAGATCAAAGCAAGGGAGACCTGTCATAGGTCAGAGCGAAGGAGACCTGTCGTAGGTCAGAGCGAAGGAGACCCGTTGTAGGTCAGAGCGATGGAGACCAGACGTAGGTCAGAGCGAAGGAGACCCATCGTAGGTCGGGAGACCAATCGTGGGTTGAAGTAAAGGACACCCGTCGTGGATCAGAGCAAAGGAGACCCGTCGTGGGTTGACTCGGATACCCATCATGGGTTGGTCAGCTCGGGGCCTGTGGGTGGAGGTGCCTTCCCTGGGTGCTCATGGGTAGGATGCTGGACGAATGTGAAAATGTGAAGGCAGAATGAGTCATTGCAACGTGAGAATAGAGAATGATAAAGACTGTTATGGTTTAGTATGAGCAGCGGGAGGAGAGGATGAGATAGCGAGAGCATAGCTGAGGAGGCGTAGAAGGATGAAACGGAGTAGTCGAGAGCGTTGTTGATGGCAAAATTTGCGATCTGATATGGTGTTTAAGAGTGCATGAACCGGGTAGAGGGTGGAGTTGGAATAGGCTGCATGATAGGAACATGAAAGTGGCGGCTAAGGTAGCATGTAATGGATAACATGAGCAGCATGAGCTAATGAGGCCTAGGTGGACATTAGGTGGCAAGAGCCAAATTGAATTAATGTTGAGCGGTTTTAAGACAGCTTGAGCCATCATGTGTCAAACTGCATGAGCTAACCTGGTCTGGCATAGTTTGAGTGGAGTTAGCTGAGCAAAGTGAGCTAACAAAGCAAGCGACGAGAGTCAACAGATGCTGGATATTGAAATAGAGAGTGGATGTAGAGACTTCTTGAGCATGCATGGGTTGGAATAGCGTGAAGAACAGGAGCTGAAATGGAGTGTGTGACATAAGTGGACAGTGCTGGATATTGGGATGGCAGAGCTGCTGTAAAACTGCTTAAGCTTGCATGAGATGGAATAACGTAAGCTAGCTTAGTGGCGCTAACTAGAATATAGTGACGAGAGTATAAGGGTGCTGAATATGGAATAGCTGAGAGTGGATGTAGAACCTGCTTGAGCCTGCGTAGGTTGGGATAGCATAAGCTAGCTGAGTGGCAAGAGCTAGAATGGCAGTGGAATACCAGGATGGCGTAGAGAGCAGGTGTAGAGACAGGTTAAGCAATTGATCAATTGTAAAGTGGTCATACCAGCTCGTCAAAGCCTGATCCCATCAGATCTCAGAAGCTAAGCAGGGCCGGACCTGGTTAGTACTTGGATGGGAGACCACTGGGAATTCCAGGTGCCACAGGGGGCACCAGTCACAAAAACTGTCGTTGTGTCCTTAAGACACTTCACCCACATTGCCTAGTATGAAAGTGGTGTGTGCATGAGTGATGGTGGTGGTCAGAGGGGCCGATGGCGCAGATTGGCAGCCTTGCTTCCGTCAGTCTGCCCCAGGGCAGCTGTGGCTACAATAGTAGTTTACCACCACCGGGTACGGAGTGAATGAATAATGCTCTGTAAAGCGTCTTTGAGTGTCCAGAAAAAGTGGTATATAAAACTGATGCATTATTATTATTATTATTATTATTATTATTATTATTATTATTATTATTATTGAATGCATCGGAATAATGTTTCAGAATGCGAGGAAGAATAGTGTGTGCATGTGGTGCCTCGTGTAGGCTGAGCAACAACATAAGGAGCATGAGGCCATCTAGCGTATGATGTCTGAAAAGAGAAAAAGGAAGAAAGGATGGGGATAAGATGCATGTGCTTGGGGATTTGTGCAGCCTCGTGCGCATTCAAATGCGAGGGCAATCTGTTATTAGCTAAATATGACTAGCAGAGTCATATAGAGAGTTCATATATACGGTCTATGGCTCTACGCTAACTTTTTTTTCAGGAGCACACGTGCCCTTAAGTTCTAAATTTTAGAAGCACAGAAAAAAAATGGGGGCACAAGTAGGTTTTCTTTTTGAGCGATTATTACAGTGCAGAACTTGCACACACCAACACCAACACTGAATAAATTTAATTTAAATTAAAGCCGCTGGCGGCAATGATGGCCCTCGCCCCTATGCGCACGCCCATGCCAGGCAACCGCTGAGGTCTTGTGACCGCCCTGGCACGACTCTCTCCTCCCGACAGCTCGTCCCCCAGAAAAATTACATAGGGCACCTTTAATATTTGAAAATGGGAACGATCTAGAGCCAAATTATAGAAACTAGGCCACAGGTCACATGACTTTTATAATCAAGAGCACTGTCAGACTAAGACTGTGCATAAAAACAGACCCTCCAACAGAAAAGTTACATAGTGCACCTTTAAACATATTTTTTGGGGGGGAGTATTTGCGCCCTTTGTGGCCAACCATGGAAAATACCCCATATCCATAATGTATTTTTTTGGTCGTAGACACGCATAGAATTTAATACCCATATTTGGTACAAATCCCATAATGCTGATGTTTCATGTCTGGATAGGGGGCGCTATAGAGTTCACTTTTCATATACTTTATAGTTTATTATATTCAGTCCATGTTCAAGCTTTAGTGATTCAAATTTCAGCACAATCAGACAAAGTCTGTGCGTGTAGTAATTTTTGAACTATTTATTGGGGGAGTCTTTGCTCCCCTCCTGGCCAACCCTGGGAAACACCCCATATCCATAATATATTTATTTGCTTGCTTTGATACAGAGAATTGAATACCCAAATTTGGTACAAATCCGATAATGTTGACGTTTCTTGTATAGGCTAGGTGGCGCTATAGAGGAACTTTTCATATGCTTTATAGTTTATTATAATCAAGCCCTAATCAGGTATTAGTGATTCAAATTTCAGCACGATCAGACAAAGCCTGTGTGTGTAGGCATTTTTTAACTATTTTTTTATTGAGACTTTGCGCCCCTGCTGGCGAACAATGAAAATTGCACCATGTCCTTAATATAAGATTTTGCTTGAAATCATGCATAGAATTTAATCCCCAAATTTGGTCCAAATCCGATAATGTTGACGTTTCACGTATACACTAGATGGCGCTACAGAGTTCACTTTTATTATATTTCATATTTCATCACATTCAGGCCGGGATCACACAATAGTGATGTGAGTTTGAGCTCTGTAGGCCAAAGCCTGTGGCCGTGAGAGGGCATCAAAGAAACAGGAAACGAAGGCGTTATTCGCCGGCGTGCTACGGACAAACCGTGAAAAAGTGCGCTGAGAAACGTGACATTATTTGTGGACCCACATCTGTAGATGTGACGTGTCAAATCTGAGCTCGTTTGGACCAAAACCAAGACACTTGAAGACTTTGGCGTACACGCAGTCAAAACGGCGGCGAGTTTTTTTATCCAATATGGCCGACTTCCTGTTGGTCATAGGAGGGGGTGTTAATGACATTTTGTGTTTGTCTCCTTGTTTTCTATCACTGTCCCGAATTTTGTCGGCCTACACCAAAATATGCTTTTCAGCTCCCCATAGACTCAATTTTTGACGTCAATAGGACGCCCGACAAAAACTTTGGCGTAGCCGAACCAAATTCTGTACACAGATGCATCATGGGAATAGGAACAAAAAAGTATATTACGCGGTTGCTAGGCAACCAACAGGAAGTCGGCCATATTGGATAGACCGTGTAACGTGGTGGCAAAGGCACATTTTCTTTTCGCTGTACTTTAACGAACTCGTCCTAGGGTTTTTGACGCAGACTCACCAGAATCATTCTGTGTCATCTCGACAAGTGGGACATTAAAAGTTGTTAAAAGCTTTTTAAAAAATTAAACGGTGTTGCCGTGACAACGGCTCAAATTTCGGGTTCATTTTTGCGGATCGCCATCAAACTTCAACAAGCAATAATTCGCACAAACTTTGGCCGATTTCACTCAAACTTTAATCGTTGGTGGACACCCCGACCCTGAACAGAATGATATAAGAAAATCTCAAATGGGCGTGATAGCGCCCCCTAGGGAGATTGCATGGAACAGCAAAAATTTACTTTATCGTAGACATATACAATTTGGTACACACGTTTGTGACCTGGTCTCGATCAAAAAAGTCAATGACGCCCCCACGCCATTTGCCCGTTTTATCAAATTTTTCGCCGGACCGGTCGATCGATGCATTTTTGACCCCCTGAACGTCGACGAAAAGTCTCACATGGGGGTATAGAATCGACCGGCCCGGCGAAAAATTCGATAAAACGGAGATCGCAACAATGACCAAAGTGACCCCACTCAACGGCGCCCCCTAGAATTGGACCCCTATGGGAGAGGGGACAAGCAAAGTTTGTCGCAGGGAAACGAAATTCGGGACAGTGACAGAGAACCATGAGACAAGCCAAATGATGAATTGGAGCACGTCTCTATGACCAACAGGAAGTCGGCCATATTGGATCAAAAATTCGCCGCTGTTTTGACTGCGTGTACGCCAAAGTCTTCAAGTGTCTTGGTTTTGGCCCAAACGAGCTCAGATTTGACACGTCACATCTACAGATGTGGGTCCACAAACGCATTATTTTTCTCAGCGCACTTTTTCACGGTTTGTCCGTAGCACGCCGGCGAATAACGCGTTCGTTTCCTGTTTCTTTGATGCCCTCTCATGGCCACAGGCTTTGGCCTACAGAGCTCAAACTCACATCACTATTGTGTGATCCCGGCCTGAATGTGATGAAATATGAAATATAATAAAAGTGAACTCTGTAGCGCCACCTAGTGTATACGTGAAACGTCAACATTATCGGATTTGGACCAAATTTGGGGATTAAATTCTGTGCATGATTTCAAACAAAATCTTATATTATGGACATGGTGCAATTTTCATTGTTCGCCACCAGGGGCGCAAAGACTCAATAAAAAAATAGTTAAAAAATGCCTACACACACAGGCTTTGTCTGATCGTGCTGAAATTTGAATCACTAACACCTGATTAGGGCTTGATTATAATAAACTATAAAGCATATGAAAAGTTACTCTGTAGCGCCACCTAGCCTATACAAGAAACGTCAACATTATCGGATTTGTACCAAATTTGGGTAATCAATTCTCTGTATCAAAGCAAGCAAATAAATATATTATGGATATGGGGTGTTTCCCACGGTTGGCCAGCAGAGGCTCAAAGACTCCCCCAATAAATAGTTCAAAAATTACTACACGCACAGAGGTCGTCTGATTGTGCTGAAATTTGAATCATTAATGCCTGATCATGACCTGAATATAATACACTATAAAGTATATAGAAAAGTGAACTCTATAGCGCCCCCTACCCAGACATGAAAGGTCAACATGATCAGATTTGTACCAGATTTGGGGAATACATTCTATGCATGTCTCCGACCAAAAAAATACATTATGGATATGGGGTATTTTCCATGGTTGGCCACAAAGGGGCAAATACTCCCCCCCAAAATATGTTTAAAGGCGCACTATGTAACTTTTCTGTTGGAGGGTCTGTTTTTATGCAGTCTTAATCTGACAGTGCTCTTGATTATAAAAGTCATGTGACCTGTGTCCTAGTTTCTATAATTTGGCTCTAGATTGTTCTCATTTTCAAATATTAAAGGTGCCCTATGTAATTTTTCTGGTGGACGAGCTGTCGGGAGGAGAGAATGTTGTGTCAGGGCGGTCACAAGACCTCAGCGGTTGCCTGGCATGGGCCTGCGCACCGGGGCGAGGGCCATCATTGCCGCGAGCGGCTTTAATTGGCCCTCGCCTAACGAAGTGGCGAGGGCTATTGTTCTTCACCGGTTTCTTACGCTATATTATTATTATTATTATTTTTCTTTGCAAACGATCGCGATTTTGAGGGCCTGAACATCGACGAAAAGTCTCACATGGGGGTATCAGATCGACCGGTCCGGCGAAAAATTTGATAAAACGGGCATCGCGACAATGCCCAAAGTGCCCCCACTCGACAGCGCCCCCTGGAAAAGTCAAAAATTGAAAGCCTATGGGGAGCTGAAAAGCATATTTTGGTGTAGCCCGACAAAATTAGGGACAATGATAGAAAACAAGGAGACAAGCAGAAAATGTCATTGTCACACCGCCCTATGACCAACAGGAAGTCGGCCATATTGAATCAAAAACTCGCCGCTGTTTTGACTGCGTGTACGCCAAAGTCTTCAAGTGTCTTGGTTTTGGTCCAAACGAGCTCAGATTTGACACGTCACATCTACAGATGTGGGTCCAAATATGGGTATTAAATTCTATGCGTGTCTACGACCAAAAAAATACATTATGGATATGGGGTATTTTCCATGGTTGGCCACAATGGGGGCAAATACTCCCCCCCCCAAAATATGTTTAAAGGTGCACTATGTAACTTTTCTGTTGGAGGGTCTGTTTTTATGCACAGTCTTAGTCTGACAGTGCTCTTGATTATAAAAGTCATGTGACCTGTGGCCTAGTTTCTATAATTTGGCTCTAGATCGTTCCCATTTTCAAATATTAAAGGTGCCCTACGTAATTTTTCTGGGGGACGAGCTGTCGGGAGGAGAGAGTCGTGCCAGGGCAGTCACAAGACCTCAGCGGTTGCCTGGGAGGGGGGTGCGCGCCGGGGCGAGGGCCATCATTGCCGCGAGCGGCTTTAAGTTAACATTGTTCTTCGTTCTGTATAGACAAACAAATGCAGATTTGACCCACTAAACATGAATGAAAAGTCCCACAACCGGGTATAGGATCGATCGGCCCGGAACAATATTCGATAATATGACCTTTAAAACAATGTCCAACCTAAACCCACTCAACAGCGCCTCCTAGAATTCGAACCCTATGGGAATGGGGACAGGCAAACTTTAGCGTACACTGATGAAATTTGTAACAGTGACAGTCGACTATGACACAAGCCTAAAGTTGAATTGGAGCATTCCCCTATGACCAACAGGAAGTCGGCCATATTGGATCAAAAATTCACCGCCGCTTTGACTGCGTGACCGCAAAAGTCATCAAGTCTCTGGTTTTTGGCTCAAATGAGCTCAGATTTGACACGTCACATCTACAGACGTGGGTCCACAAACGCATTATTTTTTTTAGCGCACTTCCCAAAGGTTTGTCCGTAACACCCCGGCGAATAACACCTTAATTTCCTGTTTCTTTGATGACCTCTCACAGCCACAGGCTTTGGCCTACAGAGCTCAAACTCACATCACTATTGCGTGATCCCAACCTGAATGTGATGAAATATTAAATATAATAAAAGTGAACTCTATAGCGCCACCTAGTGTATACGTGAAACGTCAACATTATCGGATTTGTACCAAATTTGGGAATTACATTCTATGCATGATTACAAACCAAACAAGAGCTCCACCAGCGGGGCAAAATACGCCCGTATTTTGAATTATTGTATGTAGAATTCTAGAATCGGAATTCCACCAATCAGATTGCTGCAACAGAACTTAAAGACACTACAAAGCTTTAATGTGTCAAAGCTCAAAGAAGCAGAGAATGTGGGTTGTTCTCGCTTTCAGCAGCAGAACATTTGAGAAGAGTTCAGATCTTTCATGAAGACAAAGCTTCAAAGACTTCAAAGCTTTGAAGTGTCCACAGACAGACGGACGGACAGACGGACAGACGGACAGACGGACGGACAGACGGACGGACAGCGCCATACCATAATACGTCCCGTCTTACACAATGGGCGTATAAAAATATATTGTATTATGGCCCTGTGTCATTTGTCACGATTGCCCAGCAGGAGTGCAATGAGTTTTAAGAAACATTTAAAGGTGCACTATGTAATTTTTCTGGTGGACGAGCTGTCGGGAGGAGAGAGTGTCATGCCAGGGCGGTCGCGAGTCCTTGACGGTCGCATCAGAGGGACATGCGCGCCGGGGCGAGGGCCATCATTGCCGCGAGCGGCTTTAATTTCGGGAATTATAAGTTATGGCTCTTTGGGCTCGCTGTGTGGCATAAAATGAATGATATGGTGGTTTTACTGAGGAATTAAGCTTTCAAACGATGTATAGCATGTCAATATTGGAAAAACAAGAGCTCCTCCAGCGGGGCAAAATACGCCCGTACTTTGAATTATTGTATATAGAATTAAGTTAGAATTTGTCAAACCTAGTTAAAGATGAATTGTTGGTGCAGTTTGGAAGATTCCAATACTGACAAGGTTTTCGCAAAGGGTCGGGCCGTGACCTTGACCTTTGACCCTGTGACCTTGAAATCAATAGGGAACATCCTTGACCCATGGGGTGTCCAGCCATGAAGTTTGACATTCCTAGGTGAGACAGTTGTCGAGTTAGAGCGCGGACAAGGTAATGTCTTTTCATAGGCTACTCAGATCTGTCAATCATTTCCTGAAAGAACCAATGACTGAAGAGGTTTTGCCGTGGAACTGTCCCTCGGTCATGCGTAATACGGCGCTAACTGGACGCACTCGTTTTGTTCCCCAAGCTGTAGCGCGGCGCCCCGTAGCCGGACCGAAGCCTGGATACTCTTGTTTTGTAGCTAAGAGTGTGGAGAAAACAAACATACCCCACACCGCTAACAGGAGCTAAGCGTTTAGCTATGCTAAGGACCAAGAGCGAGAGTAGTAGAGAGATGCGTCGCTCATCCATTCAGACAAACTCGGACTTTTTGGATTATTTCTCCACATGGAATTATTTTATGAAAAAAACAAGAGCTCCGCCAGCGGGGCAAAATACGCCGTACTTTGAATTAATTAATTGTTGGTGCAGTTTGGAAGTTTGACATTCCTAGGTGAGACGGTTGTCGAGTTAGAGCGCGGACAAGAAATTGTCCACAGACGGACGGACGGATAATCAATAGGGAAATCTGGCTCTTGCAGTAGGAGTATGAGTATGACATCATCACATTCTAGAATCGGAATTCCACCAATCAGATTGCAGCAACAGAACTTAAAGACACTACAAAGCTTTAATGTGTCAAAGCTCAAAGAAGCAGAGAATGTGGGTTGTTCTCGCTTTCAGCAGCAGAACATTTTTGCCTCTTCATGAAGACAAAGCTTCAAAGACTTCAAAGCTTTGAAGTGTCCACAGACAGACAGACAGACGGACGGACGGACGGACAGCGCCATAGCATAATACGTCCCGTCTTACAACGGGCGTATAACAACTGGATATTCTTTTTCTGTGGACTGTTACGGACTAACTGAGCACAGCTATTCCTGGATTGGACCCGTTTCGGACCGACAGAACCGGCTCAAAGGTAAGAAATGCGATGAATATTTTCGGGAATTATAAGTTATGGCTCTTTGGGCTCGCTGTGTGGCATAAAATGAATGATATGGTGGTTTTACTGAGGAATTAAGCTTTCAAACGATGTATAGTAGGGGTGGGTATTGCCAACAACCTTGTGATACGATACGATTCGCGATACAGGGGTCTCGATACGATACGATTCGCGATACAGGGGTATGCCGATACATGGTCTTCAAGGCGATACGTATCCCGATATTTTACATTACGTAACCTATAATTTAAAAAAAAGACAGATGTTTACTCAAATGTTATCTTTATTTTGGTGTAGCGCATCAGTTACAATGTAACAGAAGAAGGCTGTAAGGCAGAAACTGCCCTTGATTAACCTGTTAACACCCGCACTCGGCACAAGTGTTCAAATATGTACCAGATGTTCCAAACTGTAATAAGATGTAATGTATAATAAATAAACCATCTTCTGAAATTTAGGCATGTTTTCTTAAGATAAATAACTAAAACAAGCCAAAAAATTTCGCTCCATATGTCTCGTGTGCCTCCGCCTGTGAGTGTGCGTAAAAGGAGGAGAGAGAGAGTCTCCATACACAGAGCGCATGGAGCTAGCCTATCACTACAGCACCTCTGCCCCACATGGGGCCCACCGCTGAAATCGTCTTTTCATAGGCTACTCAGATCTGTCAATCATTTCCTGAAAGAACCAATGACTAAAGAGGTTTTGCCGTGGAACTGTCCCTCGGTCATGCGTAATACGGCGCTAACTGGACGCACTCGTTTTGTTCCCCAAGCTGTAGCGCGGCGCCCCGTAGCCGGACCAAAGCCTGGATACTCTTGTTTTGTAGCTAAGAGTGTGGAGAAAACAAACATACCCCACACCGCTAACAGGAGCTAAGCGTTTAGCTATGCTAAGGACCAAGAGCGAGAGTAGTAGAGAGATGCGTCGCTCATCCATTCAGACAAACTCAGACTTTTTGGATTATTTCTCCACATGGAATTATTTTATGAAAAAAACAAGAGCTCCGCCAGAGGGGCAAAATACGCCGTACTTTGAATTAATTAATTGTTGGTGCAGTTTGGAAGTTTGACATTCCTAGGTGAGACGGTTGTCGAGTTAGAGCGCGGACAAGAAATTGTCCACAGACAGACGGACAGACGGACAGACGGACGGATAATCAATAGGGAAATCTGGCTCTTGCAGTAGGAGTATGAGTATGACATCATCACATTCTAGAATCGGAATTCCACCAATCAGATTGCAGCAACAGAACTTAAAGACACTACAAAGCTTTAATGTGTCAAAGCTCAAAGAAGCAGAGAATGTGGGTTGTTCTCGCTCTCAGCAGCAGAACATTTTTGCCTCTTCATGAAGACAAAGCTTCAAAGACTTCAAAGCTTTGAAGTGTCCACAGACAGAGAGACGGACGGACGGACGGACAGCGCCATAGCATAATACGTCCCGTCTTACAACGGGCGTATAACAACTGGATATTCTTTTTCTGTGGACTGTTACGGACTAACTGAGCACAGCTATTCCTGGATTGGACCCGTTTCGGACCGACAGAACCGGCTCAAAGGTAAGAAATGCGATGAATATTTTCGGGAATTATAAGTTATGGCTCTTTGGGCTCGCTGTGTGGCATAAAATGAATGATATGGTGGTTTTACTGAGGAATTAAGCTTTCAAACATGTATAGCATGTCAATATTGGAAAAACAAGAGCTCCTCCAGCGGGGCAAAATACGCCCGTACTTTGAATTATTGTATATAGAATTAAGTTAGAATTTGTCAAACCTAGTTAAAGATGAATTGTTGGTGCAGTTTGGAAGATTCCAATACTGACAAGGTTTTCGCAAAGGGTCGGGCCGTGACCTTGACCTTTGACCCTGTGACCTTGAAATCAATAGGGAACATCCTTGACCCATGGGGTGTCCAGCCATGAAGTTTGACATTCCTAGGTGAGACGGTTGTCGAGTTAGAGCGCGGACAAGGTAATGTGTAGTTGTCTTGTATTCTCTCTCTCCCGTTGCCTAGCAACCGCTGCAGCTGGAACTGTGTGTCACCTTTGAACTTTAAACTTCAAAGCTTTGAAGTCTTTGAAGCTTTGGCTTCATGAAGAGGCAAACCATGTGGGGCATGCGCCGATATATATATAAGGTGACCTTGACCTTTGACCCTGTGACCTTGAAATCAATAGGGAACATCCTTGACCCATGGGGTGTCCAGCCATGAAGTTTGACATTCCTAGGTGAGACGGTTGTCCACAGACGGACAGACGGACGGACGGACGGACAGCGCCATACCATAACACGTCCCGTATTAGAACGGGCGTATAATAAGTACGGTGAATATCTGGCTTGACTTTTTATACGCCCGTTGTAATAAGACGGGACGTATTATGGTATGGCGCTGTCCGTCCGTCTGTCCGTCCGTCTGTCTGTGGACACTTCAAAGCTTTGAAGTCTTTGAAGCTTTGTCTTCATGAAAGATCTGAACTCTCTTCTCAAATGTTCTGCTGCTGAAAGCGAGAACAACCCACATTCTCTGCTTCTTTGAGCTTTGACACATTAAAGCTTTGTAGTGTCTTTAAGTTCTGTTGCTGCGATCTGATTGGTGGAATTCCGATTCTAGAATTCTATATACAATAATTCAAAGTACGGGCGTATATTGCCCCGCTGGCGGAGCTCTTGTTAATGTTGTGTAATCGCCCGCCGGCGCGCGGGTGGATGTTAAGTTTATTAATGTAAACATGGCTTAACAAGGCTGTATGCTGACATGTACCTTTGATGAAAGTAAACTTAAGATATGGCCTTAACAAAAGGAAGGAGAAGGAATGCTGCCTTTGACAATACGAAATGCGCATTGCAAGCAAGGATCACTTATCAGACGCAGTTTGCTGAAGCTTGATAAATAATGTTTGTTGCATGTAAAATATCGATACTGACGCCTCCGTATCGATATGTGTATCGCCAAGAGGCCCACGACGATGTATCCCCGTATCGATTTTTTGAACACACCCCTAATAGTGACGATGTTTTAGACCAGGGGTGGGCAAACCTTTTGGCTCGAGGGCCACAAATGGTTCTAAAATTTGATGGAAGGGCCGGACCAGGAGCAGATGGATGGAGTGTTCTAGTCTGACTACGTCAATCCAGCAAATAAGACGAAAATAACTTGCAGGATCCAACAATTTACATGTGACATATTCAAACATCTCAATTCAACATGTGCACCATATATAGGGCCGATAATTTTCCACTTCAAAAATTAACATTTTTCGTTTCAGAAGTTTTGACTTCCGTTTGATTGTGACACATTTGATAATTCTGTTGACAGTGTTGGGAAGGTTACTTTAAACTGTATTCCCTACAGATTACAGATTACATACCCCAAAATGTAGTTTGTAATGTAATCCATTAAATTACTTAAATAAGTCACTGGATTACTTATTGTCATGTTTTTTTTAAAACTACATGAATGTAGCAACCACCTCCTGCAAATTCTTGTTTGGTTTTAGACCTGGTTTTAGTCCTGGTTTAGACCTGGTTTTAGACCTTGATTAGACCTGGTTTAGATCTGGTTTTAGTCCTGGTTTAGACCTGGTTTTAATCCTGGTTTAGACCTGGTTTTAGTCCTGATTTAATGCTTGTTTACACATGGTGTAGACCTGCTTTAGACCTGGCTTAGTCCTGGTGTTAGTTCTGGTTTAGAGGTGCACAGGAGAATGCGAGGTCCACGCAGCGTATGCAACAAGACACAGTCCACGCACGGTGTCCACACCGAACAAGAGGAAATGTGGCACGCGCCGTGCGGGAGCAGGTGCAATGTGTGCGGCACACTAGATATATACTTGACCGCAGTGCTTTATGGGAAGGTTTTCGGACCATGAGTGAGGAAGTCGTGTTCAAGATATAGTTCTACCCCCGGGCACTGTACACCTGGTGTATGTGGATAATTTGGTTTTATGTGTCACTGTATTTAGAGTGCGCCATCTATTGGGAAACGCCAGAATTGCAGGGAAAATAAAAGCAATACATTTTATTGCAGTTCATTCATGTTTGGCGGGCCGGATTAAAAAGGTTAACGGGCTGTATGTAGCCCCCGGGCCGTAGTTTGCCCACCCCTGTTTTAGACAGTGGAGGATTTTATCCCCCATCGCCGCTTTTTGCGCTCGGCGCCCCCTAGTGGAGCGGCGCCCTTAGCATTTGCCTATGTTGCCTAATGGGGGGGCGGGCCCTGGGTGTGTGTGATATGAGGTCTTTTTAAAATAATTGCAAGTAAAGAGCAGTAGGCAGGGATAGGGGGTAGGTGAAAACTATTTTTTTTAACACTCAAAGCTTTGAATAAAGGAAAATGAAGGCTGATTCATATGTCTTTTTGATTTTGTTTTTTATGTTTTACTTGTATATAGTGGATCTAATTCTATTAGATTAATTACCTGGTCAGTCAAAACCACATACTTTGACTAAATGCAGGAGTGTTTGACAGGCAATATTATTTATCTGTTCAGTTTACAGCTGATCAAATACCCTATGGTACTAAGCAACGTACTAAAAAGTCCCTTCCCTTTTGAGCCCATAGCTTCCATAAGATAAGTGAAAGGTGAAAGTACTGTATGTTTGTAAGCCATACTTGGCACCTACGTAGCAAATATTTTAGCTCATGAGTATTTTCTTTGTTAAAACAGCCTAGGAATGTAGTCATTTAGCTTACAGTTTACTTCTACTTGTGTCTGTTTTAGTTTTGTTTGACTCCATGAAAACCCCAAAAAATATTCATTCAAATGTTTTAATATAATAGCCACTTTCATCATGAATTTCCCAAATAATTTTCCTGCTCATTATTTTAACCTTAATGCGCCCATTTAATCTTAAAGACTGATATGAATGTTTTAATCATTTACTCAAGTTGCCTGTTCATGCCTTCCAGGCTTCCCTTTGTTCGCAAATGATCAAACACCACTAAGAATGAATACACAAATTTCGGTTCCTCCCATTACATTATTCATTTCAACTCTCTTCCTTTCAGTTGTCAGTCCTTAAGCATATCCGTTATCAAATGGACAATCTAAGCTCATACCCAACAGGAGCTGGGAGACAAAAAGGCTGCGTAAAAAGACAGTCAACACTACGCGCTACCTGTTATGCAGAGTAGCTGGCTTTTCTCGGATTGTCCACTCCCATTCTTCTCCACTGGGACTAGCCTCCAACAACTACTGTAAGCCGCGTTGAATGTTTTTTCTTCACGACGCTACTCGCTTTTCCTTCATGTATATTTGGTAAGTAACCACGTGTACTTGACGTGTGCACTTGTATTTTATTTTTACGCACTGGGCACAGCTGGAAGATACGGCTTTGTGCGCACGACCACCATAACCATTACGTCTTTGGAGAACTTTTAGCCAAACAAACGGGAAACGCAAACGATGGTAAGATAGCCTCCACATACAAGACATGAGCAACGTTTGTAAGATAATTCGTGTACTTTGGGGTGTCCGGAAAGCGTTTAGTTTGCGTGGCTAAACTTAAACCAGCGTGTTAGCTTATTAGAGAAAGTCAACACTTCTAACTGGACTAGTGTCTGGAAAATGGACTGGTCCCGTATGAGTCACGCTTTTCAGTTGTCTTCAGATTTCAGCTGTGACCAATTTAATCTTTTGTGCTTTTTTAGACGTCAGTTTCAACATGAACTTGCTGTATTCAATATGTAAAAGGGCCAAATTCAGGTAAGTGAAACTGTATCCGTATTACTAGCACCAAACGAAAAGCTTATCTAAAATAGTTGGCTCCATATAATTAGTATCATAATGTTATCTTACATATTTTAATCTTTTTCCTTTGACTGGCAAGTGTTACCTACCAGTTTGCAATTTCTGGAAATATATTTGGCTACAGGATCACAATAAAATGATTATTTATTACAGATTAGACAGTAGAGTTGTTGCTTATTGTAAAACTTGTGAAACGTATAGCTAGGAAAACCTTTTTACTTCAAAAAGAAAAAAAATGTTAAAACATTCACAATTTTCATGTTGATTTTCTATACTAGTTCAACTTCTAATTGCATATACTGTCTTAAAGACTACACATTTGCTTTTCATCATAACCTCCTGGGAACATATTTAGCGTTAAATGTGTTGGCTTGTTTTTTGCAGCCACAAGAAGTGTTTGTGTCTCTTCCCTTTCTTGGTCTGCGTGCTCTACTTCACTGTGCCGTCAATATGGTAAGCAAAAATTTTATACACTAATAGTTTGAAAAAGGATTCTTGTCTCTGCTCCAAATATTTGCTAAAACATTTGTTTTATTGTTCTGTTAAGGACAGTGAAGGGGCTTCTTCCGATGGAGAAATGCACCTTGGAGAGTGCAAAGATGCTCTCTCTGGACAACCCTGTGGATGCTACCCTCAGTTTGCAGTAAGTGAGACCTCTGCAACATGCTTTCATTCTTCAGATTCCTTCTTAATATAATCACAAGATGCACTGTCTGCTTATCCCAACAACTGTGTTACTTATAGGCTCACAAAAATAACATTAGCACTAGGGGTGGGCGATATCTCGATATTTAAAATATATCGAGATATTTTTGAAACTCGATATGAATTCTGACATATCGATATATCGCTATAATGCTTATGTTTACTTCTGGTTTCGCCGGACTCCACTCTTGCAGGGAGTGGAGTGGTGCATCAGTGATCTTCTGGGCTGTGTTCACTCTGAGCTACAGGGATCTCCTATTGTGGTCAGTGCAGCTTCCGCCCCACACAATGATTCCACATGGAAAGGATGCTCTCAGTGGTTTGCCTGAGTTGTTGTGGTCTTATGCTGGTGAATGCGAACTGGAGTCTATGAACAGCATTCTTAATATGAGTCCTTGGTCTCCAGATGGGTTTTTTCTTAATCATATTTTGGCTTGGGTTTTGCTGACACAAAATTAATTCTGGTATACAATACTTGTTTCTTTGACCTTTTGTATACACACTGATCATTGCCAAATTATTGGATCTTAATAATCACACTCATTACAAATCAAAATCTAGGTTTTGTTTTGTATTCACTATTAAGTTGTTCTAGAATAGCATTTATTATTAGAACATTTGATGCAATGAAAACTTTTCATTGGTTAGAAACCCATGGAAACATATCACTCTTCTCCACACACTAGCACAATCAAAACCAACATAGTTTGCAAAAAACTTGTTTTTAATGCAAATTTATAATAATATTTGTATTGCTTAGCCTTGTCCACCCTCTTCGTTTTACTCCATGACTTTCTGTGTTGCGCAGATCTCATTATAAATGGATGTTACAAGTAATTTCAATTGAGTTACTTTCGGAAACAGCATCTGACTCAGTGGAAGAGTATTGAGATAGATTGTGAAACAAGGATCCATTAGTATAATTGATCACTAATACAGAAATAACTTAATGTAGATATTTGTTTGGGTTTCTGTAGCAATAATAAGTGAGAGGAGGATAGTGTTTTGTCACTTTTAAGGCCTTAGACTAGTGCTGCCACTAACGACTAATTTTCTAACGATTAATCTCTCGACTAATTTTTCGATTAGTCGACTAATCTAAACGACTAATTAAAAAAAAAAAAAGCGGTTCTAACACACACAAGTGTGTGTGTTAGATTTTCCCGGGAGGTTACCTTGTGTGTGCTGTGCGTGCGAGTTGCAAAGGTTATTATACGCC
Source organism: Odontamblyopus lacepedii (assembly GCA_034769755.1). Taxonomy (NCBI): domain Eukaryota; kingdom Metazoa; phylum Chordata; class Actinopteri; order Gobiiformes; family Gobiidae; genus Odontamblyopus; species Odontamblyopus lacepedii. Next base: position 41,020,494 of record CM068347.1, on the reverse strand, counting down.
CGTGATAAAACGGGACGTATTATGGTATGGCGCTGTCCGTCCGTCTGTCTGTCCTTCCGTGGACACTTCAAAGCTTTGAAGTCTTTGAAGCTTTGTCTTCATGAAGAGGCAAAATATCAATGTGCTTTTCTGTTGTTTACAATGTATAGGATTATTGTTTCCCTCTTGCCGTAGATCTGAACTCTCTTCTCAAATGTTCTGCTGCTGAAAGCGAGAACCCACATTCTCTGCTTCTTTGAGCTTTGACACATTAAAGCTTTGTAGTGTCTTTAAGTTCTGTTGCTGCAATCTGATTGGTGGAATTCCGATTCTAGAATGTGATGATGTCATACTCATACTCCTACTGCAAGAGCCAGATTTCCCTATTGATTATTACGGGCGTATTTTGCCCCGCTGGCGGAGCTCTTGTTGCTGTTATGTCTGTTGTGTGTGCTCATTCGACAATGTTGAACAACGATATGCACACACAATTTAACGAGTATGCACGAGTAGCATATTGCAACGGTATTCTCAATACCTCATGCATCGTGGTCGTGCTCCCGCACCTCGGGTGTAGCCGCTGTTAGCCGCGCCGGTGTCCGCCTCGGGCGCAGCCGCTGCCCGCCGTGCCGGTGTCCGCCTCGGGTGTAGCCGCTGTTAGCCGCGCCGGTGTCCGCCTCGAGTGTAGTACGACTAGTGGTGTGGAGGGGAAATACCTGATCTCATGCAAGCAAAAGGTCTCTGGACGAGCCGTTTGAGACCAAAAATAAATAAAGGCAAATATTCGACCAAAAAAATTGTATTCGTTTTCACATTCGATTACGTCGACAACGTCGAATAATCGCGGCAGCACTACCTTAGACACACATGTAGAATTTGTGTGTAGGCTGCTGGATTAGTTTAGATTAGCAGTTGATTTAATGACTCTTGGGGATACAATGATTGTGGCTAATTGACTGTGGAGGTGGCATTATAGGATTTAAAGAGTACATGTTTTGACTGCTATATAGTTATAATGAATCACACACCTATCATTTTCTTAATATTGAGCTAAAATTATTTAATGAGTAGCTCCAGCTCATGGCAGCAGTGGATTTTTTTCCCACTAGTGTCAAAATTGCTAGGTGATGCTGCAGAATTCTACATGTTTAGGAAAACAGAAAATAGGACTTGGCCCCTCCCTGTTAATTGTGTAGGGGGCGAGGTTTCTATCGGGTCGGTTATTTCACAGGGTTTTATCAACAATTGGGCAATTTTGTCACCTTTATTTATTACAAACGGTTCAGATTTAATATTTAATAACACTACACCTAATTCTCCTTGATAATCATTATCAATAACTCCTGCCATTACAGTTATTCCCTTTATTCCTAATTTTCCAATTAATGAACCAACTTTAAGAACAAAGTTTACATCCTTAGCTTCCACCCACTAACCACGATGAAATATTGGTCTATTACAAACCTCAGGTACACTACTTTACTTTGGGATCTGTATTTTTAACAAATCTACGTGGCTTTACTTGGTGTATAAAAATTATTCTTACATAAAATGAGCGCTGACACAGACAACATGTAGTACAGAATGCACTGAAGCACTTTGCATATCACATTGAGGCATGGGGAATACATGCACATGGACTGAACAATGGCTGCTACTGTTACTGCGATAAAAGTTCCCTAAAAAAAAAATTACAAAATAAGTAAACATAGGACTAGACAAGGCGAATTGTTATTGCTATATTGCTATATTCTGCTTAAGATTATCCTTGTTGACATAAAAAGTACCTATAAATACGCATTACTGCACAGGACGAATTCAGAAGCACACTCAGAGAGGAATGAGGAGAGGGAGGGGCTGAGGGAACTTTGAGATGGGAGGAGGAGCATGGGAACGCGCTGAGCACTACTCTGTTTCACGGTCCTCCACTAATTTGTACACACAAAAACAACTTTTAACAAACTACAAGTTGTGACAGGACTCAAAGGAAATATCTCAAGGATCACAGTAATTCCTTTAATAATATCACCCACCGACGCCTCGGGTTGTCCTAGCATCAGTGAAATAATCATACTTTGATACTGTGCTGGCGTGGTGCGGATTATTTTGTCACTCACCGATTTTGGTACTTGGAGGCACATCAGCTCATCCACTTGCGCTGTTACCAGCGCCTCGCGCACACACAGACAAATCAAGCGCCTGACTCCGTCTCTCATAAATCTCCAATTCCCCTCAATTTCAGGCCAGCACCCGGGAACAGGGTAACACTCTCTCACCGCCTCCGCATACTGGAAAAACAGACTATGCGGGTCTCCCTCCTTCATATCCCGGGTCATTCCCCGGAAAGCACTGTCTACAGTACTGTCCCGAGCCAAGCCCGCAAACTTTCTCATATCTCCCTGGTCTACCAAAACATCAGCACCTCCTTCTTCATACAGCCGCGCCAACCACAGATCCAGTGCCTCATCTGCTCTGCGTCTGAAACTGTTGTTTATTTGCACTATTTCTTCCGCCGAATAATCCTCGTAAGTCTGGACAATATGAGGCTCAGGTTGGGGTTGCGGGATGGACCTCATCATTGGGCGCCCATCGGGTCCGAGTACAGGTTGATTATTACCATCAAGCATCGGTCGGACCACATCAGGGATTACCCGTTGAACCCGCCGCCGTCTTAAAACGGGGCGGGCAGCTGCCTCAACCGGCACAACATCCTCATCATCGTCACTCAAGACGTTACCATCCCATTCTTCTGGGTTCCAATCATCCTCTAAATTCGCGATAAACGCCCGTACTCGAGTACGAGTAACCGAGCGTGGCGACTTTTTCTGGCGCTGCCTACTAGTTTTACACAGCGCCGTTACCGCACTTTCTGCTATTGCAGAAGCACGCTTCACATCTGTTTCCAAATCAGTTAGTTTCTTCTGTAGCAACTCTACAAGCTTCGCTTGTTGTTTCCATGCTGTAGCACAGATCCACATCCTGCGCTGCACCCCTGCTATGGGCGCCTTTTTTGCAGGCACGACTCCTTTTAAGAGTCTCCCAGACAGATTCGGGATCTCCGGTCTTTACCCCGGGTCCCCAGTCTCCCGGCGTTCCGCCGTTTTCCAACAAACATTGGTAAACATCCGCCCAGGTACCTGTCCACCCTGGAATCGGAACCACCTCTGATTTCTCAATTTTATCCTTTCTCTTAAACATCTTTAGTGAGTCCCCCAACAATTAACAACACAACTTCAAACAACAGTATCCTGCCGACAACGCCAAAAATGTTTCGTGACACAAATCAGCTCCGTGGAGGTAATCACCAACAATTTCATGACCCCAGCCAACTTGCAGGGCTACTTTTGTCAGCACCAAAACCAAGCAAGAACTCGACTCACCGGATGCTGTCAACACTGCTGACGGGGTTGCCATACAGATTCATCTCAAAAAACCCAAACTATCCCTATAAGTCAGTTAAGCATAATATGACTCATTTAAAAGAACCCAGACCAGTTGAAGGGAAATGTTTGGGCTATATTTGTTTCACCTTTTGGAAGTTAAATAGTTGGTTAAATCAAGTTTGTAAAACCCTGAAAGGTCATTTCTGTTGTGATTTTTGATGCTCCAAAAATAAATTTATTTCAGTATTTGATCGATTGATGGATAAAATAAATGATCAGTCTTGGAACAAATGCAGTTGAACAAATGCAAGACGGGTAAGTTTGATATCATACTGTGGAATATTTGAGGCAAACAATAAGCAGGTAGTTCACCTTCCATAAAGCCAGTGTACCTTTAATATAAACTACAATAGTAACAACATTGTGACCAGGGAATTAAAATGTTACTTTGACAGCATGTTCTTGTCAGTTCCAGGATTGATCCTGGTTTAGTGCTGATGTAGATTTGGTTTGGTCATGTTTTGGTCCCAGTTTAGTTCTAGTCTAGTTCCAGGTTAGTCCCAGTTACTTACTACCTTATCTAGGAATTTGACTCCAAAGATTGTTTTTATCCTGATGATTGACTAAACTTGGTCAAGACATGACATTCAATGAACTGTAATGGCACATGATAAATACACTATATTTAAAGACACTCCTCAAAAATCTATTCTCATTAAAGCAACATTGCAGAATTTTTTGGAGGTGAATTCAGATAACCTTATCAGCTTGGGATGGCTCTCGCTGAAAGCGATCAGAAAACGCAGAATGACGATTGACAATTATTTGCTTTTGCATACCAAGATGAAGTCAACGCGAGTTTGTGAACTCACAAAAATCGAAAAGAATCCATCTTGCTGTGCAAGGTTAGAATTCACCATGATTTCATGGTAATAGAAAGTTAATATCATACCTTAGAAAATTCTAGATATAGATATGTTGTATGCCATACTGTGAAATATTAGCCAACATTAGCCAACATTTCCATGGAGACAAGCAACGTTTCATCCCCCCAGGCCAAATAGGCAGGTTGGTATTAGCAACTGTAGTTTTTAAATTATGTACCAGAGTGAGACGGGGTGTAAATGTAATGGGTCAAGATCGGTCATTTGTTATTGTGGTGTACTCATTGTGTATGTGTACGAATGTACACACTGTATTTAATTCAGCTTATACATTACAACAATAACTGAACTCTGTTGATATTTTGCAACTGATCACAACAATTGTGATCTACATTCCCTTGGGGTGTAATGCTATCTGTAGGATCGACGCTGTTTGTTTATAGGAGACACTTTTTGGGCACGGTGTGTGTGTGTGTGTATGTGCATGTGCATGTGTGTCCTCACCACCGAGAGAGAGAGTGGGGTCACGTGAGCGTGGGTGTGTGCAGGCGTGGAAGGGTTAAAGGGCGTGCACTCACCTGGGCCAGGGAGGAGGAGAGAGGTTGGTTGGGTAGCCGTAATTTTTGTTGACCGCTATTGCTTTATGGTTTTACGTTATCAATACAGTATTCATCGTTGCAATATTCCTGCTCTCTGTGTCCACATTCATAAGTTTCTGCTGTGATGCCAGTTAACCATTCATTAAATCATCATAAAATATCTCACTGGATCTAGCCTCTTTGTTTGATACAGCATTCAGCGCGTCATAGTTTTTACTGGACCCAATTTTACCTCTCCGTGGCTACTCCGGAAAACAGGTTTCTTAAAGCCGCTACACTGTTATTGAAGTTAGTCTTAAATGGCTTAAAAAAGTCAAACATCTAAACAGGGCCATGAATGCACATATTGATCAGAGGTTCCTGAAAATGTGCTGCTTTTTTGTTATTTCAGGTGATTTTTAATTATTATTAAATTATTTTTATTGTATCATTACACTCACCTGAAGGATTATTAGGAACACCATACTAATACGGTGTTTGACCCCCTTTCGCCTTTAGAACTGCCTTAATTCTACGTGGCATTGATTCAACAAGGTGCTGAAAGCATTCTTTAGAAATGTTGGCCCATATTGACAGGATAGCATCTTGCAGTTGATGGAGATTTGTGGGATGCACATACAGGGAACGAAGCTCCCGTTCCACCACATCTCAAAGATGCTCTATCAGGTTGAGATCTGGTGACTGTGGTGGCCATTGTAGTACAGTGAACTCATTATCATGTTCAAGAAACCAATTTGAAATGATTCGAGCTTTATGACATCGTGCATTATCCTGCTGGAAGTAGCCATCAGAGAATGGGTACATGGTGGTCATGAAGGGATGGACATGGTCAGAAACAATGTTCAGGAAGCCCGTGGCATTTAAACGATGCTCAATTGGCACTAAGGGACCTAAAGTGTGCCAAGAAAACATCCCCCACACCATTACACCACCACCACCAGCCTGCATAGTGGTAACAAGGCATGATGGATCCATGTTCTCATTCTGTTTACGCCAAATTCTGACTCTTCCATTTGAATGTCTGAACAGAAATCGAGACTCATCAGACCAGGCAACGTTTTTCCAGTCTTCAACTGTCCAATTTTGGTGAGCTCGTGCAAATGGTAGCCTCTTTTTCCTATTTGTAGTGGAGATGAGTGGTACCCGGTGGGGTCTTCTGCTGTTGTAGCCCATCCGCCTCAAGGTTGTGCGTGTTGTGGCTTCACAAATGCTTTGCTGAATTCCTCAGTTGTAACGAGTGGTTATTTCAGTCAACGTTGCTCTTCTATCAGCTTGAATCAGTCGGCCCATTCTTCTCTGACCTCTAGTATCAACAAGGCATTTTCGCCCTCAGGACTGCCGCATACTGGATGTTTTTCCTTTTTCACACCATTCTTTGTAAACCCTTGAAATGGTTGTGCGTAAAAATCCCAGTAACTGAGCAGATTGTGAAATACTCAGACCAGCCCGTCTGGCACCAACAACCATGCCACGCTCAAAATTGCTTAAAGCACCTTTCTTTCCTATTCTGACATTCAGTTTGGAGTTCAGGAGATTGTCTTGACCAGGACCACACCCCTAAATGCATTGAAGCAACTGCCATGTGATTGGTTGATTAGATAATTGCATTAAAGAGAAATTGAACAGGTGTTCCTAATAATCCTTCAGGTGAGTGTATTTTTGACAGTGCCAACGTGTGCATTGTGCCAGTGTCATCATGGTCACAACTCACTGCTAAACATTTCATCACTCCCCAGCATGACATCACTGCAAAGTATCAATAACAAACGGTTGGGCTTATCACAGTCTGTTTACGTCCACGACTAAATATTAAATATACACAAAATGTCTTTTCAGATCCAGAGGTGACATCCAAACCTGCACTACATGGAAAGCTCCGATCATTTGGGAGGGCATGTTTGATGCATACCTTTACGACGAGGCTCATAAAAGGAAGAAGTCATCTGTAGCTGTCACTGTGTTTGCGGTTGGAAAGTGAGTGATATAGATCATTGTTTAACTTAACTGTATGGCCTGTTGATAAACCTTGAAACATATAGAATGTCTGCAAACAATACATGCATTGTGTCCTGCTCTATTCTTGCACAGACAACTGCGAGTAAACCTGATTGTCAAGTTGGAATTTTGTTGTCTTTACTGGGTTTCAATTGACCTCACCACACTTTAAATTAGTTGTAGATTTTGAGTGGATTTTGTGCTGTGGTTAAAAGTGTGATGAAGTAAGATAATAGACCTGGTCATTGAAATAATAATTTGGTTATTTTGTTAGAAATTATGTATATTTTCAAACAGAAATGTCTCCCTCCCCTTTTAGAATCAGAAAACATATAAAATAGAACACACATGTAGAGCATAAATGTAAAAGGCAAAATTTTAGTGCATAAATTGCTGTTTGTGCATGAACTCAAATGCAGATGTAGTCTTGTGAATGCAGTTCGGGTCAGATACACAGAGGTACGCAATAGTTTTAGGCAACTACAACACTAGTAACCCAACTGTGTTTCTCCATGAACATGCGCTTGCAAAGCAAGGCAAGTTTATCTGTATAGCCCAATTGGTACACAAAGTAAAAAAGTGCTTTACAGAATAAGAAATACATTGTACTATGATTTTATAATACAAACAAATCTAAACATAAATCATAAAATTAAAAAAGAGAGCGAAAGAGAGACATTAAATGAGAGAGATGAATGCAGAATGACAACCTGTCAGTCATATGCACAGCTAAACAGAACTGTTTTGAGCCTGGATTTAAACATATTCGTACATAACATCCAAAGTAGAGGCCTGTCTCGCATGTTCAGACTGTTCCAGTTTTTAGCCGCATGAATCTGAAACATTCACTTCCCATGTTTAGTCCTAACTCTGGGCTCCAGCAGGAGGCCGGTCCCTGAGCTCCTCAAGAGTGCAGATGGTTCATACGGCACTGACATGTCACAGATGTACTTTGGTGCTCGGCCATGGAGAGACTTGTACACAAGCAGAGCTGCTTTAAAGTCTATTCTCTGCCAGTGCAGAGACCTGAGCACAGGACTTATGTGCTCATACTTCCTGGTTTGAGTCAGGACCCGAGCTGCAGCGTTCTGGATGTACTGTAGCTGTTTTACAGCTCGTTTGGAGAGGCCAGTGAGAGGCCGTTACAATGTCTATCCTAATGGAGACAAACACATGGATAAGTCTCTCCAGGTCTGCTAGACCTTTGATTTTTGCTCTGTTATCAGGTGGTAAAAAGCTGCAGATGTTATTGATTTGATGTGGCTGTTAAAGTTTAACGTTTTAGAGAGAGACTGGAGGTAACTGCTGACACTGTCTCTTTGTTTCTGTCAGCCAAAGACTATGACTTCTGTCTTGTCTGAGTTTAGCTGCAGAAAGTTGTTTTGCATCCACACACTGATCTGTTGGATGCAGTGGCAGAGTGAGTCCACTGGTCCACAGTCCCCTGCTGCCAGTGAGACATAGATGAATGAATGAATTAAATTAATTAATTAGTCATTGCATTTATAGCACCTTTCAAGACACCCAAAGCACTTTACAGATCATTATTCATTCATCCACACTCAGTGGTGGTAAACTACTATTGTGGCCACAGCTGTCCTGGGGCAGACTGACAGAAGCGAGGCTGCCAATCTGCGCCATTGGCCCCTCCAACCACCACCATCACACACACTCCACTTTCATCCTAGGCAATGTGGGTGAAGTGTCTTGCCTAAGCACACAACAGCAGGTTATGCCACTGGTGCCCCACTGATCTGAGTGTCGTCTGCATAGTCATGGTAGGACACATACAGCAGATTTGAGATGGATCGGATGTGGTTCAGTACTGTGGCATCGTTTTCAAAGCTCTTGGGAATGTTCCAAATTGAAGACATGATGACATCTTAACTAAGTGAACGAGAGGTGTAAGCAGACCGTTGAGAACCGACTTTAGAAATCTAGTGGGTAACACATCGAGGCAACATGTGGATGAGCTCTAAAACTGTTTTGTCAGTTACTGGTGCAAATTAACTCAGCTCTGTCTTTGTGGGTTTGATGCCAGTCTTACAGGTCAAAGGAGACAGAAATTCTCAGGCAGAGCAACATCAACCACATTGACATTTTAAGTATTTACACTCTTTGTAATGAGCAGGTCCAGAGTGTGCCCTCTGTTGTGTGTGGGCTCACTGACATGCTGACTCAGACCAAATGTTTCAAGGACAGCGCTGAGATCTTTGGCATTTTTGTCAAACACTTTATCCACATGTACATTAAAATCACCTGTAATGACCAAACCATCAAAGTCTGTGCAAACGACTGAAAGCATCTCAGTAAAATCATGAATAAAACTTTAACAGCACGGAGGACGTCTGTATTTGACCATATAGAGTATGGAGGGTGATTGTTTTAGCTCCATTTTAAAGGAAACCTAGTCAGATGATGAAAACACCCCAAATGACAACCTGTGTGTAACCAAATGTAGTTAATATGATTAACTTAAGATTAACTTAATATGATTAACTTAGGCTCAGGAGCAGGACCACGCCTCGACCGCCCTCGCCTCCTCTCCAGCGAATCACCGCTTACCACACCTCAATTTCCCAGAAGCCTATTTGTAGCAGCCTATCCTGACAACCCAGTTTGTCCCAAATAACTGAACCCCACCCTCCCAACCCATATCAGGTCGTCTTCCAGACATAAGACGCCTACGAGGGGGCTCCCGTTCTTGCTGGGAAGATTGAGACTGAACCCCCACCCTATAGTCTCAATCCAGCCATCCTGCCCCTCCTTGTCTCCCTATAACAAACTCTTTTCTCTTCGCACATGTGTTGTTGACATAGTCCTTGCTAGTGAAATGATCTCAAATGCACACACATCTCCACCCTTTTTGTTTGCTCGTGTTTCAGATTCAAATTTGAAGTTGGAAGGAGTTGATTCCACTAGCACTGCATTACCTGTGTTTTTGTCAAGCCATGTTTCCGTTAAAAACAAAGTCAAGATTAAAAGAAGAAATAAAATCAAGAATTAAAAATAATTAGTTACATAAAGACTTGGCATTGAGCACAGCAGTTAGTTTCCATAGGACTGGATGTTACAGGGAATGTGAACTAAATTTCTCTAACTTGCATTGCCTATATTGTTTTACATAGATTCCTGAACAACAATTTGCCTCTGCATCTCTGTAATAAATTTTCTGTCTCATTTTAGGTACCTTGAAGCTTACCTGGAGACCTTTCTTTACTCCTCGGAACAGCACTTCATGTTGGGACTCCCTGTCACCTACTACGTTTTCACGGACATGCCTGAAAAGGTCCCACGCATTGTACTCGGTCCCAAACGACATTTAAAAATCTTCAGCATTGACCGTCATTCCCGCTGGCAGGATATTTCCATGATGAGAATGAAAACAATATCTGACATCATCCAGACAGAAATCAGTCACCATTTTACCCATGTTTTTTGCTTTGACGTTGATCAAAAGTTCGCTGGGAGATTCGGTTCGGAAGCGCTGGGCGATTCTGTGGCTCTCATCCATGCGTACTACTACCGATTGCCCAAACACATGTTTACCTATGACCGCAATCCCAACTCAAAAGCTTACATGGACACTGGAGATTTCTACTATCATGCTGCTGTCTTTGGAGGTACATGGAAAAACGTTAAAGCTATTACTGATGCGTGTTACAAGGGCATCATGGAGGACAAGGAGAACAATGTAGAGGCGCTATGGCACGATGAAAGCCATCTTAATAAATATTTTTGGCTGAATAAGCCAAGTAGACTGCTTTCCCCTGAATACTGCTGGGATGACAGTATCAGACACAGTACTGACATACGAGTGAAGAGGCTACTATGGGCACCGAAAGACTACGAAAACCTCAGGATAAATAATTAAATGTAAGGGTGAGAAACGTATTTTGCACTGTGTGGACACTCACCGCTACTTATCAAGGACATTGCTATTGTTTACTATTGTGTAGCTGGAAACTATTGAGGGATTCAAAGTGCATAATAATTACTGGGACAGTATATCACTTTCCCAGTGGGGGGCCAGCCAACTTCTCATCACCATGGAGATGTTAATGTTCAGCAGTGTGACTTTTCCACCTCCATCTCTAGGTACAAGGTGGTTAAGTTACAGGTAGGATCTGTGGTAAGCCCGGTGACAGATGAAGTAAAACTGCATGCATTTCAGGGATTTTTTAAAACTGACTTGCAAGGTCAGTAGGTTTAATGCCATACTGTGCAAGATTCCAGGAAAAGTGACATTATGGAGACTGGCAGACACGCCAGACCAGAAAAGCTACCTTTACAGTAAGTTGCGTATTTCTTTACCGTGCACTTCAAAAATATTTCACAGAAAGAATAGATGAAGAAGTAAGGTGACAAAAACATATTTATTGGTGTCTTGTCCAACAAAATACAGAATGTGCACGTTTTTGTATTTTCTGTTCAAATACAATATAAAAAATTATATTACTGCTCATTCAAGTAGTAACACATTGCATAAGTAAATTTATCTTACCACTCGTCTTTGGTACTGGTAAGTAACAAAGAACTGGATTATAGTAAAGCACACATTTAGGAACAAAACAATGCATCAAAAATCTGTTACAGGCCAAATATTTATGTATTTCAAAGAGATTATGTTCCTAATTTCTTTTAAAATCAAGAATCAGTTCAAAATAAAAACATAAGAATTATTCACATGAGAGAAGACTGGAATTGCTAAGCTACAAGGTTAGCAAGTTTTGTAGAACAGACAGCAGCTTCTGTGAATAGTTAATGCTGTAAAATTCTTAGAAATTCTTGATAGTTAGCTCTTAAAGCTAAATAAACAATCAGTTTTTAATAGAGACATTTAGCTGAAGAATTAAAGACAAAATTCATCTAAAATGCACAAATGCACATTGTAGCTTTTCTGGTGGAGGCTTCACCACCCACTTGTCATTAAAACAGTATTGCTTAGCCAGGAATGTTCCACAGTATTGTTTAAATGTATCTTTAATGTGTTTTTTACTGCCAATACTTGGTTTGGTGGACTCTCCCTGGTAGTTTTATTAAATTTTATGAAATATTCCAGGAAAAAACATGAAGAATGGAAGATTTGCTTAGTAAACCAAATGTTGCCAATTGATATTTTGTGACGCTGAGGGTGTTCCACATGTATCTCTATGGTGGAATGTTCAGCAGTTACCATGGTGACACAATGTAACATTAGCAAAATTGACAAAAAAGTTTTTGATTATCAAAAAACTCAAGAATAAATGGGCCTACAAAATGGATTTAAACAGCACATTTTCAGGAGCCTGTGATCATTCATTATCCTGTTTAGGCTGAAACTGTTGCTAATGCTAGCTGGTTAGTGACTAATTTTATGAGTGAGAGACTTGCACAAATGAGCTCATATGTTGTAGTTACATCTAAATCAGTTCTGTATGGTCAGATTGTGCTAAAACAAAACTGAGATTAAAGTTTAACTTGAGTTACAGAGCTTCAGATAGAGTAGTAGCTTCAGTTAGCGACATACCCCCAGAGAATGTTGATATCTGCTGCAAAGTATAAATAGAAATTTACGGTAGTATAATAAAGAATAATTTTGTTGTTGCCAAATTACCACAGTGGCCCTTGTGTGAAACCCAAAGCTGCTCTTCCTTTCCGTTTCTTTGTTCGTTGCACTTTTACTTGCACTGTTGTAGCAACAAGAAGTAATGTGCATAATTTATTTGCCAAATGTTCTCTCCGTCTGCAACTTTAAATCTGCTTGTTGAGTACCTCAGGTAAAAGTAAACAAATGCACTGAGATACACAATGTTGAGTTTTACAGTCTTTTGAATTTTTTTTTCTACTTTTCTGTCCTAAATTGTGTTTTTGTTGATAACAATGTTGTGTGTTCAAAGCAATCATTTTTTTCTGTGCATGCTACTAATGGAACTAACAATTTTGTATATGTAGAGGTATTATGTTTTAGAAGTCACAGCTACTTCCTGTATTTTTCAACTACATCTACACAAACTGCCTCTTAACCTCAGGTACTATCCAACCAAACCATGTAAAACTAGAAAAATATATGAATCTGTCAAATGCACATTAGGGATGGTTCAGTAATTTTTTTCAAATTTTCATTCATTCATTTTTTTTTTTTTTTTGTTCTTGTTGTGGATTGTTGCTGGTATTGATACCAACATTTTAATATCTATTCTACACAGATTTAAATAAAATTGTCAGTAAAATTAACAAATAACTTGTTACTTCTGTCAAAAAAAAAATATAAAAATGTACACTACCAGTCAAAAGTTTGGACACACCTTCTCAATCAGTGTTTTTTATTTTTACCACTTTCTACATTTTATATTTATACAGAAGACAACAAATATATGAAATAAGGTACCGGTAGATGGAATAATGTTGTAAACAAAAAGGTGATAATGATGACATATTTTTCGACAAAGCAGAATTTGAATCTAATATATTTTAAAGGAATAGTTATTTATCTTTTCTTCTTTGCTACATAATTCCATATATCTTACTTCATATATTTGATGTATGCTGTATGTATATAAAATGTAGAAAGTTAAAAAAAAAAAAAAAAAAAAAACTTGAATGAGAGGTGTGTCCAACCTTTTGACTGGTATTTTCTCTGGGCTCTCTGCTTTTAATGGTTGTGTAACATGCAGCCTGAACGCTTCATTGCTCTTCTATTTCCATTTGAACTCAGTACACGAGTCTGAACACATCGGGAAGCACTGACACTGGAGCTGCTTAGAAAGAATATCTGTGCTAAATATTGTGTGACATCTCAATATTGCACCAAATATAAAACAAAAGGGTCGAGTGGAGTCCATCCTTACGTTATACCAAATGTTCATCAGCCTACTACTATAACCAGGCTTAATATCTACCCTATAGTACCAGGACTGGATTACACACACAAAACGTGCTTTAAAAGTGCACTATGTAACTTTTTCTAATCGAAGGTCCGTCATCTGCTTGCCTTTCCTGAAATGTTCCACAGTACAGCATTGAAGTTGTCTATGTGGAGACGAGCAGGTAATGAGTTAGCTCTGTGAAGAGGCGACCCTGCTCATGCATGTATTTTTAGCAATAAAAACATATGTAACTGGAGACTTGCAAGATGGATAAGTTTAAATAAAGTCATACTGTGGAACATTCTACTAATCAGTAACATCTCCAGGGTGACAAGCACAGGGATAGATTCTGATTTTCATTTTGATTTTGTCCCTGTTAAGAACTGGTGTATAAAGTGAGTCCCTATATGTACTATTATTGGCTTTTCTAGTACCTGATTTAGTTGACAATAGTTGTAAACAGCCGTTAGTTGGCTTTCTGGTGAAACAGGTTCCCTCTCTTTCTTGCTTTACTGTTGCAGCAGCCCTCCAGTTCCAACTTTATAAGGACTAAGCTAGTGAAAAAACTGTTCACATGAAGTCTAACCTGACATCATTGTAGCATTACACTGTGTCTGTTAAGTTTTATATAACAGAGAAATCCTTAACTACTAACAACCAGGAACCAGGAAGTATCAGACTAAACTAGGATTATGTTTGATGTTTACTTTTGAAATGGTTTAAATCACATCCAAAACAGATTAAATCATTCAGTGCCATATAATCAGACTTTTATATTTACTGCAATATCCTTTATCTGCAATCTTTATTGGGAGAATGCTTGTTATTGGATATTATTGGTACAGCAAGAATACATTTTTTCTGTCTTGATACTTGTTGATACAAGTTACTGCAGTGATATCGCACTGGGGGTGTTCTACATGCATCTCTATTGGCGGGGTGTTCAGTAGTTTCCATAATGAACACCTTAGAGACAAGACATGGAGCTGAAAGGCAGACGGGGAGAGAGCGGGAGAGAACCACAGAGCTATCTTAAATCCAGTTTTTTAAATGTTTAAACTGCTAATACCATTGCAAGACACAGAACATTTCAGCGCAGATACTGAAGTTTGACATCCTCTCATACTAAGAAAACAGTCAGCTCAATAAAATAAAGACCTCTTAATTTTACGGGGGTGCTGAAAATATTTTTAGGGTCTAGATTTGCCCCTGGCTCAAGTAGTGAAGAAATCTTGTCTTCTTTCTCCAATCTTAAACTCAAACAAATACAATCAGAAGGTGTCGCTGTTCAAAACTGAAATAGGGGACTCCAATTACTCGATGTCGTAACAAGATCTCCCTAAACGCATTTTAGCACATACCAGATTGAAGACCAGGATTCGTGAAGTTCAATTCAAGCCAATTTATTCACCTCACAATATTTCTAATACAGCATGCTGGGTTACTAGGTTCCCTGGGAAACAGTCTAAGCGTGGATTCCTCGCAGGGCAAACCGAGTGACCACGAACATAACTCGAACCCAGCTATTTAAAACATTTCATCATGAATATGCAAATATTGTAAACGCCTCTTGGTCCGCCTCCTCTTCAATCCTAGTACATTTCCATTTAATAACTTCTGCTTTGAAGCTCTCTTATCGACATCCAGTTTCGGGGAGTACGTTTCCCATCAGTCTTATCTGTAAGGGAGCACATAACTTCGCCAGGTGGACGAAGGTCAGCCGTATGTGTGTATGCTGTCTGCTTTTTAATGAGACAGGATGAACGAAATAGAAAAATGTGTGCGAGAAGAGAAAGAATTAACTTCATAAGCCATTGTAAGACATTTGTTAAAAACAATCATCGTTTCAATATTGCAACAGCATATATGGCACACTGAAACAAAGTTATAACTCTTCAGTAGTAGTGCTTTCAGTTAGCTCCACACTCCTGCAGAATATTGATGACATCAGCTGTAAAGTGTAAAGTAATTTTTACATTTTAAATTACAGGAAAATAAAAATGAAGGGTATGTAGAAAATATGAAAATAGTTATCTACAAGTTTTGATAGAAACACAATTTAATAAAAATAAATAAACATTTTTTACATTATATTTACAAGTACTCATACAAATAATAGTGTTTATGACACCCTCATACTAATTGTCCACTAAGATTCATCTAATCTTCCTATAATTTATTTGAATAGATTCTTTTCATATCTGACAGTTTTGACTGCTCATTTGCGGGCTTCCTCAGAGTGGTCACGTACAAAAATAAAAATTGGTCTGACCTTATCTGAATAATTTTAGTAAGGTCTCTATATTAGAATAAGTTATTAGAATTAGAATTAGTATGACACCACATGGTAACAAACCATGTATTTTCTGTTGTTTATAGTTACGGTCTAAAAATAGTGCTTTGGGGGCAGTGGGTATCAAAATAAATGAAATGTATCAAGCATTTTTACAAGTAATAACATCCAGTTAAAATGTTTAGCAAAGGAGACCGGGGCATGTTGTCACACTTTTTTCATTTTTGTCTTTGTGAAAACTTAACTCGAGTGACAACATGCCCCCGTCTCCCTTACTGTCATAACACAAACACTTTATCAATTTAAGATTTTGTTTAAGTGTCATAAAAGAAAATATATGATCACTTTGTTCAGCACTAGCTGTTTGTAAAGCAGGGCATTGTTTTCTTTTTAACCATTGCAGTATATTGTTTTTGATAGTTTGAATGTAGACAGTTCAGTGTGTTAGGAGTCAGTGGTGTTGAGGAGAGAGTGATTGTGGGCGGAGGTGAGGTTGAGGTAACCCATTTCTCCAGATCGAGCTAAACTAGAGCACGGTGACCATGTCTCTGCACCTTCCAGTGAACTACACGCCTCACAGTTCACATCAGATAACAGCACACTGAAGCAAAGGAAATGTCAAAGTGAGAAAAGCTCATTCAAAATAACTGCGTCAAAATTCAGGAAGTTATTTGAAATTCATTTTATGCTGAATAATCTTAAAAGGTGCATCATGTAACTTTTTTTGGAGTGTAAGACACCTGATTTACACAGGAATTTAACACAGTATCTCATTAAACCAGGTCAAGTTACTGGTCAGATCTGTGGAGAGGTGACCCTGCACAGTAAGAATGCAAGTATTTCAATGCGAATTTATGTACATAACCAGTCAAAAGTTTCAACACACTTTTTCATTCATGTTTCTTCATGATTCTCGCATGATGTGAATGGACACTTAAGGAATGTAACAAACAAAAATTAAACTTAAAATAAGTCCAAACTTGTTGGGTGGTAAGAGGTTAAAAATAATAATAATAATAATAATCAAAATAGCCACCCTTGGGCATTTCTTGATGCTGATTTTGACTGGAAGTGTATGTATAATACTGACTGTGGAGCAGCCCAGGCAACACAATATATCTCCATAGAAATGAGGTGGATCTCCCACTGTTGCATAGTGCACCTTTAAATTTAACAAAATCTGTACACATTTACAACACTAAAATGCAGTGATGCTACAGTCATTCTCATCCTGATTCATTTAATTCATTTTGGAATAAAACATGAATAAAATGTAACCTCACCCATTCATTGTTTAGGTAATGTAAATGAAAGGAGCGTTATGGCAGTTGTGGGCGTGTTTAAAGTTCAACCTCAAGTCACTAAACTTTTCACAGATAAAATCATCAGATACATAAAAGAAAGTAAAAACATGACTGAATCTCTGATCTGAAAATCTCACAACTGCAAACTGAAACAGATGTGGTTCTAAGCCATAAATCTAAAATAGTTTTGTTAAGGCACTTCCTCTTCATTTGACCCATCCTTAATGTTACTGCGATAATCTGCTTGGGGCACTGGGTCTGGACTGGTCAGAAGTGCCTACCTGGAGGAACACACTTACCTGGAGGTCTGTGCAGGAAGTTGAGTTAGCAACTTTGGAAGATCACAGGTATTCTTCAGCTCCTAATGGGAAACAAATGTGTTTATGACATATCACAGAGTAGCAGTATAATTTTAATTTTATGACTGAAATTTTATTAAATAAATTATATTAATATTGAGTAGCAAATTTCTTGGTACAGTTTAAAGTGATAATATATGTAACTTTCCAGAGGTGGAGAGCATGATTACATGGAAATAGAAAGTTAAACAATCATTTGGAATGTTTCTGTGGAGATAGATATGTTTTATGCCATACTGTTCAATAGGCAAATGGGCAACATTCCCATGGAAAAAGGAGAAGAAGGTTTCTCCAGAGTAGGTGTAAGAAGAAGATCTCACACATTCTATGGTTCATGTCTCAAGCTGGTTAAATCAATTGTGTTTACAACTCAATGTTAAAAAAAACTGTAGCAATGTTTTTTACTAAATCCAGAACCCCCTTTGCACAACCTGATGTCTGTGTCAGGACAAAGGCTTCAGGTTGTGTCTAAATACAAATATCTCGGAGCACAAATGGACACAAATCTAACATTTAAATCACAAGTACATAAAGTCTGCAACAAAGTTAAATTCCATCTCTCAAATGACCGTTTCATTAGACCACAGCTGCCGCCACAGTTTACATGCATGATCCTCTCCCACATGAAATACTGTTTGGTCACACAAACAGCACCACCCTCAAACCGCTTGAGTCCTTATACAAAAGAACAATAAAAACTCTTGTTAGGAAACCAATTCATTATCATCACTGTGCAATGCTTAAGGAACTCAAACTCCTAAACTGGGACAATATGATCAAATTTACAAATCTCTGTCTTCTGTTTAAAGTCATAAATATCTATCTTCACCCCCTCTCACACAGTTTGTTTCAATAAGATCTTCCACACAGCGGGCCACTCGGGGGCAGTTAGAGGGGACTGCATAGTCCCACTCAGGAGGAGCTTTTTTGGACACATCCTTTTCAGTCACAGCAGCACATCAGTGGAACTCATTACCAATCACTATTAGAGAAGCAACATCGTACAATATTTTTTAAAATAATTTTAAAAAGTGACTAGTTGAGAACCAACTCTGTGCACACTGAATTTCTTTGTGGTTGTGTTGTCTCGTGTTTTAGTTCATGTCTGTCTGGTTCTGTAGGCTCTTAAATGTTTGTCTTGCCATTATTGTCTAAGTAAGTGTGAATGGTTTGTGTTCAAATGGTTGTAAATAGATTTGTATATATACATTGATTTGTAACCTGTTTTCTTTTAGGGTGACAATGTAACATCTGTCAAGGGACTACAGATGAAAATTAGCCTTCTGGCTAAATCTGGTGCATTTACAGAAATGTTCATTAATGTACACTGTCCTTGTCAAATAAATCAATAAAATAAAATAAAAGGTTTGTGAAGATGCAAGCCCACTCAGATTAAAAAAAAAAAAAAAAATTGGTGGAATAAAAACAGCCATCGTTTCAAATTGTCCACCTGTTTATATAATCAAAACCAGAGCAAATCAAACACATGAATAAATTATGCCAAATAAATAAAAACATTTGCTCAACAGTCCTGCCCACTCAAGCTTTTGAAATGTTGATATACGGGGTGGGCGGTCACTGCTCACCTCAGCTGCTCTCAGAGAGTGGATGTTCCGTAGTGAGCGTCTCATCGACATAATCTGATTGGACAAGTCAACTACTCTGTTTTGTAGTGTTCTGTTCTTCATTTCCAGAAGATCATTTCTAATATTGACAAAACATGACTCAAAGATACGCATGACAGAGGCCTAATGTAGTGCTGTTACCTGTTTTGAAGTGCAAAGTGGACGTGTTTCTTGTTGTTGTTGAGCTCTTCATTCAGCTCCTGCACCAGCCGCCTCCTCTCAATAAGGAGTTTGTCATTTTCAATCATTACATTCATATTGAATTCCTTTTCCTGTTAAAAGAGAATTTTTATTTGGGTAATATTTGAGGCCATACGAGCTTGTCAAAGCCTGATCCCATCAGGTGGTCAGATGGGCCGATGGTGCAGATTGGAGCCTCGCTTCCATCAGTCTGCCCCAGGGCAGCTGTGGCTACAATAGTAGCACCACCACCGGGTATGGAGTGAATGAATAATGCTCTGTAAAGCATCTTTGAGTCTCCAGAAAAGTGCTATATAAAACTGATGCATTATTATTATTGTATATTTGAGGCCAAGCTGTATCCAGAGTGCATTTTAAGTACCCTACAGGTCAGGCTTTAGACACAAATTAGATTTCACTAACGATGTTATCAGGTAAATCAAACAAACTCTAATGTGTAAACGTATTTTACCAACAACAAAAATGAATTAAAGTGAAAATTCATTAATATAATGGATTATCTTTACCATGGTTAAAGCGTGTGAGCACAGGGACAACTCTCTCTCTAACTCCTCCATCTTCTCATCCCTCCATTTCATTTCATCTTTCAGTTTAAGTTTAACAAAACGCACTTTGAGTTGAAGTCTTTCCTGCATCTCCTGGTATTTCCTGAAACAGACACATTTTTAAGACACATCATAAACACTATGAGCATTGATTTCTTCATAGTTTTTTTTTTTTGGCCCTCGCCAGTTAACGAAGTTAATGGCGAGGGCCAATAAAAAGAAACCAACGAAGAACAATAGCCCTCGCCACTTCGTTAGGCGAGGGCCAATTAAAGCCGCTCGCGGCAATGATGGCCCTCGCCCCGGCATGCACGCCCATGCCAGGCAACCGCTGAGGTCTTGTGACCGCCCTGGCACGACTCTGGCGAGGGCTATTGTTCTTGCTCGGTTTCTTACGCTATATTATTATTATTTTTCTTTGCAAACGATCGCGATTTTGAGGGCCTGAACATCGACGAAAAGTCTCACATGGGGGTATCAGATCGACCGGCCCGGCGAAAAATTTGATAAAACGGGCATCGCGACAATGCCCAAAGTGCCCCTACTCGACAGCGCCCCCTGGAAAAGGCAAAAATTGAAAGTCTATGGGGAGCTGAAAAACATATTTTGGCGTAGGCCGACAAAATTCGGGACAGTGATAGAAATAAAGGAGACAAGCAGAAAATGTCATTGTCACACCGCCCTATGACCAACAGGAAGTCGGCCATATTGGATCAAAAACTCGCCGCTGTTTTGACTGCATGTACGCCAAAGTCTTCAAGTGTCTTGGTTTTGGTCCAAACGAGCTCAGATTTGACACGTCACATCTACAGATGTGGGTCCACAAACGCCATCATTTTTCTCAGCGCACTTTTTCACGGTTTGTCCGTAGCACGCCGGCGAATAACACCTTCGTTTCCTGTTTCTTTGATGCCCTCTCACGGCCACAGGCTTTGGCCTACAGAGCTCAAACTCACATCACTATTGTGTGATCCCGGCCTGAATGTGATGAAATATGAAATATAATAAAAGTGAACTCTGTAGCGCCACCTAGTGTATACGTGAAACGTCAACATTATCGGATTTGGACCAAATTTGGGGATTAAATTCTATGCATGATTTCAAGCAAAATCTTATATTATGGAAATGGTGCAATTTTCATTGTTCGCCACCAGGGGCGCAAAGACTCCCTAAAAAAATAGTAAAAAAAATGCCTACACACACAGGCTTTGTCTGATCATGCTGAAATTTGAATCACTAATACCTGATTAGGGCTTGATTATAATAAACTATAAAGCATATGAAAAGTTACTCTACAGCGCCACCTAGCCTATACAAGAAACGTCAACATTATCGGATTTGTACCAAATTTGGGTATTTAATTCTCTGTATCAAAGCAAGCAAATGAATATATTATGGATATGGGGTGTTTCCCACGGTTGGCCAGCAGGGGCGCAAAGACTCCCCCAATAAATAGTTTAAAAATTACTACACGCACAGACTTTCTCTGATTGTGCTGAAATTTGAATCAGTAAAGCTTGAACATGGACTGAATATAATACACTATAAAGTATATGAAAAGTGAACTCTATAGCGCCCCCCAACCAGACATGAAACATCAACATTATCGGATTTGTACCAAATATGGGTATTAAATTCTATGCGTGTCTACGACCAAAAAAATACATTATGTATATGGGGTATTTTCCATGGTTGGCCACAAAGGGCGCAAATACTCCCCCCCAAAATATGTTTAAAACTTTGAGAAAGTTTTAAACTTTCTCAAACTCAACAGTAATAAAACTGACATTATCATAATTGGTCCCAAAAACATCTCCAAATCCTTTCAAAATTTTCAGTTGACCTTTGACAATAACACTCTGACTCCATCACCTGTTATCCGCAACCTTGGTTTTCTTTTTGACTCCAATCTCTCTTTTGAACAGCATGTCAACCAAATAACCCGGACTGCATTTTTCCACCTCAAAAACATCGCCCGTCTCCGCTCATCACTTTCCTTTTCTGCTGCCGAAACCCTGATTCATGCCTTCATCACTTCAAGATTAGATTACTGCAATAGCATTCTCTATGGTACATCCTCCAAAACACTCAATAAGCTACAATACATTCAAAATTCTGCTGCCCGTCTCCTCACACACACCCGCTCCCGTGAACACATCACTCCCGTCCTCCAGAACCTCCACTGGCTCCCCATCCCTCAGCGCATACAGTTCAAAGTCCTCCTCATCACCTTCAAAGCCCTCCATAATCTGGCCCCCTCCTACCTCACAGACCTGCTCCACCGCCACACCCCATCCCGCTCCCTCCGCTCCTCCGATGCAAACCTCCTGTCCCTCCCCTGCAGGACCAAGCTCCGAACCTGGGGAGACAGAGCCTTCTCCATCGCTGCCCCCACCCTCTGGAACTCACTACCACAACAACTCAGAGACTGCACCGATCTCCCAACTTTCAAAAACAACCTCAAGACCCACCTGTTTAAAGCTGCTTTTAATTTGTAATTTTAACATGTTCTCTCTGAACGTTTAATTTTATGAACTTAACTTAATGTTGTATTTGTAATGTTATGTTCCTTGTATTGTTATATTTGTGAAGCGTCTTTGAGTATCGTGAAAAGCGCTATATAAATAAAATTTATTATTAAAGGTGCACTATGTAACTTTTCTGTTGGAGGGTCTGTTTTTATGCACAGTTTTTGTCTGACAGTGCTCTTGATTATAAAAGTCATGTGACCTGTGGCCTAGTTTCTATAATTTGGCTCTAGATCGTTCCCATTTTCAAATATTAAAGGTGCCCTATGTAATTTTTCTGGTGGACGAGCTGTCGGGAGGAGAGAGTCGTGCCAGGGCGGTCACAAGACCTCAGCGGTTGCCTGGCATGGGCGTGCGCACCGGGGCGAGGGCCATCATTGCCACGAGCGGCTTTAATTGGCCCTCGCCTAACGAAGTGGCGAAGGCTATTGTTCTTCGTTGGTTTCTTTTTATTGGCCCTCGCCATTAACTTCGTTAACTGGCGAGGGCCAAAAAAAAAAAACTATGAAGAAATCAATGCTCATAGTGTTTATGATGCGTCTTAAAATTTGTCTGTTTCAGGAAATACCAGGAGATGCAGGAAAGACTTCAACTCAAAGTGCGTTTTGTTAAACTTAAACTGAAAGATGAAATGAAATGGAGGGATGAGAAGATGGAGGAGTTAGAGAGAGAGTTGTCCCTGTGCTCACACGCTTTAACCATGGTAAAGATAATCCATTATATTAATGAATTTTCACTTTAATTCATTTTTGTTGTTGGTAAAATACGTTTACACATTAGAGTTTGTTTGATTTACCTGATAACATCGTTAGTGAAATCTAATTTGTGTCTAAAGCCTGACCTGTAGGGTACTTAAAATGCACTCTGGATACAGCTTGGCCTCAAATATACAATAATAATAATGCATCAGTTTTATATAGCACTTTTCTGGACACTCAAAGATGCTTTACAGAGCATTATTCATTCACTCCATACCCGGTGGTGGTGCTACTATTGTAGCCACAGCTGCCCTGGGGCAGACTGATGGAAGCGAGGCTCCAATCTGCACCATCGGCCCCTCTGACCACCTGATGGGATCAGGCTTTGACAAGCTCGTATGGCCTCAAATATTACCCAAATAAAAATTCTCTTTTAACAGGAAAAGGAATTCAATATGAATGTAATGATTGAAAATGACAAACTCCTTATTGAGAGGAGGCGGCTGGTGCAGGAGCTGAATGAAGAGCTCAACAACAACAAGAAACACGTCCACTTTGCACTTCAAAACAGGTAACAGCACTACATTAGGCCTCTGTCATGCATATCTTTGAGTCATGTTTTGTCAATATTAGAAATGATCTTCTGGAAATGAAGAACAGAACACTACAAAACAGAGTAGTTGACTTGTCCAATCAGATTATGTCGATGAGACGCTCACTACGGAACATCCACTCTCTGAGAGCAGCTGAGGTGAGCAGTGACCGCCCACCCCGTATATCAACATTTCAAAAGCTTGAGTGGGCAGGACTGTTGAGCAAATGTTTTTATTTATTTGGCATAATTTATTCATGTGTTTGATTTGCTCTGGTTTTGATTATATAAACAGGTGGACAATTTGAAACGATGGCTGTTTTTATTCCACCAATTTTATTTTATTTTTTTTAATCTGAGTGGGCTTGCATCTTCACAAACCTTTTATTTTATTTTATTGATGTATTTGACAAGGACAGTGTACATTAATGAACATTTCTGTAAATGCACCAGATTTAGCCAGAAGGCTAATTTTCATCTGTAGTCCCTTGACAGATGTTACATTGTCACCCTAAAAGAAAACAGGTTACAAATCAATGTATATATACAAATCTATTTACAACCATTTGAACACAAACCATTCACACTTACTTAGACAATAATGGCAAGACAAACATTTAAGAGCCTACAGAACCAGACAGACATGAACTAAAACATGAGACAACACAACCACAAAGAAATTCAGTGTGCACAGAGTTGGTTCTCAACTAGCCACTTTTTAAAATTATTTTAAAAAATATTGTACGATGTTGCTTCTCTAATAGTGATTGGTAATGAGTTCCACTGATGTGCTGCTGTGACTGAAAAGGATGTGTCCAAAAAAGCTCCTCCTGAGTGGGACTATGCAGTCCCCTGTAACTGCCCCCGAGTGGCCCGCTGTGTGGAAGATCTTATTGAAACAAACTGTGTGAGAGGGGGTGAAGATAGATATTTATGACTTTAAACAGAAGACAGAGATTTGTAAATTTGATCATATTGTCCCAGTTTAGGAGTTTGAGTTCCTTAAGCATTGCACAGTGATGATAATGAATTGGTTTCCTAACAAGAGTTTTTATTGTTCTTTTGTATAAGGACTCAAGCGGTTTGAGGGTGGTGCTGTTTGTGTGACCAAACAGTATTTCATGTGGGAGAGGATCATGCATGTAAACTGTGGCGGCAGCTGTGGTCTAATGAAACGGTCATTTGAGAGATGGAATTTAACTTTGTTGCAGACTTTATGTACTTGTGATTTAAATGTTAGATTTGTGTCCATTTGTGCTCCGAGATATTTGTATTTAGACACAACCTGAAGCCTTTGTCCTGACACAGACATCAGGTTGTGCAAAGGGGGTTCTGGATTTAGTAAAAAACATTGCTACAGTTTTTTTTAACATTGAGTTGTAAACACAATTGATTTAACCAGCTTGAGACATGAACCATAGAATGCGTGAGATCTTCTTCTTACACCTACTCTGGAGAAACCTTCTTCTCCTTTTTCCATGGGAATGTTGCCCATTTGCCTATTGAACAGTATGGCATAAAACATATCTATCTCCACAGAAACATTCCAAATGATTGTTTAACTTTCTATTTCCATGTAATCATGCTCTCCACCTCTGGAAAGTTACATATATTATCACTTTAAACTGTACCAAGAAATTTGCTACTCAATATTAATATAATTTATTTAATAAAATTTCAGTCATAAAATTAAAATTATACTGCTTCTCTGTGATATGTCATAAACACATTTGTTTCCCATTAGGAGCTGAAGAATACCTGTGATCTTCCAAAGTTGCTAACTCAACTTCCTGCACAGACCTCCAGGTAAGTGTGTTCCTCCAGGTAGGCACTTCTGACCAGTCCAGACCCAGTGCCCCAAGCAGATTATCGCAGTAACATTAAGGATGGGTCAAATGAAGAGGAAGTGCCTTAACAAAACTATTTTAGATTTATGGCTTAGAACCACATCTGTTTCAGTTTGCAGTTGTGAGATTTTCAGATCAGAGATTCAGTCATGTTTTTACTTTCTTTTATGTATCTGATGATTTTATCTGTGAAAAGTTTAGTGACTTGAGGTTGAACTTTAAACACGCCCACAACTGCCATAACGCTCCTTTCATTTACATTACCTAAACAATGAATGGGTGAGGTTACATTTTATTCATGTTTTATTCCAAAATGAATTAAATGAATCAGGATGAGAATGACTGTAGCATCACTGCATTTTAGTGTTGTAAATGTGTACAGATTTTGTTAAATTTAAAGGTGCACTATGCAACAGTGGGAGATCCACCTCATTTCTATGGAGATATATTGTGTTGCCTGGGCTGCTCCACAGTCAGTATTATACATACACTTCCAGTCAAAATCAGCATCAAGAAATGCCCAAGGGTGGCTATTTTGATTATTATTATTATTATTATTTTTAACCTCTTACCACCCAACAAGTTTGGACTTATTTTAAGTTTAATTTTTGTTTGTTACATTCCTTAAGTGTCCATTCACATCATGCGAGAATCATGAAGAAACATGAATGAAAAAGTGTGTTGAAACTTTTGACTGGTTATGTACATAAATTCGCATTGAAATACTTGCATTCTTACTGTGCAGGGTCACCTCTCCACAGATCTGACCAGTAACTTGACCTGGTTTAATGAGATACTGTGTTAAATTCCTGTGTAAATCAGGTGTCTTACACTCCAAAAAAAGTTACATGATGCACCTTTTAAGATTATTCAGCATAAAATGAATTTCAAATAACTTCATGAATTTTGACGCAGTTATTTTGAATGAGCTTTTCTCACTTTGACATTTCCTTTGCTTCAGTGTGCTGTTATCTGATGTGAACTGTGAGGCGTGTAGTTCACTGGAAGGTGCAGAGACATGGTCGCCGTGCTCTAGTTTAGCTCGATCTGGAGAAATGGGTTACCTCAACCTCACCTCCGCCCACAATCACTCTCTCCTCAACACCACTGACTCCTAACACACTGAACTGTCTACATTCAAACTATCAAAAACAATATACTGCAATGGTTAAAAAGAAAACAATGCCCTGCTTTACAAACAGCTAGTGCTGAACAAAGTGATCATATATTTTCTTTTCTGACACTTAAACAAAATCTTAAATTGATAAAGTGTTTGTGTTATGACAGTAAGGGAGACGGGGGCATGTTGTCACTCGAGTTAAGTTTTCACAAAGACAAAAATGAAAAAAGTGTGACAACATGCCCCGGTCTCCTTTGCTAAACATTTTAACTGGATGTTATTACTTGTAAAAATGCTTGATACATTTCATTTATTTTGATACCCACTGCCCCCAAAGCACTATTTTTAGACCGTAACTATAAACAACAGAAAATACATGGTTTGTTACCATGTGGTGTCATACTAATTCTAATTCTAATTCTAATAACTTATTCTAATATAGAGACCTTACTAAAATTATTCAGATAAGGTCAGACCAATTTTTATTTTTGTACGTGACCACTCTGAGGAAGCCCGCAAATGAGCAGTCAAAACTGTCAGATATGAAAAGAAAATCTTGATCTGAAAAAAGAATCTATTCAAATAAATTATAGGAAGATTAGATGAATCTCAGTGGACAATTAGTATGAGGGTATCATAAACACTATTATTTGTATGAGTACTTGTAAATATAATGTAAAAAATGTTTATTTATTTTTATTAAATTGTGTTTCTATCAAAACTTGTATATAACTATTTTCATATTTTCTACATACCCTTCATTTTTATTTTCCTGTAATTTAAAATGTAAAAATTACTTTACACTTTACAGCTGATGTCATCAATATTCTGCAGGAGTGTGGAGCTAACTGAAAGCACTACTACTTGAGCCAGGGACAAATCTAGACCCTAAAAATATTTTCAGCACCCCCGTAAAATTAAGAGGTCTTTATTTTATTGAGCTGACTGTTTTCTTAGTATGAGAGGATGTCAAACTTCAGTATCTGCGCTGAAATGTCCTGTGTCTTGCAATGGTATTAGCAGTTTAAACATTTAAAAAACTGGATTTAAGATAGCTCTGTGGTTGCCCAGACCTCCTCCAAGGCAAGCTGTCCCAGATGAACGTGCCTGATCCTCTCTGCAGGTGGATCACTGACTTCCTGACGGACAGGAAGCAGCATGTGAGGCTGGGGAAGAATGTCTCGGACTCCCGGACCATCAGCACCGGCTCTCCCCAAGGCTGTGTTCTTTCTCCTCTGCTCTTCTCCCTGTACACCAACTGCTGCACCTCTTCCCATCAGTCTGTCAAGCTCATCAAGTTTGCAGATGACACCACGGTCATCGGGCTCATCTCGGACGGGGATGAGTCGCCTACAGGACGGAGGTTGATCGTCTGGTGTCCTGGTGCAGCCAGAACAACCTGGTGCTTAATGCCCAGAAGACAGTGGAGATGATTGTGGACTTTAGGAAGCACACAGCCCCACTCCCCTCCATCATCCTGACCGACACCCCCATCACCACTCTGGACTCATTCCGCTTCCTGGGGATCACCATCACCCAGGACCTCAAATGGGAGCCCACCATCACCTCCATCATAAAGAAGGCCCAGCAGAGGATGTACTTCCTGAGGCAGCTGAAGAAATTCAACCTGCCAGCACGGACAATGGTGCAGTTCTACACTGCCATCATCGAGTCCATCCTCACCTCCTCCATCACCGTGTGGTATGCTGGAGCCACCACCAGGGACAAACAGAGACTGCAACGTGTTGTGCGCTCTGCTGAGAAGGTGATTGGTTGCAGCCTTCCATCTCTTCAGGACCTGTACACTTCCAGGACTCGGACACGTGCAGGTCGAATTGCAGCTGATCCTTCTCACCCTGGACATGGACTTTTTGACCTACTCCCCTCAGGCAGGAGGCTACGGTCCATTCGGACCAGAACCTCTCGCCACAAAAACAGTTTCTTCCCCTCTGCTGTTGGACTCATAAATAATAACACTCGGACTGGTCACACCCCCCACTCTGCTTCTGTCACATGACCCTGTGTTCTCGCACCTGCCTGTTTTGCACTGATCACTGATACTCTCATACTCTATATTATTATACTCCTGTAAATTTGTAAATTTTGTTATATTATACTATAGCTTTATTTTATTCTATTATTTGTTGCATGTCAGTGTTTGTTTACATCCTGCTCCAAGTACCGCAGCAATTTCCTAATGTTGTGAACCTGTTCACTCATATGGCAATAAAACACATTCTGATTCTGATTCTGATTCTGGTTCTCTCCCCCTCTCTCCCCATCTGCCTTTCAGCTCCATGTCTTGTCTCTAAGGTGTTCATTATGGAAACTACTGAACACCCCGCCAATAGAGATGCATGTAGAACACCCCCAGTGCGATATCACTGCAGTAACTTGTATCAACAAGTATCAAGACAGAAAAAATGTATTCTTGCTGTACCAATAATATCCAATAACAAGCATTCTCCCAATAAAGATTGCAGATAAAGGATATTGCAGTAAATATAAAAGTCTGATTATATGGCACTGAATGATTTAATCTGTTTTGGATGTGATTTAAACCATTTCAAAAGTAAACATCAAACATAATCCTAGTTTAGTCTGATACTTCCTGGTTCCTGGTTGTTAGTAGTTAAGGATTTCTCTGTTATATAAAACTTAACAGACACAGTGTAATGCTACAATGATGTCAGGTTAGACTTCATGTGAACAGTTTTTTCACTAGCTTAGTCCTTATAAAGTTGGAACTGGAGGGCTGCTGCAACAGTAAAGCAAGAA
Source organism: Odontamblyopus lacepedii (assembly GCA_034769755.1). Taxonomy (NCBI): domain Eukaryota; kingdom Metazoa; phylum Chordata; class Actinopteri; order Gobiiformes; family Gobiidae; genus Odontamblyopus; species Odontamblyopus lacepedii. Next base: position 40,990,916 of record CM068347.1, on the reverse strand, counting down.
AGAGAGGGAGCCTGTTTCACCAGAAAGCCAACTAACGGCTGTTTACAACTACTGTCAACTAAATCAGGTCCTAGAAAAGCCAATAATAGTACATATAGGGACTCACTTTATACACCAGTTCTTAACAGGGACAAAATCAAAATGAAAATCAGAATCTATCCCTGTGCTTGTCACCCTGGAGATGTTACTGATTAGTAGAATGTTCCACAGTATGACTTTATTTAAACTTATCCATCTTGCAAGTCTCCAGTTACATATGTTTTTATTGCTAAAAATACATGCATGAGCAGGGTCGCCTCTTCACAGAGCTAACTCATTACCTGCTCGTCTCCACATAGACAACTTCAATGCTATACTGTGGAACATTTCAGGAAAGGCAAGCAGATGACGGACCTTCGATTAGAAAAAGTTACATAGTGCACTTTTAAAGCACGTTTTGTGTGTGTAATCCAGTCCTGGTACTATAGGGTAGATATTAAGCCTGGTTATAGTAGTAGGCTGATGAACATTTGGTATAACGTAAGGATGGACTCCACTCTACCCTTTTGTTTTATATTTGGTGCAATATTGAGATGTCACACAATATTTAGCACAGATACTCTTTCTAAGCAGCTCCAGTGTCAGTGCTTCCCGATGTGTTCAGACTCGTGTACTGAGTTCAAATGGAAATAGAAGAGCAATGAAGCGTTCAGGCTGCATGTTACACAACCATTAAAAGCAGAGAGCCCAGAGAAAATACCAGTCAAAAGGTTGGACACACCTCTCATTCAAGTTTTTTTTTTTTTTTTTTAACTTTCTACATTTTATATACATACAGCATACATCAAATATATGAAGTAAGATATATGGAATTATGTAGCAAAGAAGAAAAGATAAATAACTATTCCTTTAAAATATATTAGATTCAAATTCTGCTTTGTCGAAAAATATGTCATCATTATCACCTTTTTGTTTACAACATTATTCCATCTACCGGTACCTTATTTCATATATTTGTTGTCTTCTGTATAAATATAAAATGTAGAAAGTGGTAAAAATAAAAAACACTGATTGAGAAGGTGTGTCCAAACTTTTGACTGGTAGTGTACATTTTTATATATTTTTTTGACAGAAGTAACAAGTTATTTGTTAATTTTACTGACAATTTTATTTAAATCTGTGTAGAATAGATATTAAAATGTTGGTATCAATACCAGCAACAATCCACAACAAGAACAAAAAAAATAAATAAATGAATGAATGAAAATTTGAAAAAAATTACTGAACCATCCCTAATGTGCATTTGACAGATTCATATATTTTTCTAGTTTTACATGGTTTGGTTGGATAGTACCTGAGGTTAAGAGGCAGTTTGTGTAGATGTAGTTGAAAAATACAGGAAGTAGCTGTGACTTCTAAAACACAATACCTCTACATATACAAAATTGTTAGTTCCATTAGTAGCATGCACAGAAAAAAAAGATTGCTTTGAACACACAACATTGTTATCAACAAAAACACAATTTAGGACAGAAAAGTAGAAAAAAAAAATTCAAAAGACTGTAAAACTCAACATTGTGTATCTCAGTGCATTTGTTTACTTTTACCTGAGGTATTCAACAAGCAGATTTAAAGTTGCAGACGGAGAGAACATTTGGCAAATAAATTATGCACATTACTTCTTGTTGCTACAACAGTGCAAGTAAAAGTGCAACGAACAAAGAAACGGAAAGGAAGAGCAGCTTTGGGTTTCACACAAGGGCCACTGTGGTAATTTGGCAACAACAAAATTATTCTTTATTATACTACCGTAAATTTCTATTTATACTTTGCAGCAGATATCAACATTCTCTGGGGGTATGTCGCTAACTGAAGCTACTACTCTATCTGAAGCTCTGTAACTCAAGTTAAACTTTAATCTCAGTTTTGTTTTAGCACAATCTGACCATACAGAACTGATTTAGATGTAACTACAACATATGAGCTCATTTGTGCAAGTCTCTCACTCATAAAATTAGTCACTAACCAGCTAGCATTAGCAACAGTTTCAGCCTAAACAGGATAATGAATGATCACAGGCTCCTGAAAATGTGCTGTTTAAATCCATTTTGTAGGCCCATTTATTCTTGAGTTTTTTGATAATCAAAAACTTTTTTGTCAATTTTGCTAATGTTACATTGTGTCACCATGGTAACTGCTGAACATTCCACCATAGAGATACATGTGGAACACCCTCAGCGTCACAAAATATCAATTGGCAACATTTGGTTTACTAAGCAAATCTTCCATTCTTCATGTTTTTTCCTGGAATATTTCATAAAATTTAATAAAACTACCAGGGAGAGTCCACCAAACCAAGTATTGGCAGTAAAAAACACATTAAAGATACATTTAAACAATACTGTGGAACATTCCTGGCTAAGCAATACTGTTTTAATGAGAAGTGGGTGATGAAGCCTCCACCAGAAAAGCTACAATGTGCATTTGTGCATTTTAGATGAATTTTGTCTTTAATTCTTCAGCTAAATGTCTCTATTAAAAACTGATTGTTTATTTAGCTTTAAGAGCTAACTATCAAGAATGTCTAAGAATTTTACAGCATTAACTATTCACAGAAGCTGCTGTCTGTTCTACAAAACTTGCTAACCTTGTAGCTTAGCAATTCCAGTCTTCTCTCATGTGAATAATTCTTATGTTTTTATTTTGAACTGATTCTTGATTTTAAAAGAAATTAGGAACATAATCTCTTTGAAATACATAAATATTTGTCCTGTAACAGATTTTTGATGCATTGTTTTGTTCCTAAATGTGTGCTTTACTATAATCCAGTTCTTTGTTACTTACCAGTACCAAAGACGAGTGGTAAGATAAATTTACTTATGCAATGTGTTACTACTTGAATGAGCAGTAATATAATTTTTTATATTGTATTTGAACAGAAAATACAAAAACGTGCACATTCTGTATTTTGTTGGACAAGACACCAATAAATATGTTTTTGTCACCTTACTTCTTCATCTATTCTTCCTGTGAAATATTTTTGAAGTGCACGGTAAAGAAATACGCAACTTACTGTAAAGGTAGCTTTTCTGGTCTGGCGTGTCTGCCAGTCTCCATAATGTCACTTTTCCTGGAATCTTGCACAGTATGGCATTAAACCTACTGACCTTGCAAGTCAGTTTAAAAAAATCCCTGAAATGCATGCAGTTTTACTTCCTCTGTCACCGGGCTTACCACAGATCCTACCTGTAACTTAACCACCTTGTACCTAGAGATGGAGGTGGAAAAGTCACACTGCTGAACATTAACATCTCCATGGTGATGAGAAGTTGGCTGGCCCCCCACTGGGAAAGTGATATACTGTCCCAGTAATTATTATGCACTTCGAATCCCTCAATAGTTTCCAGCTACACAATAGTAAACAATAGCAATGTCCTTGATAAGTAGCGGTGAGTGTCCACACAGTGCAAAATACATTTCTCACCCTTACATTTAATTATTTATCCTGAGGTTTACGTAGTCTTTCGGTGCCCATAGTAGCCTCTTCACTCGTATGTCAGTACTGTGTCTGATACTGTCATCCCAGCAGTATTCAGGGGAAAGCAGTCTACTTGGCTTATTCAGCCAAAAATATTTATTAAGATGGCTTTCATCGTGCCATAGCGCCTCTACATTGTTCTCCTTGTCCTCCATGATGCCCTTGTAACACGCATCAGTAATAGCTTTAACGTTTTTCCATGTACCTCCAAAGACAGCAGCATGATAGTAGAAATCTCCAGTGTCCATGTAAGCTTTTGAGTTGGGATTGCGGTCATAGGTAAACATGTGTTTGGGCAATCGGTAGTAGTACGCATGGATGAGAGCCACAGAATCGCCCAGCGCTTCCGAACCGAATCTCCCAGCGAACTTTTGATCAACGTCAAAGCAAAAAACATGGGTAAAATGGTGACTGATTTCTGTCTGGATGATGTCAGATATTGTTTTCATTCTCATCATGGAAATATCCTGCCAGCGGGAATGACGGTCAATGCTGAAGATTTTTAAATGTCGTTTGGGACCGAGTACAATGCGTGGGACCTTTTCAGGCATGTCCGTGAAAACGTAGTAGGTGACAGGGAGTCCCAACATGAAGTGCTGTTCCGAGGAGTAAAGGAAGGTCTCCAGGTAAGCTTCAAGGTACCTAAAATGAGACAGAAAATTTATTACAGAGATGCAGAGGCAAATTGTTGTTCAGGAATCTATGTAAAACAATATAGGCAATGCAAGTTAGAGAAATTTAGTTCACATTCCCTGTAACATCCAGTCCTATGGAAACTAACTGCTGTGCTCAATGCCAAGTCTTTATGTAACTAATTATTTTTAATTCTTGATTTTATTTCTTCTTTTAATCTTGACTTTGTTTTTAACGGAAACATGGCTTGACAAAAACACAGGTAATGCAGTGCTAGTGGAATCAACTCCTTCCAACTTCAAATTTGAATCTGAAACACGAGCAAACAAAAAGGGTGGAGATGTGTGTGCATTTGAGATCATTTCACTAGCAAGGACTATGCCAACAACACATGTGCGAAGAGAAAAGAGTTTGTTATAGGGAGACAAGGAGGGGCAGGATGGCTGGATTGAGACTATAGGGTGGGGGTTCAGTCTCAATCTTCCCAGCAAGAACGGGAGCCCCCTCGTAGGCGTCTTATGTCTGGAAGACGACCTGATATGGGTTGGGAGGGTGGGGTTCAGTTATTTGGGACAAACTGGGTTGTCAGGATAGGCTGCTACAAATAGGCTTCTGGGAAATTGAGGTGTGGTAAGCGGTGATTCGCTGGAGAGGAGGCGAGGGCGGTCGAGGCGTGGTCCTGCTCCTGAGCCTAAGTTAAGCATATTAAGTTAATCTTAAGTTAATCATATTAACTACATTTGGTTACACACAGGTTGTCATTTGGGGTGTTTTCATCATCTGACTAGGTTTCCTTTAAAATGGAGCTAAAACAATCACCCTCCATACTCTATATGGTCAAATACAGACGTCCTCCGTGCTGTTAAAGTTTTATTCATGATTTTACTGAGATGCTTTCAGTCGTTTGCACAGACTTTGATGGTTTGGTCATTACAGGTGATTTTAATGTACATGTGGATAAAGTGTTTGACAAAAATGCCAAAGATCTCAGCGCTGTCCTTGAAACATTTGGTCTGAGTCAGCATGTCAGTGAGCCCACACACAACAGAGGGCACACTCTGGACCTGCTCATTACAAAGAGTGTAAATACTTAAAATGTCAATGTGGTTGATGTTGCTCTGCCTGAGAATTTCTGTCTCCTTTGACCTGTAAGACTGGCATCAAACCCACAAAGACAGAGCTGAGTTAATTTGCACCAGTAACTGACAAAACTGTTTTAGAGCTCATCCACATGTTGCCTCGATGTGTTACCCACTAGATTTCTAAAGTCGGTTCTCAACGGTCTGCTTACACCTCTCGTTCACTTAGTTAAGATGTCATCATGTCTTCAATTTGGAACATTCCCAAGAGCTTTGAAAACGATGCCACAGTACTGAACCACATCCGATCCATCTCAAATCTGCTGTATGTGTCCTACCATGACTATGCAGACACTCAGATCAGTGGGGCACCAGTGGCATAACCTGCTGTTGTGTGCTTAGGCAAGACACTTCACCCACATTGCCTAGGATGAAAGTGGAGTGTGTGTGATGGTGGTGGTTGGAGGGGCCAATGGCGCAGATTGGCAGCCTCGCTTCTGTCAGTCTGCCCCAGGACAGCTGTGGCCACAATAGTAGTTTACCACCACTGAGTGTGGATGAATGAATAATGATCTGTAAAGTGCTTTGGGTGTCTTGAAAGGTGCTATAAATGCAATGACTAATTAATTAATTAAATTAATTCATTCATCTATGTCTCACTGGCAGCAGGGGACTGTGGACCAGTGGACTCACTCTGCCACTGCATCCAACAGATCAGTATGTGGATGCAAAACAACTTTCTCCAGCTAAACTCAGACAAGACAGAAGTCATAGTCTTTGGCTGACAGAAACAAAGAGACAGTGTCAGCAGTTACCTCCAGTCTCTCTCTAAAACGTTAAACTTTAACAGCCACATCAAATCAATAACATCTGCAGCTTTTTACCACCTGATAACAGAGCAAAAATCAAAGGTCTAGCAGACCTGGAGAGACTTATCCATGTGTTTGTCTCCAGTAGGATAGATATTGTAACGGCCTCTCACTGGCCTCTCCAAACGAGCTGTAAAACAGCTACAGTACATCCAGAACGCTGCAGCTCGGGTCCTGACTCAAACCAGGAAGTATGAGCACATAAGTCCTGTGCTCAGGTCTCTGCACTGGCAGAGAATAGACTTTAAAGCAGCGCTGCTTGTGTACAAGTCTCTCCATGGCCGAGCACCAAAGTACATCTGTGACATGTCAGTGCCGTATGAACCATCTGCACTCTTGAGGAGCTCAGGGACCGGCCTCCTGCTGGAGCCCAGAGTTAGGACTAAACATGGGAAGTGAATGTTTCAGATTCATGCGGCTAAAAACTGGAACAGTCTGAACATGCGAGACAGGCCTCTACTTTGGATGTTATGTACGAGTATGTTTAAATCCAGGCTCAAAACAGTTCTGTTTAGCTGTGCATATGACTGACAGGTTGTCATTCTGCATTCATCTCTCTCATTTAATGTCTCTCTTTCGCTCTCATTTTTAATTTTATGATTTATGTTTAGATTTGTTTGTATTATAAAATCATAGTACAATGTATTTCTTATTCTGTAAAGCACTTTTTTACTTTGTGTACCAATTGGGCTATACAGATAAACTTGCCTTGCTTTGCAAGCGCATGTTCATGGAGAAACACAGTTGGGTTACTAGTGTTGTAGTTGCCTAAAACTATTGCGTACCTCTGTGTATCTGACCCGAACTGCATTCACAAGACTACATCTGCATTTGAGTTCATGCACAAACAGCAATTTATGCACTAAAATTTTGCCTTTTACATTTATGCTCTACATGTGTGTTCTATTTTATATGTTTTCTGATTCTAAAAGGGGAGGGAGACATTTCTGTTTGAAAATATACATAATTTCTAACAAAATAACCAAATTATTATTTCAATGACCAGGTCTATTATCTTACTTCATCACACTTTTAACCACAGCACAAAATCCACTCAAAATCTACAACTAATTTAAAGTGTGGTGAGGTCAATTGAAACCCAGTAAAGACAACAAAATTCCAACTTGACAATCAGGTTTACTCGCAGTTGTCTGTGCAAGAATAGAGCAGGACACAATGCATGTATTGTTTGCAGACATTCTATATGTTTCAAGGTTTATCAACAGGCCATACAGTTAAGTTAAACAATGATCTATATCACTCACTTTCCAACCGCAAACACAGTGACAGCTACAGATGACTTCTTCCTTTTATGAGCCTCGTCGTAAAGGTATGCTTCAAACATGCCCTCCCAAATGATCGGAGCTTTCCATGTAGTGCAGGTTTGGATGTCACCTCTGGATCTGAAAAGACATTTTGTGTATATTTAATATTTAGTCGTGGACGTAAACAGACTGTGATAAGCCCAACCGTTTGTTATTGATACTTTGCAGTGATGTCATGCTGGGGAGTGATGAAATGTTTAGCAGTGAGTTGTGACCATGATGACACTGGCACAATGCACACGTTGACACTGTCAAAAATACACTCACCTGAAGGATTATTAGGAACACCTGTTCAATTTCTCTTTAATGCAATTATCTAATCAACCAATCACATGGCAGTTGCTTCAATGCATTTAGGGGTGTGGTCCTGGTCAAGACAATCTCCTGAACTCCAAACTGAATGTCAGAATAGGAAAGAAAGGTGCTTTAAGCAATTTTGAGCGTGGCATGGTTGTTGGTGCCAGACGGGCTGGTCTGAGTATTTCACAATCTGCTCAGTTACTGGGATTTTTACGCACAACCATTTCAAGGGTTTACAAAGAATGGTGTGAAAAAGGAAAAACATCCAGTATGCGGCAGTCCTGAGGGCGAAAATGCCTTGTTGATACTAGAGGTCAGAGAAGAATGGGCCGACTGATTCAAGCTGATAGAAGAGCAACGTTGACTGAAATAACCACTCGTTACAACTGAGGAATTCAGCAAAGCATTTGTGAAGCCACAACACGCACAACCTTGAGGCGGATGGGCTACAACAGCAGAAGACCCCACCGGGTACCACTCATCTCCACTACAAATAGGAAAAAGAGGCTACCATTTGCACAAGCTCACCAAAATTGGACAGTTGAAGACTGGAAAAACGTTGCCTGGTCTGATGAGTCTCGATTTCTGTTCAGACATTCAAATGGAAGAGTCAGAATTTGGCGTAAACAGAATGAGAACATGGATCCATCATGCCTTGTTACCACTATGCAGGCTGGTGGTGGTGGTGTAATGGTGTGGGGGATGTTTTCTTGGCACACTTTAGGTCCCTTAGTGCCAATTGAGCATCGTTTAAATGCCACGGGCTTCCTGAACATTGTTTCTGACCATGTCCATCCCTTCATGACCACCATGTACCCATTCTCTGATGGCTACTTCCAGCAGGATAATGCACGATGTCATAAAGCTCGAATCATTTCAAATTGGTTTCTTGAACATGATAATGAGTTCACTGTACTACAATGGCCACCACAGTCACCAGATCTCAACCCGATAGAGCATCTTTGAGATGTGGTGGAACGGGAGCTTCGTTCCCTGTATGTGCATCCCACAAATCTCCATCAACTGCAAGATGCTATCCTGTCAATATGGGCCAACATTTCTAAAGAATGCTTTCAGCACCTTGTTGAATCAATGCCACGTAGAATTAAGGCAGTTCTAAAGGCGAAAGGGGGTCAAACACCGTATTAGTATGGTGTTCCTAATAATCCTTCAGGTGAGTGTAATGATACAATAAAAATAATTTAATAATAACGGCCTGAACCCGTCAGATCTCAGAAGCTAAGCAGGGCCGGGCCTGGTTAGTACTTGGATGGGAGACCACAAGGAATTCCAGGTGCCACAGTGGGGCGCCAGTTGCAAAAACTGTCGTTGTGTCCTTAGGCAAGGCACATCACCCACATTGCCTAGTATGAAAGTGGTGTGTGCGTGAGTGTTGGTGGTGGTCGGAGGGGCCGATGGCGCAGATTGGCAGCCTCGCTTCCGTCAGTCTGCCCCAGGGCAGCTGTAGCTACAATAGTAGCTTACCACCACCGGGTATGGAGTGAATGAATAATGCTCTGTAAAGCGTCTTTGAGTGTCCAGAAAAGCGCTATATAAAAACTGATGCATTAATTAAAAATCACCTGAAATAACAAAAAAGCAGCACATTTTCAGGAACCTCTGATCAATATGTGCATTCATGGCCCTGTTTAGATGTTTGACTTTTTTAAGCCATTTAAGACTAACTTCAATAACAGTGTAGCGGCTTTACGAAACCTGTTTTCCGGAGTAGCCACGGAGAGGTAAAATTGGGTCCAGTAAAAACTATGACGCGCTGAATGCTGTATCAAACAAAGAGGCTAGATCCAGTGAGATATTTTATGATGATTTAATGAATGGTTAACTGGCATCACAGCAGAAACTTATGAATGTGGACACAGAGAGCAGGAATATTGCAACGATGAATACTGTATTGATAACGTAAAACCATAAAGCAATAGCGGTCAACAAAACTTACGGCTACCCAACCAACCTCTCTCCTCCTCCCTGGCCCAGGTGAGTGCACGCCCTTTAACCCTTCCACGCCTGCACACACCCACGCTCACGTGACCCCACTCTCTCTCTCGGTGGTGAAGACACACATGCACATGCACATACACACACACACACACCGTGCCCAAAAAGTGTCTCCTATAAACAAACAGCGTCGATCCTACAGATAGCATTACACCCCAAGGGAATGTAGATCACAATTGTTGTGATCAGTTGCAAAATATCAACAGAGTTCAGTTATTGTTGTAATGTATAAGCTGAATTAAATACAGTGTGTACATGCGTACACATACACAATGAGTACACCACAATAACAAATGACCGATCTTGACCCATTACATTTACACCCCGTCTCACTCTGGTACATAATTTAAAAACTACAGTTGCTAATACCAACCTGCCTATTTGGCCTGGGGGGATGAAACGTTGCTTGTCTCCATGGAAATGTTGGCTAATGTTGGCTAATATTTCACAGTATGGCATACAACATATCTATATCTAGAATTTTCTAAGGTATGATATTAACTTTCTATTACCATGAAATCATGGTGAATTCTAACCTTGCACAGCAAGATGGATTCTTTTCGATTTTTGTGAGTTCACAAACTCGCGTTGACTTCATCTTGGTATGCAAAAGCAAATAATTGTCAATCGTCATTCTGCGTTTTCTGATTGCTTTCAGCGAGAGCCATCCCAAGCTGATAAGGTTATCTGAATTCACCTCCAAAAAATTCTGCAATGTTGCTTTAATGAGAATAGATTTTTGAGGAGTGTCTTTAAATATAGTGTATTTATCATGTGCCATTACAGTTCATTGAATGTCATGTCTTGACCAAGTTTAGTCAATCATCAGGATAAAAACAATCTTTGGAGTCAAATTCCTAGATAAGGTAGTAAGTAACTGGGACTAACCTGGAACTAGACTAGAACTAAACTGGGACCAAAACATGACCAAACCAAATCTACATCAGCACTAAACCAGGATCAATCCTGGAACTGACAAGAACATGCTGTCAAAGTAACATTTTAATTCCCTGGTCACAATGTTGTTACTATTGTAGTTTATATTAAAGGTACACTGGCTTTATGGAAGGTGAACTACCTGCTTATTGTTTGCCTCAAATATTCCATAGTATGATATCAAACTTACCCGTCTTGCATTTGTTCAACTGCATTTGTTCCAAGACTGATCATTTATTTTATCCATCAATCGATCAAATACTGAAATAAATTTATTTTTGGAGCATCAAAAATCACAACAGAAATCACCTTTCAGGGTTTTACAAACTTGATTTAACCAACTATTTAACTTCCAAAAGGTGAAACAAATATAGCCCAAACATTTCCCTTCAACTGGTCTGGGTTCTTTTAAATGAGTCATATTATGCTTAACTGATTTATAGGGATAGTTTGGGTTTTTTGAGATGAATCTGTATGGCAACCCCGTCAGCAGTGTTGACAGCATCCGGTGAGTCGAGTTCTTGCTTGGTTTTGGTGCTGACAAAAGTAGCCCTGCAAGTTGGCTGGGGTCATGAAAATAAAGTGTTTTTCTTATCAAAACAATATGTGTTTTGGTTCACAAAATGTGAACCATGAAAAAGTCAGACCTGATAGGGATATGAACCGGAGAGAAAATAGTACCAAGCAATTACAGGGTCTGACTTGTATTTTGTAATTCACATTTTGTGTCGCAAATTGTGGGGAACCATGCTTGGTAATGTGTCCCAGGCTCCGTTTATCAGTCACAGCTTGGTATGTAGGTCACTTATGCAACTATCCTTACTTAAGACTGTTTTGAAATGTTGAATTCACAGGGATAGAAACCAGGCGCAGCCTTTCTCCTGTTTTGAAACATTTCTAAACAGGACAAGGTTGTGGGCCAAACCTCTAGGTGCGGAGACTGGCCCTCTTCGCGCGCTATGGGAACGGCTGAGTGTATTTAAGGCGGAGAAGCTGAGCCTTCGGTAGAGTCTGCTGTGGGTCTAACGCGTGGACGCCCGGCTCGGTTGAAGTGCTCACTCTACCAAGGGTTGTCGGCTCTCCAGCCCCGTGTCAGCGGTAAGAGCTTGATTATATATATATATATATATATATATATATATATATATATATATATATATATATATATATATATATATATATATATATGTCGCTTTAACCTGTGTGAATTGTGATTGTGAACATCTGAGCGGGGAATAAAAAGGCACATTTATTCTAGCTCTTTTGTTGTCTGAATCTTTATTGTTGGTGATTACCTCCACGGACCTGATTTGTGTCACGAAACATTTTTGGCGTTGTCGGCAGGATACTGTTGTTTGAAGTTGTGTTGTTAATTGTTGGGGGACTCACTAAAGATGTTTAAGAGAAAGGATAAAATTGAGAAATCAGAGGTGGTTCCGATTCCAGGGTGGACAGGTACCTGGGCGGATGTTTACCAATGTTTGTTGGAAAACGGCGGAACGCCGGGAGACTGGGGACCCGGGGTAAAGACCGGAGATCCCGAATCTGTCTTGGAGACTCTTAAAAGGAGTCGTGCCTGCAAAAAAGGCGCCCATAGCAGGGGTGCAGCGCAGGATGTGGATCTGTGCTACAGCATGGAAACAACAAGCGAAGCTTGTAGAGTTGCTACAGAAGAAACTAACTGATTTGGAAACAGATGTGAAGCGTGCTTCTGCAATAGCAGAAAGTGCGGTAACGGCGCTGTGTAAAACTAGTAGGCAGCGCCAGAAAAAGTCGCCACGCTCGGTTACTCGTACTCGAGTACAGGCGTTTATCGCGAATTTAAAGGATGATTGGAACCCAGAAGAATAGGATGGTAACGTCTTGAGTGACGATGATGAGGATGTTGTGCCGGTTGAGGCAGCTGCCCGCCCCGTTTTAAGACGGCGGCGGGTTCAACGGGTAATCCCTGATGTGGTCCGACCGATGCTTGATGGTAATAATCAACCTGTACTCGGACCCGATGGGCGCCCAATGATGAGGTCCATCCCGCAACCCCAACCTGAGCCTCATATTGTCCAGACTTACGAGGATTATTCGGCGGAAGAAATAGTGCAAATAAACAACAGTTTCAGACGCAGAGCAGATGAGGCACTGGATCTGTGGTTGGCGCGGCTGTATGAAGAAGGAGGTGCTGATGTTTTGGTAGACCAGGGAGATATGAGAAAGTTTGCGGGCTTGGCTCGGGACAGTACTGTAGACAGTGCTTTCCGGGGAATGACCCGGGATATGAAGGAGGGAGACCCGCATAGTCTGTTTTTCCAGTATGCGGAGGCGGTGAGAGAGTGTTACCCTGTTCCCGGGTGCTGGCCTGAAATTGAGGGGAATTGGAGATTTATGAGAGACGGAGTCAGGCGCTTGATTTGTCTGTGTGTGCGCGAGGCGCTGGTAACAGCGCAAGTGGATGAGCTGATGTGCCTCCAAGTACCAAAATCGGTGAGTGACAAAATAATCCGCACCACGCCAGCACAGTATCAAAGTATGATTATTTCACTGATGCTAGGACAACCCGAGGCGTCGGTGGGTGATATTATTAAAGGAATTACTGTGATCCTTGAGATATTTCCTTTGAGTCCTGTTACAATTTGTAGTTTGTTAAAAGTTGTTTTTGTGTGTACAAATTAGTGGAGTACCGTGAAACAGAGTAGTGCTCAGCGCGTTCCCATGCTCCTCCTCCCATCTCAAAGTTCCCTCAGCCCCTCCCTCTCCTCATTCCTCTCTGAGTGTGCTTCTGAATTCGTCCTGTGCAGTAATGCGTATTTATAGGTACTTTTTATGTCAACAAGGATAATCTTAAGCAGAATATAGCAATATAGCAATAACAATTCGCCTTGTCTAGTCCTATGTTTACTTATTTTGTAATTTTTTTTTTAGGGAACTTTTATCGCAGTAACAGTAGCAGCCATTGTTCAGTCCATGTGCATGTATTCCCCATGCCTCAATGTGATATACAAAGTGCTTCAGTGCATTCTGTACTACATGTTGTCTGTGTCAGCGCTCATTTTATGTAAGAATAATTTTTATACACCAAGTAAAAGATGTTCAAAGCCACGTAGATTTGTTAAAAATACAGATCCCAAAGTAAAGTAGTGAACCTGAGGTTTGTAATAGACCAATATTTCATCGTGGTTCGTGGGTGGAAGCTAAGGATGTAAACTTTGTTCTTAAAGTTGGTTCATTAATTGAAAAATTAGGAATAAAGGGAATAACTGTAATGGCAGGAGTTATTGATAATGATTATCAAGGAGAATTAGGTGTAGTGTTATTAAATATTAAATCTGAACCGTTTGTAATAAATAAAGGTGACAAAATTGCCCAATTGTTGATAAAACCCTGTGAAATAACTGACCCGATAGAAACCTCGCCCCCTACACAATTAACAGGGAGGGGCCAAGTCCTATTTTCTGTTTTCCTAAACATGTAGAATTCTGCAGCATCACCTAGCAATTTTGACACTAGTGGGAAAAAAATCCACTGCTGCCATGAGCTGGAGCTACTCATTAAATAATTTTAGCTCAATATTAAGAAAATGATAGGTGTGTGATTCATTATAACTATATAGCAGTCAAAACATGTACTCTTTAAATCCTATAATGCCACCTCCACAGTCAATTAGCCACAATCATTGTATCCCCAAGAGTCATTAAATCAACTGCTAATCTAAACTAAGCCAGCAGCCTACACACAAATTCTACATGTGTGTCTAAGGTAGTGCTGCCGCGATTATTCGACGTTGTTTTTTGACCTCCCTGATCTGAACCCGAGCGGTGTTCTGTTATTGGACTTCTGTGCTAGTCACAGTTTGTCCATAACGAACACCATGTTCGAGCACAAGGGGGTCCATCGGTGCACGTGGCACCAGGACTCCCTAGGCCGGAGGTCGATGATCGACTTTGTTGTCGTGTCATCTGACCTCCGGCCGTGTGTCTTGGACACTTTCGGGTGAAGAGAGAGGCAGAACTGTCAACTGATCACCACCTGGTGGTGAGTTGGAATCCGCTGGCGGAGGAAGCCGGAGAGACCTGGCAGGCCCAAGCGTATCGTGAGGGTCTGCTGGGAGCTCTGGCGGAACCTTCTGTCAGTGTGGCCTTCAACTCACACCTCCGGGAGAGCTTCTCCCAGATCCCGAGGAGGCTGGGGACATGGAGCCAGTGGGCTTCGTTCTCGGCCTCCAGCATCGTCACGGCCGTTCGTAGCTGTGGCCGTAAGGCCTCTTGATTGCCTGTCGTGGCGGCAATCCCGAACCAGTGGTGGACACCGGAAGTAAGGGATGCCGTCAAGCTGAAGAAGGAGTCCTACCGGGCCTTACTGGCCCGGTGGACTCCTGAGGCAACTGACAGGTACCGTCGGGCCAAGCGTGCTGCAGCCCGGGCGGTTGCAGAGAGCAAAGCTCGGGTCTGGGAGGAGTTCGGGAGGCCATGGAGAGGACTATCGGACGGCCCAAGGAAATTCTGGCAAACCGTCCGGCGCCTCAGGAGAAGCGGCCCTTCACCAATACTGTTTACAGTGCGGGGGGAGAGCTGCTGACCTCGACTGAGGATGTTGTCGAGGCGGTGGAAGGAATACTTTGGGGATCTCCTCAATCCCACTGTCACGTCCTCCGAAGAGGAGGCGAGGCTGAGGACCCAGAGGCGGACTCATCCATCACCCTGGCCGAAGTCACTGAGGTGGTCAGAAAGCTCCTCGGTGGCAAGGCTCCGGGGTGGATGAGATCCGTCCTGAGTACCTTAAGTCTCTGGGTGTTGTGGGGCTGTCTTGGTTGACACGTCTCTACAACATCGCGTGTGATCGGAACAGTACCTCTGGACTGGCAGACCGGGTGGTGGTCCTCTGTATAAAAGGGGGACCGAGGGTGTGTTCCAACTACAGGGGAATCACACTCCTCAGCCTCCCAGTAAAGTCTATGCCAGGGTGCTGGAGAGGAGAGTTCGGCCGATAGTCGAACCTCAGGATTCAAGAGGAGCAGTGTGGTTTCGGCCTGGTCGTGGAACACTGGACCAGCTCTACACCCTCCATCGGGTGCTCGAGGGTTCATGGGAGTTTGCCCAACCAGTCCACATGTGTTTTGTGGACTTGGAGAAGGCATTCGGCCGTGTCCTCGTGGTGCCCTAATGAAGTGCTCCGGGAGTATGGAGTCCGGGGCCCTTTGCTAAGGGCTGTCCGGTCCTGTATGACCGGAGCAGGAGCTGTGTTCGCATTGCCGGCAGTAAGTCAGACTTGTTCCCGGTGCATGTTGGACTCCGCCAGGGCTGCCCTTTGTCACCGGTTCTGTTCATTGTATTTATGGACAGAATTTCTAGGCGCAGCCAGGGGGCCGGAGGGGTCCAGTTCGGGGGACCACAGGATTTCATCGCTGCTTTATGCGGATGATGTTGTCCTGTTGGCTCCATCGAACCAGGACCTGCAGCGTGCACTGGGCGGTTTGCAGCCGAGTGTGAAGCGGCTGGGATGAGAATCAGCTGTTCCAAATCCGAGGCCATGGTTCTCGACCGGAAAAGGTGGATTGCCCTCTCCGGGTGGGTGGGAGTCTGCCTCAAGTGGAGGAGTTCAAGTATCTCGGGGTCTTGTTCACGAGTGAGGAGGATGGAGCGAGATTGACAGGCGGATCGGTCGCGGCGTCGGCAGTGATGCAGTCGCTATGTCGGACCGTTGTGGTGAAGAGGAGCTGAGCGAAGCGAAGCTCTCGATTTACGGTCAATCCACGTTCCTACCCTCACCTATGGTCATGAGCTCTGGGTAATGACGAAAGAACGAGATCGCGGATACAAGCGGCGAAATGAGTTTCCTCCGCCCAGAGTGGCCGGGCGCTCCCTTAGAGATAGGGTGAGGAGCTCGGTCACACGGGAGGAGCTCGAGTAGAGTCGCTGCTCCTCCACGTCGAGAGGAGCCAGCTGAGGTGGTTCGGGCATCTGGTCCGGATGCCTCCTGGGCGCCTCCCCGGGAGGTGCTCTGGGCATGTCCACGGTAGGAGGCCCGGGAAGACCCAGGACACGCTGGAGGGACTATGTCTCTCGGCTGGCCTGGGAACGCCTCGGGGTCCGTCCGGAGGAGCTGGAGGAAGTGGCTGGGGAGAAGGAAGCTTGGGAGCCCCTGCTTAGACTGCTGCCCCCGCGACCCGGCCCCGGATAAGCGGAAGAAGATGGATGGATGGATGGTCGACGTAATCGAATGTGAAAATGAGTCGAATACAATTTTTTTGGTCGAATATTCGCCTTTATTTATTTTTGGTCTCAAACGGCTCGTCCAGAGACCTTTTGCTTGCCTGAGATCAGGTATTTCCCCTCCACACCACTAGTCGTACTACACTCGAGGCGGACACCGGCGCGGCTAACAGCGGCTACACCCGAGGCGGACACCGGTGCCGCGGGCAGCGGCTGCGCCCGAGGCGGACACCGGCGCGGCTAACAGCGGCTACACCCGAGGCGCGGGAGCACGACCACGATGCATGAGGTATTGAGAATACCGTTGCAATATGCTACTCGTGCATACTCGTTAAATTGTGTGTGCATATCGTTGTTCAACATTGTCGAATGAGCACACACAACAGACATAACAGCAACAAGAGCTCCGCCAGCGGGGCAAAATACGCCCGTAATAATCAATAGGGAAATCTGGCTCTTGCAGTAGGAGTATGAGTATGACATCATCACATTCTAGAATCGGAATTCCACCAATCAGATTGCAGCAACAGAACTTAAAGACACTACAAAGCTTTAATGTGTCAAAGCTCAAAGAAGCAGAGAATGTGGGTTCTCGCTTTCAGCAGCAGAACATTTGAGAAGAGAGTTCAGATCTACGGCAAGAGGGAAACAATAATCCTATACATTGTAAACAACAGAAAAGCACATTGATATTTTGCCTCTTCATGAAGACAAAGCTTCAAAGACTTCAAAGCTTTGAAGTGTCCACGGACGGACAGACAGACGGACGGACAGCGCCATACCATAATACGTCCCGTTTTATCACGGGCGTATAATAACCTTTGCAACTCGCACGCACAGCACACACAAGGTAACCTCCCGGGAAAATCTAACACACACACTTGTGTGTGTTAGAACCGCTTTTTTTTTTTTTTAAATTAGTCGTTTAGATTAGTCGACTAATCGAAAAATTAGTCGAGAGATTAATCGTTAGAAAATTAGTCGTTAGTGGCAGCACTAGTCTAAGGCCTTAAAAGTGACAAAACACTATCCTCCTCTCACTTATTATTGCTACAGAAACCAAACAAATATCTACATTAAGTTATTTCTGTATTAGTGATCAATTATACTAATGGATCCTTGTTTCACAATCTATCTCAATACTCTTCCACTGAGTCAGATGCTGTTTCCGAAAGTAACTCAATTGAAATTACTTGTAACATCCATTTATAATGAGATCTGCGCAACACAGAAAGTCATGGAGTAAAACGAAGAGGGTGGACAAGGCTAAGCAATACAAATATTATTATAAATTTGCATTAAAAACAAGTTTTTTGCAAACTATGTTGGTTTTGATTGTGCTAGTGTGTGGAGAAGAGTGATATGTTTCCATGGGTTTCTAACCAATGAAAAGTTTTCATTGCATCAAATGTTCTAATAATAAATGCTATTCTAGAACAACTTAATAGTGAATACAAAACAAAACCTAGATTTTGATTTGTAATGAGTGTGATTATTAAGATCCAATAATTTGGCAATGATCAGTGTGTATACAAAAGGTCAAAGAAACAAGTATTGTATACCAGAATTAATTTTGTGTCAGCAAAACCCAAGCCAAAATATGATTAAGAAAAAACCCATCTGGAGACCAAGGACTCATATTAAGAATGCTGTTCATAGACTCCAGTTCGCATTCACCAGCATAAGACCACAACAACTCAGGCAAACCACTGAGAGCATCCTTTCCATGTGGAATCATTGTGTGGGGTGGAAGCTGCACTGACCACAATAGGAGATCCCTGTAGCTCAGAGTGAACACAGCCCAGAAGATCACTGATGCACCACTCCACTCCCTGCAAGAGTGGAGTGGACGGACGGACGGACGGTAGTCCGTCCGGCGAAACCAGAAGTAAACATAAGCATTATAGCGATATATCGATATGTCAGAATTCATATCGAGTTTCAAAAATATCTCGATATATTTTAAATATCGAGATATCGCCCACCCCTAGTGCTAATGTTATTTTTGTGAGCCTATAAGTAACACAGTTGTTGGGATAAGCAGACAGTGCATCTTGTGATTATATTAAGAAGGAATCTGAAGAATGAAAGCATGTTGCAGAGGTCTCACTTACTGCAAACTGAGGGTAGCATCCACAGGGTTGTCCAGAGAGAGCATCTTTGCACTCTCCAAGGTGCATTTCTCCATCGGAAGAAGCCCCATCACTGTCCTTAACAGAACAATAAAACAAATGTTTTAGCAAATATTTGGAGCAGAGACAAGAATCCTTTTTCAAACTATTAGTGTATAAAATTTTTGCTTACCATATTGACGGCACAGTGAAGTAGAGCACGCAGACCAAGAAAGGGAAGAGACACAAACACTTCTTGTGGCTGCAAAAAACAAGCCAACACATTTAACGCTAAATATGTTCCCAGGAGGTTATGATGAAAAGCAAATGTGTAGTCTTTAAGACAGTATATGCAATTAGAAGTTGAACTAGTATAGAAAATCAACATGAAAATTGTGAATGTTTTAACATTTTTTTTCTTTTTGAAGTAAAAAGGTTTTCCTAGCTATACGTTTCACAAGTTTTACAATAAGCAACAACTCTACTGTCTAATCTGTAATAAATAATCATTTTATTGTGATCCTGTAGCCAAATATATTTCCAGAAATTGCAAACTGGTAGGTAACACTTGCCAGTCAAAGGAAAAATATTAAAATATGTAAGATAACATTATGATACTAATTATATGGAGCCAACTATTTTAGATAAGCTTTTCGTTTGGTGCTAGTAATACGGATACAGTTTCACTTACCTGAATTTGGCCCTTTTACATATTGAATACAGCAATTTCATGTTGAAACTGACGTCTAAAAAAGCACAAAAGATTAAATTGGTCACAGCTGAAATCTGAAGACAACTGAAAAGCGTGACTCATACGGGACCAGTCCATTTTCCAGACACTAGTCCAGTTAGAAGTGTTGACTTTCTCTAATAAGCTAACGCGCTGGTTTAAGTTTAGCCACGCAAACTAAACGCTTTCCGGACACCCCAAAGTACACGAATTATCTTACAAACGTTGCTCATGTCTTGTATGTGGAGGCTATCTTATCATTGTTTGCGTTTCCCGTTTGTTTGGCTAAAAGTTCTCCAAAGACGTAGCTACTCTGCATAACAGGTAGCGCGTAGTGTTGACTGTCTTTTTACGCAGCCTTTTTGTCTTCCAGCTCCTGTTGCGTATGAGCTTAGATTGTCCATTTGATAACGGATATGCTTAAGGACTGACAACTGAAAGGAAGAGAGTTGAAATGAATAATGTAATGGGAGGAACCGAAATTTGTGTATTCATTCTTAGTGGTGTTTGATCATTTGCGAACAAAGGGAAGCCTGGAAGGCATGAACAGGCAACTTGAGTAAATGATTAAAACATTCATATCAGTCTTTAAGATTAAATGGGCGCATTAAGGTTAAAATAATGAGCAGGAAAATGATTTGGGAAATTCATGATGAAAGTGGCTATTATACTAAAACATTTGAATGAATATTTTTTGGGGTTTTCATGGAGTCAAACAAAACTAAAACAGACACAAGTAGAAGTAAACTGTAAGCTAAATGACTACATTCCTAGGCTGTTTTAACAAAGAAAATACTCATGAGCTAAAATATTTGCTACGTAGGTGCCAAGTATGGCTTACAAACATACAGTACTTTCACCTTTCACTTATCTTATGGAAGCTATGGGCTCAAAAGGGAAGGGACTTTTTAGTACGTTGCTTAGTACCATAGGGTATTTGATCAGCTGTAAACTGAACAGATAAATAATATTGCCTGTCAAACACTCCTGCATTTAGTCAAAGTATGTGGTTTTGACTGACCAGGTAATTAATCTAATAGAATTAGATCCACTATATACAAGTAAAACATAAAAAACAAAATCAAAAAGACATATGAATCAGCCTTCATTTTCCTTTATTCAAAGCTTTGAGTGTTAAAAAAAATAGTTTTCACCTACCCCCTATCCCTGCCTACTGCTCTTTACTTGCAATTATTTTAAAAAGACCTCATATCACACACACCCAGGGCCCGCCCCCCCATTAGGCAACATAGGCAAATGCTAAGGGCGCCGCTCCACTAGGGGGCGCCGAGCGCAAAAAGCGGCGATGGGGGATTAAATCCTCCACTGTCTAAATTTTAGGGGGCCTCTTGGCGATACACGTGTCGATACGGAGGCGTCAGTATCGATATTTTACATGCAACAAACATTATTTATCAAGCTTCAGCAAACTGCGTCTGATAAGTGATCCTTGCAATGCGCATTTCGTATTGTCAAAGGCAGCATTCCTTCTGCACTACAGCCTTGTTAAGGCCATATCTTAAGTTTACTTTCATCAAAGGTACATGTCAGCATGCAGCCTTGTTAAGCCATGTTTACATTAATAAACTTAACATCCACCCGCGCGCCGGCGGGCGATTACACAACATTAACAAGAGCTCCGCCAGCGGGGCAAAATACGCCCGTACTTTGAATTATTGTATATAGAATTCTAGAATCGGAATTCCACCAATCAGATTGCAGCAACAGAACTTAAAGACACTACAAAGCTTTAATGTGTCAAAGCTCAAAGAAGCAGAGAATGTGGGTTGTTCTCGCTTTCAGCAGCAGAACATTTGAGAAGAGAGTTCAGATGTTTCATGAAGACAAAGCTTCAAAGACTTCAAAGCTTTGAAGTGTCCACAGACAGACGGACGGACAGACGGACGGACGGACAGCGCCATACCATAATACGTCCCGTCTTATTACAACGGGCGTATAAAAAGTCAAGCCAGATATTCACCGTACTTATTATACGCCCGTTCTAATATGGGACGTATTATGGTATGGCGCTGTCCGTCCGTCCGTCTGTCCGTCTGTGGACAACCGTCTCACCTAGGAATGTCAAACTTCATGGCTGGACACCCCATGGGTCAAGGATGTTCCCTATTGATTTCAAGGTCACAGGGTCAAAGGTCAAGGTTACGGCCCGACCCTTTGCGAAAACCTTGTCAGTATTGGAATCTTCCAAACTGCACCAACAATTCATCTTTAACTAGGTTTGACAAATTCTAACTTAATTCTATATACAATAATTCAAAGTACGGGCGTATTTTGCCCCGCTGGAGGAGCTCTTGTTTTTCCAATATTGACATGCTATACATCGTTTGAAAGCTTAATTCCTCAGTAAAACCACCATATCATTCATTTTATGCCACACAGCGAGCCCAAAGAGCCATAACTTATAATTCCCGAAAATATTCATCGCATTTCTTACCTTTGAGCCGGTTCTGTCGGTCCGAAACGGGTCCAATCCAGGAATAGCTGTGCTCAGTTAGTCCGTAACAGTCCACAGAAAAAGAATATCCAGTTGTTATACGCCCGTTGTAAGACGGGACATATTATGCTATGGCGCTGTCCGTCCGTCCGTCCGTCCGTCTGTCTGTCTGTGGACACTTCAAAGCTTTGAAGTCTTTGAAGCTTTGTCTTCATGAAGAGGCAAAAATGTTCCGCTGCTGAAAGCGAGAACAACCCACATTCTCTGCTTCTTTGAGCTTTGACACATTAAAGCTTTGTAGTGTCTTTAAGTTCTGTTGCTGCAATCTGATTGGTGGAATTCCGATTCTAGAATGTGATGATGTCATACTCATACTCCTACTGCAAGAGCCAGATTTCCCTATTGATTATCCATCCGTCTGTCCGTCTGTCCGTCTGTCTGTGGACAATTTCTTGTCCGCGCTCTAACTCGACAACCGTCTCACCTAGGAATGTCAAACTTCCAAACTGCACCAACAATTAATTAATTCAAAGTACAGCGTATTTTGCCCCTCTGGCGGAGCTCTTGTTTTTTTCATAAAATAATTCCATGTGGAGAAATAATCCAAAAAGTCCGAGTTTGTCTGAATGGATGAGCGACGCATCTCTCTACTACTCTCGCTCTTGGTCCTTAGCATAGCTAAACGCTTAGCTCCTGTTAGCGGTGTGGGGTATGTTTGTTTTCTCCACACTCTTAGCTACAAAACAAGAGTATCCAGGCTTCGGTCCGGCTACGGGGCGCCGCGCTACAGCTTGGGGAACAAAATGAGTGCGTCCAGTTAGTGGCGTATTACGCATGACCGAGGGACAGTTCCACGGCAAAACCTCTTCAGTCATTGGTTCTTTCAGGAAATGATTGACAGATCTGAGTAGCCTATGAAAAGACGATTTCAGCGGTGGGCCCCATGTGGGGCAGAGGTGCTGTAGTGATAGGCTAGCTCCATGCGCTCTGTGTATGGAGACTCTCTCTCTCCTCCTTTTACGCACACTCACAGGCGGAGGCACACGAGACATATGGAGCGAAATTTTTTGGCTTGTTTCAGTTATTTATCTTAAGAAAACATGCCTAAATTTCAGAAGATGGTTTATTTATTATACATTACATCTTATTACAGTTTGGAACATCTGGTACATATTTGAACACTTGTGCCGAGTGCGGGTGTTAACAGGTTAATCAAGGGCAGTTTCTGCCTTACAGCCTTCTTCTGTTACATTGTAACTGATGCGCTACACCAAAATAAAGATAACATTTGAGTAAACATCTGTCTTTTTTTTAAATTATAGGTTACGTAATGTAAAATATCGGGATACGTATCGCCTTGAAGACCATGTATCGGCATACCCCTGTATCACGAATCGTATCGTATCGAGACCCCTGTATCGCGAATCGTATCGTATCACAAGGTTGTTGGCAATACCCACCCCTACTATACATCGTTTGAAACCTTAATTCCTCAGTAAAACCACCATATCATTCATTTTATGCCACACAGCCCAAAGAGCCATAACTTATAATTCCCGAAAATATTCATCGCATTTCTTACCTTTGAGCCGGTTCTGTCGGTCCGAAACGGGTCCAATCCAGGAATAGCTGTGCTCAGTTAGTCCGTAACAGTCCACAGAAAAAGAATATCCAGTTGTTATACGCCCGTTGTAAGACGGGACGTATTATGCTATGGCGCTGTCCGTCCGTCCGTCCGTCCGTCTGTCTGTCTGTGGACACTTCAAAGCTTTGAAGTCTTTGAAGCTTTGTCTTCATGAAGAGGCAAAAATGTTCTGCTGCTGAAAGCGAGAACAACCCACATTCTCTGCTTCTTTGAGCTTTGACACATTAAAGCTTTGTAGTGTCTTTAAGTTCTGTTGCTGCAATCTGATTGGTGGAATTCCGATTCTAGAATGTGATGATGTCATACTCATACTCCTACTGCAAGAGCCAGATTTCCCTATTGATTATCCGTCCGTCCATCTGTCCGTCTGTCCGTCTGTCCGTCTGTCTGTGGACAATTTCTTGTCCGCCCTCTAACTCGACAACCGTCTCACCTAGGAATGTCAAACTTCCAAACTGCACCAACAATTCATCTTTAACTAGGTTTGACAAATTCTAACTTAATTCTATATACAATAATTCAAAGTACGGGCGTATTTTGCCCCGCTGGAGGAGCTCTTGTTATACACTAGTGACAGTAGCTCATTTGATATAGTGCTCGTCCTCTAATTTGAAGGTTGCCAGTTCGAATCCCGCTCTCAACATACACATCATTGGGAGAGTGATCAGATCCTCTGGTTGGTGGTTCGATTCCAGCTCCCAAAGAAGAATGCCGTGTCCTTTGGCGTGGTTCCCTGATGTAAAAGTGCTTTAAATTAGGGCTGCAACAACTAATCGATTAAAATCGACTATTAAAATAGTTGGCAACTAATTTAGTAATTGATTAGTTGACTAGTTCACGTGACAAAGTCCAAGCGGGAGAATCGGGGGGAAAAAAGAGGACACTTGAGAAATGGCGTCTCCCCTTTAAAATCAGTAGGACTCTGGTGAGATTTCACAAACATATTGGCAACCTTTTTTTGACATGAAAAGTAGTTGGGTTGCATTACTGGTACAAGTTAATAGGAACGGTTTAATCACAATGTATTGTTTGACACTATACAAGTTAAACCGAAGTTCTGGTTCAGTCCGGTTTTAGTCCTGGTTCAGTCCTGGTTCAGTCCTGTTTTAGTCCTGTTTTAGTCCCGTTTTAGTCCTGGTTCAGTCCTGGGTTCAGTCCTAGTTTAATCCTCCTGGGTCAGTCCTGGTTCAGTCCTGGTTTAGTTCTGGTTCAATCCTGGTTTAGGCCTCCTGGTTCAGTCCTCGGTTCGGCCCTGGTTTAGGTCCTGGTTCAAAGCTCTACAGATAAGTCTGTGACCACATTTCGTTAGGACGCTCTGAATGCATAAAGGAAACGAGGAATAACTTTGGACGACTGCAAACCTTTAAAATTGGACTAGCTCTATTTTTCACATTTTTAAAACAGTAAAAATCACGTACGGCTCCTTTAGTATCCGTACGCTAACAGTTTCCACCTTTACTACGACTGATCTTTCCATTACAAATGCATTGCTGCCCGTCCACTCCCCCCCAACCCAATACCTGCCTGTTTACTCGCACTAAACATTTTATCGTTGACTTTTCTTTACCTCCGCGCTGATGCCGACGATACGCTCTGTAGTCCCGTTTTGTAGTCCCGTTTTCACACTTTCGACCTCTCCCGAAGCTTTATTTATTTTACATTGATAGACCCTTGGATGACAAAATTATTAACTTTTAAATACTTTAGAATCACTTTTAGCATCACATCATCTTTAATCAAATGCACTTGTTTACGCACATGTGACGAAACTCACGATATACGCGATCTATCTCACAGACTCAGAAAACGATCTGTTGAGACATTTCTATGTAACAGACATAGTAACATAGTATTAGTGTTCAGAAAGAGGATGGGAGAGCGCTGTGTGTCAGAGACTGTAGAGAGCAGTGTGGGAGGAGCTACGTACTGTCCCTGCTGGAGGAGGCAGAACAACGCTGACACAGACATGAGGCGTGTGAACTGTGAAACTCAGGAGGAAAAGAAATCATCAGATCATCATCAAAGTAGGAAAAAGTCTGAGAGTGGAACTCCCCCAATGGTCTATTAAGAGTAGACTGGCTATATTATAAATTTTATAATATAGCCAGTCTACTCTTAATAAATACTAATTAAGAGTAGACTTACTTCTTAAATAAGAACAGAGCTTTCTCAGGCTATTTTATATTTTATATTATAAAATATACAAGAGCTCCGCCAGCGGGGCAAAATACGCCCGTACTTTGAATTATTGTATATAGAATTAAGTTAGAATTTGTCAAACCTAGTTAAAGATGAATTGTTGGTGCAGTTTGGAAGTTTGACATTCCTAGGTGAGACGGTTGTCGAGTTAGAGCGCGGACAAGAAATTGTCCACAGACAGACGGACAGACGGACAGACAGACGGATGGATAATCAATAGGGAAATCTGGCTCTTGCAGTAGGAGTATGAGTATGACATCATCACATTCTAGAATCGGAATTCCACCAATCAGATTGCAGCAACAGAACTTAAAGACACTACAAAGCTTTAATGTGTCAAAGCTCAAAGAAGCAGAGAATGTGGGTTGTTCTCGCTTTCAGCAGCAGAACATTTGAGAAGAGAGTTAAGATCTACGTCACGTAACATAAAAGGACAGAGATGGAAGATAAAAAGACAGAGATGGAAACGATCACAGTTAGCAAGAGCGACGGGCAGGTTTTCGCAAAGGGTCGGGCCGTGACCTTGACCTTTGACCCTGTGACTTTGAAATCAATAGGGAACATCCTTGACCCATGGGGTGTCCAGCCATGAAGTTTGACATTCCTAGGTGAGATGGTTGTCGAGTTAGAGCGCGGACAAAGATTCAAAGACTTCAAAGCTTTGAAGTGTCCACAGACGGACGGACAGACGGACGGACAGACGGACGGACAGCGCCATACCATAATACGTCCCGTCTTATTACAACGGGCGTATAAAAATAGGAAAATTTGAAAAAATCTTATCAAATTTTGCAGCTTCACCGCACGTAAACCGTGACAGTTATAAAAAAAATTCAGCTATCGTTTGATGCCCCACTTCTCTAGTTGATGTACACCAATTTTCACCCCTGTGGGTGAAGCGCCTTCAGAGGAGTTCGTTCAAATGCGACGTGAGCGAAAATGCTGACTCTGCATTTCTTTTATTTCAATCCAAGATGGCCGCCTTCTGGTTTGTCAGAGGGCGTGGCCATAATAATATTTTTTTTCTGTCTGAAACATGAGGAATGTCTGTAGCAAATTTCGTGACTGTACGACAAAGTTTACGTTGGGACGTCTCCCATAGGCGCAATGTATTTTGACTTTTGCAGGTGGCGCTGTCGCGCCATTTTTTTATACCCATACATCTCCTAACTCCTAACCTAACTGTACCTTAACCAATAACTGTAGCCCTACCCTAAACCTCTAACTCCCCTCAGAATAACACATTGGGAGATTTGTTGATTTTACCATGAGAACAACATAAAGAGCTCCTTCTGTTCCTAGTGCCATGTCACTGACACTTTGGATCGGGCTGTCACAATGGGACTTTGTGTAAATTTTCAGATTTTTTTGTCCCCATATTAAATTTGGTTTCAATCTGTTTGTGCCAAGTTCCATTTTGTCATATGAAATAGGTTTAGGGAAACTTATTCAAATTTCTCTAAAATCAGATCTTGCTTGTGCGAATGAGAGCAATTTGTAAAAAAAAAAATCTCCATTTTGATAATTCTGGGCAATTTAAAATTCTATGATTCAACAAGCAATTTTTTTGGCATCATCATACCCTTAGTGTGAGTAAACAGTGATGATGTAGGCACGGTTGCGCATTTTGTGCCTTGTGCGATCAGTGAGTAAAACTTTCAAACTTTAGTCTGTCGGTAGAATATCAATTGACAAACACACACAGAACCAGACATGTTGGTGTTTGGTTGTTTTTATCTCTGTCTTCTTCTGTCCGTGTTCAGTCTGAATGAATCAGAATGAACGGGGAACAATGACACTTCCTTTGCCAAAATGTGCGCACAGCTTTTTTTTTTAAATCACTTCCGCCCTAAAAGTGTCTATAACCTAATGCAATTGTGTCTTGTCTGGGGGGAAATACCGACCGAAAGTTGTAAAAGAAACACACTGTAGACCATATCACCAATAAAAGCTCTGGAGTTTGGGTTTAGAAAGTAAACATGGCTAAAAATACTGAAATGCATTTCTTCTTCTCATGCAAATTCCTTGAATTTATGCCAAAGAACTATAATAAAATCAAATCAGTCGACACAGATGAATGCTGTTGTTGTGTCCTTGGGCAACACACTTAACCCACCCCTAGTGTCTGTGTGCACTGGTGTGTGAATGTGTCTGTGAATGGGTGAGTGGTTGTGCTTTGAGTCTTGAAGGTGGAAAATCGATATATATGTAAAATAAATATATATATATATATGTTAATGTTAGGTTCAAACAGGTTAAACACCATCTAAAACATTCAGAGAAGAAAGACAAGAGAGATTATTTGGTTTTACTCGCGAGGAGAACGGATTGAGACGTGCCCAGATACACTCTCCAACCCGCTCTGGAGCATGCAACCGTCTCCTCACTTTTATTTACATTAGGATGACCCTGGTTACAATGGGTATCGCTGCTCTAAGGGAAAAGGGGGGGAAAACAGCAGCGATACCAAGATATGATAAATAAAATAAAATATAATTATGCATTATTGATCAAGGTCGGACAGTAGGCTGAGCGCGGTGACCACGCTGGAATTTGAGCACATTCAGTTCATGTTTTGCCAAACTCAAACAGCTCTTGTCGCATAGGCTGATAAGCCTGGCTCCAGCAGTCAGTGGAAAAGTACTGCACACAGTTTTCAAGCACAAAAGAGATTATTGCAAATACACAAATATCTAACACATGATTAAGACAAATATGGGATAATATACATAATTATTCTAACAATTATATTAATATATATTTTTATTCATCTCCAATCTTATCTGCTTCCATTTAAATTATTATGACAGACAATGTGACCGTAAAAAGTGCTCTGCAAAACACTGAAGAAGTACTTATATTTGATAAAACAGCCTGAGTATGTTTTTGTATTTGTGCATTTACGTGTTATTGTGTCATTAAAAGTCTTTTCTGTTTACCTCTAAAGAGAGAGATGAATAAATAAAACTGTAAAATATATTCTGGTCCAGTTATAGCTGCTCTGAAGTCACCTGCTGGATTTGTAGTACCCGTTTTCTTCAAGCAGCTCTTCAATGAAAACCTAAAATAATCAAAGCATTCATTTTCATACATAATGCTGAAGAAAATATAGACGATAAACAATAATTCTAAATACTCTTTAAAGAGCCCTTATTACACTATTTTCTCATGGAAGTTAATGTAGTTTCCTCATCACAAACAGACCTGGAGTTGTTTTGTTTCATTCACACATGTTTGACACAAACTCTGCATATTTAGACGTTCTTAGACTGAAAACACTCTGTTCCACCTTGTGATGTCATGTGGTAATACAGGAAGCGCTCCACTGTGTTTTTAAACTCCACACATCAGCCCTGGAATTGCAAATCTCAATTGAACTAAAGGTAAAAGGAGCTGGTGACTTGAAAACTACCACTTCATGACATCATAAGGTGGAACCGAGCATTTTGAGCTGACAGATGTAGACAGACTGATAATAAAGTGTAACTCCAGGTGTGTTTTTGATGAGGGAACAGCATTATAGCATGGCTTACAGTTCACAAAAGTGAGATTTGCGTAATATCGGACCTTTAAAGTTGGCCTATAACGTGACACTGACCTGCATCTGCTCATAAGTGACTCCGTCTGCTGCAGAAAACACAAGTTTATTGTCAATTCTTTACAAGAAAATCATACAAGGAATCCAAATTGTGTTTCTCACTGTCCCATGTGTATAATATAATATAAATATAGTGCAAAAGACATGTTAAGGGACATTTGAAGTGTGTAAACGTGGGCTTGTACTGCCCCCCTCTGAACAGAATGAACTACACTAATATGAGCTTTTGTTAGATTTTACATTTTGGTCCCACTTCTACATAGTGAAAAGTAGCCACATCAAACAGCGGATGTTTTATTGTCTAAATATGGGTACGTTAAATTTTTGAGCCCTGCATGCGTGACCTGGTGTCTGCACAGAGCAGTGGGCGGAGATAGGGGATAGGTGAGGACAGCGAGTTTGGAGTTCTCGAGCCTCAAATGCAGGACAGTACAGGAAGACTCAAACATGCAGGCATCGCTCAAAGTTTATGTGATGATGTGTGAAAGAAGAGGTAAGATCAGCTTTGATAATAATGCACAGTGGGCTGTACCTGCAGAGTGGGCAGGGGGCTGCTGGACCAGAGACCAGTCAGGGACCAGACCAAACTCCATCACTTCAGAGGACGACTGGAGGAGCTGCAGGAAAACATGGTCACAGCACATTAGATTTATTTTTTAGGTCAAATTTGAGACTCCTCATTTGATTTGATTGAAAAAGCCTTTTTGTTATTATTGTACTTCTGGTTGGACACATGACATATGTAGAGGTAATTCCATAACTTGGGCCCAAACTTGTTTAAACTGCACAATAGTTATGATTAGACAATGAAAAAAGAAATGATAACACCTGTATTTAGCTAAATGAAGGTTTAAACTGTCAGAAACATGCCTTCCTTGTCTGTAAATTGTGCACTTTAGATGGAATTTTACATGTTGACAATGACATAGACAGAGGGATTCTATTTTAGAATGCGCTACTTCCTGCATTTTCTTTACTTTTCTTTTCAGTTTTATTTTCCACAAACTGATAAAACTAATAAAATTGTGGATCCTGTCATTTGTACTTAAACACTCCAGGTGAGCCTGTACCTTGCTGAGCTCCCCTTTGAGGTCGTCTGGGTCACTGTGTGCGTTGAAAAGGGACTTCTTGAACCTCTCCACCAGGTGGCGCTTGGAGTCATGGTGAGGAGCAGGAGGAAGCTGGAGAACAGAGGATTAAACTGTCATCTCTGTACTCCTCTAGAAACGATTCATACTGTCCATAACAGTAACATGAACAACCTGAGTAACATGAACTACACTCTGACCTCACGCATGATCATTGGTTCTTATTAGGTCATTTTAATATGATTTTGTTTTAAGTAACTTATGTGAGTATAACAGCAACATGCACACAGTTTAAACATAGTTTAAAATTCCCCAGAAGAACTTCCTGACCAAATCTAGCTCAGTATCTGGAGCTACGTCCCCGTGTGCTGTCCGACAGCAGCTCACTGCTCTGGACAGGCTGCCACAGCAGCTCTGGGTGAAAGACGGGTCAAATGCAGAGCTTCCCTCACAGGGATTATACTTAAGTGTAAAAACACAGTGTGCATAGTGGTGTTGTACACCTGTGTTATGAAGAGGATTTTGTGCAGTTGTAACAGGAGTCTGTTGCTGGGGTCATCGATTTGTCTCAGTCTTCTCTGGGACACACACAGGGCTGCAGACACAGAGCCTGCACACAGCACACAGCACACACAGAAACCTTTATACACCACAGGACTGAATATCCACTGGAGCCACTATTAAATACATTTGTTTTTTTCTCATGGAGAAGACTCAAATACATTTGAAAATATTGCAAGTAATAACATGTAACCTGAATTCAAGTCATTTTAACTCCTGTATTTTGTTGTTTACAGTGTGGACAGATACAGATATGACGTAATGATATGTGGTACCTGGTCTGGCCTTGGTCTTAGCAGAGCCACAGTCCCTGAAACAGAGTGATGTGAATATGATGACATCATATGTGTGAGACAGAGGATAAAACAGGAGGAAGGGGCTCACCGCTCTGTTAATGGCTCTGGGGATGAACACAGCTTTGATTTGAAAACTATAGTGAAAACACAGCACATTATCACGTTAATAATAAGGACATCTACTATTCAAAACCTGAGTAACAAATATTCATATGACACAAAAGTGACTCCTGTGAACTTTAAGTGATGTTAGAATCTTCTTACCTCCTCAAAAACAGACCTGTTATGTTTTGGTTCATTCACACATGTTTGAGTAACTCTTTATTATTACATCTCCAAAGCTCCAAATGCTCTGTTCCACCTT
The DNA here is from genome assembly GCA_034769755.1 of Odontamblyopus lacepedii. Classification (NCBI taxonomy): domain Eukaryota; kingdom Metazoa; phylum Chordata; class Actinopteri; order Gobiiformes; family Gobiidae; genus Odontamblyopus; species Odontamblyopus lacepedii. The sequence goes on along the minus strand of CM068347.1, from coordinate 40,958,994 downwards.
GTGATGTCAGAAGTTGGTAGTTTTCAAGTGAACAGCTCCTTTTACATTTAGTTCAGTAGAGAGTGGCAATTCCAGAGCTGAAATAATCCAAATGATGATGAAGACCTGCAGGGTTTGTGTGTTAAACATGTGTGAATGAAACGAAACACAACTCCAGGTCTGTTTGTGATGAGGAAACATTAGAACACAGAAACTAGAATAATATCAGCCCCTTAAATGTACATTTTATGATGTATTTTCATCCATCCATCCATCTTCTCCCGCTTAACCCTGCTGGGTCGCGGGGGCAGCTTGCCACCCAATCCTCATAGCACCTGACCCCCTATGAACCCCTCTGCAGGTGGTGAACCCCTCTGCAGGTGGTGAGCCCACAGGAGGGTGAACAACATGGTCCTTGATGTTAGTTCAGGTGCTGCATGTTTTAGGTTGATGGGGGAAACCCATCCAGACACGGGGAGAACATGCAAACTCCACACAGAAAGGCTCGGGCGACCCGGGGATCAAACCCGCAACCTTCTTGCTGTGAGGCCTGAGTGTTGCCACCCACCGTGCCATGTATGATGTATTTTATTAATTCAAAATGTTGATCACTCGTATTGATCACAGGCTTTAAATTCTTTGACAGTGTCATGGTTTGAGAGTGGTTGAGGACCCCAAAGCAGAGACATAGGCGCAGGTAGATGTTTAAACAGGTTTATTGCCGGGATTGAAGGATGTGGTGATGGAAACCGGCTGGAGACAACAAACACCAAACCCTGACAGTACCCCCCCCTCAAGGGACAGCTCTCAGATGTCCCAAACAGCAACACAAACACGGGAGGGCGGAGGGGGCCCGGACGGAGGGACACAGGCAAACCGGCACCCAGGATAGAGAGGGGCGACCAGCAGCAGCCCAGGAAGGGACACAGCCACCCCGGACGGAAACAAGCGTCCAGCAGCAGCCGAAGAAGGGACACGGCCACCCCAGACGGAGACAAGTGTCCAGCGGCAGCCCAGGAAGGGAGTTGACCACCCCAGACGGAGAACAGCGTCCAGCGGCGGTCCAGGAAGGGAGCCGACCACCCCAGACGGAGAACAGTGTCCAGCGATGGTCCAAGAAGGGAATCTACCACCCTGGACGGAGAACAATGTCCAGCGGTGGTCCAGGAAGGGATTCTGCCACCCCAGACGGAGAACAGTGTCCAGCGGCAGCCCAGGAAGGGAGTTGACCACCCCAGACGGAGAACAGTGTCCAGCGGTGGTCCAAGAAGGGAATCTACCACCCTGGATGGAGAACAATGTCCAGCGGTGGTCCAGGAAGGGAATCGACCACCCCAGACGGAGAACAGTGTCCAGCGGCGGTCCACAAAGTCCAAGGGACATGGAGGCAGAGAAAACAGGAGCTGGGACAGGAGCAGGGCAGTGGCTGTTGCAGAACGCTCCAGAGGAACAGGTGAGGACAAACAAGGCAGCTGGGAATTGGAGCCTGCCGATGCTCTACACTCTGCGGGGTCCAAGTGGTCAGTTCATTCTGTCATGGTACCCCAAAGCAGAGACATAGGCGCAGGTAGATGTTTAAACAGGTTTATTGCCGGGATTGAAGGATGTGGTGATGGAAACCGGCTGGAGACATAGACGGAGGGAAGACACAGGGGTAGACTCACGGGTAGACAGACTGGACGACAAGGTCAGGCAGGACGACGTGGACAAGCAGGACAACGACGTGGACGTGGACATGGACATGGACAAGCAGGACGAGGACGTAGACGAGGGATAGAGGAGGAATGAACTGACAAAAGAACAAAGGATGAGGACAGAACTAAATAGTGGGGCTGATTAGACAATTAGCTGCAGGTGAACCACCGAGCAGGTGATCCACACTGCAGCATTAGCCCAGCCACGCCCCCGAGAGGAGCAGACAGACACAGAAGGGAGGGGAACACACAACAAACACCAAACCCTGACAGACAGTGTGCATTGCGTCACCGTGGCAACTCCTAAACATTCCACCATTAGACACACATGTAGAACACCCCCAGCGTGATGTCTCGGTATAGTATCCAAGGGGAGAAAGTGGGGGAAGATGGTGAGAGATGCAAAAACAAAAAGAACTGACCACACATTTCACCGTTGGGTCCGTTGTTCTTGACGTCCAGCGGTTCCTCGTCTTCCTCTGAGCCTTCACCTGGAGCACGCAGCACGGTTACACAATCTCATCACTTTCATGCACTTTTCATTCACGGAAAATAACTTGATATTCACCCTGAGTAGGACTGCACTGACGTGGAGCAGAAGAATTCATCTGCGCTGAGGACTTTTCCTGCAACACAACACAGACTCTCATTAACCTTCTGCTCCATATTTTCGATAAGCAGCTCTTGAGGTCAAAGTAACTCGTCAACATCTGTGTTACTGTCCGATAATCAGGAATTGGGCTGTTAGAATTCTATAAATAAAGCATTCCATTTATAAAAACAAGGCGTACAAAGTGAAGCAGCAAAGAACAAAAAATAGCATCCAGAAAGCACAAAAACAAACAATTCAATTAAATATAATAAGTAAACTCATAGAATAAAAATAAATAAGGAATAAAATCAAGCTAAAGGAAGCCCAACTGGTAAAAATTAAAAAAGATAATACTGAGGTCGTTCCAAAGTCGAGGCGCCCGGACTGAAAAGGCTCCATTGCACTTCGTTCAGAGCCTGGACTTTTGAACAGTTAATAGGAACCTGCATGAGGATCTAAGGCTGCAGAAGGGCTCGTACGGGGTTAAAAGTTCTGAAAAGTAACTTGGTGGAAGATCTAAATGAGCTTTAAAAGTCTAGTTCTAGTTGTTGTTAGCTTTACCGTTGCGCAAAACTCGGCTCTGGTTTCTAAGAGTTGTGAAAAGTGCTTATAAACTCATCACAGTGAATAATTTAGATGCTCTGAACGCACAAGATAATGTAAGTGAGGAAGAACTTTGGACCACTGCAAACAAGTTAAAATTAATTACTTCTGTTTTTCAAGTTTTAAAGTAAAAATCTGGCCTTTAATACTACCAAAAATAAGAATAAAAGATGCACAAAAGGTACACGTGATAATTACTGGGTCTGAAAAACTATATATGGAATGATATTTTGAAGTTGCTTTGGTAATTACTAAGAGCGTTTACATGTATCTCGAGTATCCCGGTAATGAGTCTTATCTCGGTTCTGACAGTGTTCTGCATGTGGCGTTTACCAGAGAAACCAGGATACTCATATCTCTGTGTACATGCGCCTTCAGAGTGTCCTAGATATTTAAATTGGTTGCTATGGTAACTATGGTACAGATATGGCAAGGAGCTAAACATGTAGAAACTTTGATAACTTAAGGCTTTTTGACAGGGTTCTAACAACAAACAAGAGCTCCTCCAGCGGGGCAAAATACGCCCGTACTTTGAATTATTGTACATAGAATTAAGTTAGAATTTGTCAAACCTAGCAACAGAACTTAAAGACACTACAAAGCTTTGTTAAAGACACTACAAAGCTTTGAAGTGTCCACAGACGGATAGACGGACGGACGGACAGCGCCATACCATAATACGTCCCGTCTTATTACAACGGGCGTATAAAAAGAAGACAGACATTCACGTAAGAACATGAGACTGTGGAGCTTCAGTAAAAGGAGTTTTTAACAGTAGAAAATACAACACAGTGTCACAGAGTCAGTTTCGTTCAAGAGCAACACAGACATACACAAAAGTGAGCCTGGGGTTAAAATGAGTCTGTATTAAACAGTAGACTGATTTATTTTGTTCATAAGTATAGAATATTCTTACTTAATCCTGGTAGGACTTTGAGTCATTTTGAGAAAGTAACTGCTCCTAGTTTTTTTTTGTTACTTGAGTTCGCACATGCTCAGTACAGCTCCAGGTTTGAGAAATCAGGATACTGCATCTATAGGCCACAGTATCCTAGATACTCTAAGAAAAACCCAGTAAGAGTCTCCTGGTTTCTCATCACCAGGATACTGACATATCCAGAAGACTGAAATCAGGATACAGTGTCTACATGGACACTCACATAACCAGGATCCTCCAAAAACCTGATCATAACCGGGATACTCCAAAAACCTGATCGTAACCGGGATACTCCAAAAACCTGATCATAACCGGGATACTCCAAAAACCTGATCATAACCAGGATACTCCAAAACCCTGATCATAACCGGGATACTCCAAAAACCTGATCATAAACGGGATACTCCAAAAACCTGATCATAACCGGGATACTCCAAAAACCTGATCATAACCGGGATACTCCAAAAACCTGATCATAACCGGGATACTCCAAAAACCTGATCGTAACCGGGATACTCCAAAAACCTGATCATAACCGGGATACTCCAAAAACCTGATCGTAACCGGGATACTCCAAAAACCTGATCATAACCGGGATACTCCAAAAACCTGATCATAACCGGGATACTCCAAAAACCTGATCATAACCGGGATACTCCAAAAACCTGATCATAACCGGGATACTCCAAAAACCTGATCATAACCGGGATACTCCAAAACCCTGATCATAACCGGGATACTCCAAAAACCTGATCATAAACGGGATACTCCAAAAACCTGATCATAACCGGGATACTCCAAAACCCTGATCATAACCGGGATACTCCAAAAACCTGATCATAACCGGGATACTCCAAAAACCTGATCGTAACCGGGATACTCCAAAAACCTGATCATAACCGGGATACTCCAAAAACCTGATCATAACCAGGATACTCCAAAAACCTGATCATAACCGGGATACTCCAAAAACCTGATCATAAACGGGATACTCCAAAAACCTGATCATAACCGGGATACTCCAAAAACCTGATCATAACCGGGATACTCCAAAAACCTGATCATAACCGGGATACTCCAAAACCCTGATCATAACCGGGATACTCCAAAAACCTGATCATAAACGGGATACTCCAAAAACCTGATCATAACCGGGATACTCCAAAAACCTGATCATAACCGGGATACTCCAAAAACCTGATCATAACCGGGATACTCCAAAAACCTGATCGTAACCGGGATACTCCAAAACCCTGATCATAACCGGGATACTCCAAAAACCTGATCATAAACGAGATACTCCAAAACCCTGATCATAACCGGGATACTCCAAAACCCTGATCATAACCGGGATACTCCAAAAACCTGATCATAAACGGGATACTCCAAAAACCTGATCATAACCGGGATACTCCAAAAACCTGATCATAACCGGGATACTCCAAAAACCTGATCGTAACCGGGATACTCCAAAAACCTGACCATAACCAGGATACTCCAAAAACCTGATCATAACCGGGATACTCCAAAAACCTGATCATAACCGGGATACTCCAAAAACCTGAACATAAACGGGATACTCCAAAAACCTGATCATAAACGGGATACTCCAAAAACCTGACCATAACCAGGATATTCGAGCGCATGTTTACTTGCTCATAGTGCCATGCCTAACATGTTCTCACCAGTGTCGGGGCTAAGTGGGCATTGGCCTGGTTCCTCTCTAAGAAGTATCTGTGCGCCCTCTTCCTGTCCCTCTGGGCCCGGCGCTCCAGTGCATTGTGGGAGGAGTGGAGGCGGTCCATGGCTCTCATCAGGAGCTCTGAGATGCTGGAGCTGACCTGTACGATGTCCGGACGCTGCTCTGGGGATGGACTCAGCAACCTGTAGGTAGCACCAGCTTCAGAGAACATATCCACAAGGGGGAGACAGAGAGCTGCTGTGTCTGTGGGAGCTCATCAAGAACATCTCATGTGGGAGTTCTGTCACTTTGTCACACTTTATATTTTAGATGTTTTCAATTCAGCTAATCATAGTTTATATGTTATAGAGCAGAGCTGGGCATTGTGCAGCTCCAAGGCCACCTACGGCCCTTTGGTCAACTTTGATCGGCCCATTTGAGCTAATTTGGAATTATGAAATAAACATATTTTATCATTTGACCTGATGCATGGACTAAAAGCTGTAATGCTTTTATTTTATTTTTTATTACATTTTTAGTAAGGCAGCCTCACCTTTCATTGCTTAGTCCTAACATAAACTCTTCCCAGTCTGACCAGCGCATCAGAACAATGCTTTTTTTATTAAGAAATACAATTAATACATAATATTGATTGTATTTCTTTATAAAACGAATTGAGTTGAGTATTTTGGCCCTCCACAATATTTTCTGTTTCTCATGTGGGCCCATGTGCCCACCCCTGTTATAGAGTAAGGTCACCAGTTTCAGTGCTAAAATCCAGTTGATTTAAAGCTGCACTCTGTAACTTTTTCTGTTGGGGGACTGTTGCCTGCTTGTTTCCATGAATACATAACCACTGGAATGTTCCACAGTATGACATTAAACACCTCTACCTTACAAGTATGCAGTTACAGGTTGTTTTAGCTCAAAAATATCTCGAAGAACAGGCATTCTGACTATGAGCGGGGTTGCCTCTCCACAGATCTGACCTGTAACTTGGTCTGGTTTTTGAAGACAGAAGATAGTTAATGCCATACTGAGAGACATTCCAGGTAAAGCAGTAACATCTCCATGAAGAAAAGCATTTGACGGACCCCCCACCAGAAAAGTTACACAATATACAACAAAGGAGAAATTCAACTTGTCGACTGGACAAACGTTATTTAGGCTGAAAACGTTTTGCAGCTCATCCAAGCTACTTCTTCAGTTCTGGTCAGACGCTTAACAAACAGAACCTGTAAATAAGTAGGTGTGTTAGTTTCAGAGTAGTTCCAGTGTAGTTAGCTCCTTCCTTCAGGCAGATATAAGGCAGTGTCCACCAGCGTCTGAGCACAACTGAAGAAGCAGCTTGGATGAATTGCGAAACATTTTCGACCTAAATAAACGTTTGTCCAGTTGACAAATTGAATTTCTCGTTTGTCATGGATTCTACCTGGACGACTGAGGAATTCTACATATTACACAATACACCTTTAAGCCTAAAAGGACACTCCCTAAACCCCAGCACCTGCAGTCAGCCATGAGTCAGTGCTAGTGCAGCCTCTGCAGCTCAGGGAGGGAATTCTGGAGGTTCTGAGCTTCACATGAGTCTGTCCATTCACTGAGAATGAGACAAACTTGGATGTGTCTCTATCTGCAGGTGAAGACTCTGAAGACACAGACTGTAGAGCCGTAAATACTGAGTTCTCACCATTTGATCATGTGGATGACTTTGTCTGAGTATTGACCACTCTTCACGGGTTCATACCGGGCTTCCACGATCTGCACACAAACCACACTTCAGCTCTCTTTGAATGTGTTAGAAAAAAGCAATGTGTACAAATGTTATGAGTAATAAGGTGATGCTTGAGGGAATATGAGTTCAGACACAGCAGTAAATGAGAGTGCCATGTGTGAATGGTGAGACCTTGTTTACGAGGGAAAGCATGTTGGAGCCGCAGAAAGGAGGCTGCAGCGTGACCATCTGATAGAGCACGCAGCCCAGAGCCCACACGTCGGCCTTCTCCCCGTACGGCTCATTCTTCACCACCTCAGGGCTGAAATACAAACACAAACACAAACAAACAAGTGAATCAAGCGCAAATGTAAACAGGAACAGCATTCGTAAGGGATCATGGTCTATGGAGTTCCCTGCCTATTACGTAAATCAACTTTTATGAGCTTTTAAGTAGGTCAAAATGGTTTTAAGGAGAAAAAATGTTGCCTATAGAGCTGGTTAAGTGTCTTGGCTCTTGGCTCACCAGGAGTACAGAATAGTGCCCACGACGGAGGTGAGTTTGCTGTTCTCCTGCTTCTGTTTGGCCAGTCCAAAGTCAGCTAAGAAGAGAGATCACACACACACGTTACATAATCCATATTCAGATGATCTTAGATGCAGCAAAAAAGCTTGACCAAAATTGTAAGATATAAACACTTAAATCTATCAGAAAATGACATTAACGTAGTGAAAATATCTGGCCATGCAGCAAGATCATATTACTTGACAACTTCTCTTAAAATAAACCACCAAATAACCTGATATAAGTTTGAAAATCTTAGCCAGATCAGAGAAATGTGCAGTGTATTGTGCGGTGCTGTGAGACTCACTGATAGTGATCCAGTCCTGCTCTCCTAACATGATGTTGTTTGGAGACAGGTCCCGGTGCACGATGCGTTTGTCCCTGTGCAGGTATCTGAGAGCCAGGCACATCTGGAAACACACATTACTGGTGGTGGTGACCCGGATAGTGCAGTGTGTAACGAGAATGTCGATTTTGATACTAAGGGATAGACTCAGTGCAGATTCAGATACAACAATAGAAGACAAAAGAATGGGATTTTTAACATTAAATCATAGTACTTTCTTTAATATCCCCATGTGGTCTTATACGTGTGATCCCTCAGTGGGTGTATACATGGGTGTATACTAGTCGAGCTGTATCAGAACAAGTGTAAGAGCACATAAACATCATTCTAAAACTATTCACTACAGGTACTTCTTTTGTCCTGTGAATACTTTTTTAGTATTGATACCTACTGAAATATCTAGTTTCAAGAGAAAATTCTAAACTGGGACACTGGGTTGGGGTGGTAAAATAGTAATAAAATAGTGAAAAGAGCATGTAAGATTGTGCATTCTCATGTCAGTCATTAATTAATGAATCATTGCATTTATATAGCGCCTTTCATGACACCCAAAGCTCTTTACAGTTCATTCTTCATTCACTCCACACTCAGTGGTGGTAAGATACTATTGTAGCCACAGCTGCCCTGGGACAGACTGACAGAAGTGAGGCCCCAGTCTGCACCATCAACCACCACCATCACTCACACACACCACTTTCATACTAGACAATGTGGGTGAAGTGTCTTGCCTAAGGACACAACAACAGTTTTTGACACTGGCGCTCCCCTGTGGCACCTGAAATTCCCAGTGTCTCCCATCCAAGTACTAACCAGGCCTGGTCTTCCTGAGCTTCTAAGATCTGATGGGATCAGGCTTTGACAAGGAAGTATGGCCACAGTCATAATCTGACAGACTTCTGTAGCTGCATTTTTTGCAGGATTTCTGTAGTTTGGCCAAACAAATGACAATTTATACTCCTCTTTACTGTTGGCAGGATCAGATTAGACAAAAAATTGTGAAAGTCCTGTTTTAGACCTGCTTTAGACCTGATGTAGTCCTGGTTTAATCGTAGTTAGGTCCTAGTTTAGTCAAAAATAGGGACAAATAATTTGTTTTGGATAAATCTGCTGGGACTGGGGACACAGGGCTCAAAACTGGGACTGTCCCGGGGAAATAGGGATATCTAGTTTTATTTTTCGATTAGTATATGTTTTTGGATACTTTTGACAACCCTAAAATATACGTATAGGCACATCTGTGAGCATATGTACCGCACTGTTTAACAATAGCATCACTGAGTCCCCTAATGTACAAACAACTGAGGGGTATTTGTTTTAACAGGTTCAACTTAAGACTATAATTGTCATCAGCAGCAACAGCTGCCAAAAAACAACAGCTCCAGGGTCCAAATCTACATTTCAAGCTATAAATTACAAACCCAAACGTTGACTTGGGGTGCCATCTAGTGGTAAAACACAGACACAACCACAGAGGTGAGAAGTGTGTGGAGCTGACCTGGATGAAGATGTTCCACACCCTCTCCTCTGTGAAGCTCTGGTTCTTCTCCTTCAGAGAGCTCAGGTGTTCAGCCAGAGGAACGCCCTCTATCAGCTCCATCACGATGTACATCCTCTCCCCTGGAACACGCACCAACACCACAAGAACCAGCCAAAGTGAATGTGAAATATTCAGTTAGGACCAGGTAAAGGTGCATTGTGTAGAGGGTCCGTCAAATGCTTTTCTCCATGAAGATTTTATTGCTTCGTCTGGAATATTTAACAGTATGTTTATGTTTGTGTTTATTTATTAAATATGTGACAGTGCACATTTATCAGCATGTGTTAGTTCAGCTATAAATGTGCCAGAGTCGCCGTGCAGGATCATTTTCATCTGTAGTCCCATTAGCAGGTTGATGGCAAGACAAAAAACTGGACATAGGCACAAAAACATTCAGTCCATCCCACATGACAAAGATATTAAAGATCAGTGAATATTAATAGTAAACATATTAGTAAAATGAAAACATGCATAAAGCTCACACAGCACATAGATTAAAGACAATAAACACAAATCACAATCACACAACAAGACAGAGACATTTGCTCTGATGTTAAGACACACACAGATTAGTCATGATGACAAGTCTGAATGTCCAGAAGCCGCTGTTTCACAGATCTACTAAAGCTCTGGATGGAGCTCATGTTCCTTAGTTCTGTGGGGACCAGATTCCAGGAGTGTGCGGCACGAACTGAAAAGGCCGAATAAAGTCTTTCTGAATGGGATTTTGCCGTCTCCTCTATTTGATGCTCGAGTATTTGTGTTTAAATTTAACTGTATGAACTCTTTAAATGCAGGGTTTTATAGACCAGAATAATGTCTGAATAAATAATTATGTTTTCCCAATTCAGAAAATTAGATTTGCTCAATATTTTACAATGATGATGGGGTTTGATTTTTGATCTAATGTTTTCAGAGTCTGCTTGGGGTCTGGTTCTGTTTGCCTGGCTCCAGCTCATCACACAATAGTTTAGATGAGACAAAATGGGGCATTTAGATACAATTGTGAGGCCTCTGTAGTTAAATTTCCTCTGTGTTGAATTTAATTTAATTTTGTTTCTCACATTTTTGATATGCTTTTTAAATGATAACTGAGAGTCCATTGTGACACCTAGATACTTGTATTCTTGTACAGTATGTTATTAAACCTTTGTATCTCCATGGAAACCAAGCAAGACCAAGTTGTAGGCCAGATCTGTGGAAGGGCGAGCACGTTCACAGTCAGAATGCTTGTTTTTCTAAGCATTTTAGCTATAAAACCACATGTAATTGAATGTGAACTGTAAAGTAGAGCTTTTTAAAGTGATACTGTGGAACATTCCAGGCAGTGCAATGACATCTCCATCGAAACAAGAAGGTTACACAATGCAGCTTTAACATGTCAGATGATCAGGAGGGAAATACTTGGTTGTTAAAAAATGCAATAATTCAAATACCTTCCCGAAATGTCTTATAGTACTTGACAATGTTTGGATGGGCCATCTGTGGAGTAAGTACAGACATGTTGGACATTAACAGTCTGAACAGTGGAGTAGTGTGAGCTGTGCGTGTGCTGGGACCTGCTCTCTGATGATGCGCAGCTCGGAGATGATCTTGTCCACGTTGCTGTCTCTGGCCTTCTTGTCTTTGCCGAATGCCGGGTTGCGTAGGTTCACCTCCTTCAGAGCCAGGAGCGTCTGACTGCCCTGCTTCCTCACCTGACACATGTGCAGAGGAATCGGATTACCTCGCTGCTTTTAAAGGTGTTAAATGACGCAAAAATGTGTGCAAAATTGTGAGCTTTTAGCATGTTAGCATGTTAGAAAACAAACCCGGAGTTGTGTTTTGTTTCATTCACACATGTCTGAGTAACCCTGAGTTATTAGTCTGTCTAGATCTCCAAAGCTCAAAATGCTCTGATCCACCTTGTGATGTCATGAAGTGGTAGTTTTCAAGTGAACTGCTACTTTTGTTTAGTAGAAATAGGAAATTCCAGGATTGAAATGATCCAAATGATTGTAGTGAAGGTGTACAGAGTTTAAAGGAGTCCACCGCCTATACCGACATCCCATCATTATGACATGTCTCGATTTAGACGTGCCGGTTTTCCAACACTTTTTGGTATCGCTATTCCAACACGTCATATTTTCATACTAATGCGTATACAATCAAATTTCATGGTCATATGTAGGGAATCAAATGTGTGTTCCGGGCTGCTAGAGTGTCGTCTCATTGAGCTGGCGCAGTGAACTTGATTGGTTCTTTCTTTAGGCGATAATATGTTCTCTGCAGATCGCCTACATGACCGAATGAATGAAGCACACAGGGCCCATGCAGCCTCCGTTTTAGATTACAGTAGATATTTTCCTGAAGGCTGGCCTATGCTCTTTTTTAAAACGTATGTCTATTTCCCACAGTGATCAGTGAGGATATTTTCCCACTGTCTGATATCCTCTGTGGCCAAAGTATTCTCTGATCAAGCATTTTATGATACACGGGATCGCAAAGTATAAGAGGCTCTCACATTAATGTCATTCATGTCAGAAAAGCCGAATGTTTGAAAAATAGTAAAATGCCACTTGTGCAAAATGAAGTAGAGGGACCCTTGAAAAAAATATTATTACCACACGACATCTCAAAGTGGACTGTTTTCTGTTTGAGAGAATAGTTCAGCCTAAACCTTCAGAGTTAGGGTTAGAGAAAGAAAAAAAAAACTCCAGGTCTGTTTGTGATAAGGAAACAACATTATAGATCAGAATATACAGGTTTTTTAAGTGTGATGCAGTGTTTGCTCTAATATTTTCTGTATTCTGCACCTTGAAGACACTCCCAAATGCCCCCGTGCCCAGATGTTCCAGTATGGAGTATCCACTGATGACCCTGAGAGGAGGTCTACTCTGGTCCACAGCCACAATACTGTCCCTCAGACTCTCCAGCTCCTCCTCCTGCAGCGAGATCATGATGGATGTGAATCATTTTACTCTTAAAGGTGCATCGCAGAACTTTTCTGGTGGAGGGATGTCATTGCTTTGCACATAAACACATCTATCTAGCAGTTAATCATTGTGGGTGTTTCTTTTGCTCAGAAATGCATTAATTCCTTCTGTGAATAGGGCTGCATCTCCATAGATCTGACCTGTAATGTAGCTCATAGTTGTCTCCCTTGAAGTTGATAGGTTTAATCTATACTGTGGAACATTCTAGACAACACAAAAAAATAAACAGGCGACGCACCATTCACCAGAAAAGTTGTGCAATGCACTTTAAACAACCAAATAAAAAGATACACATTTCTATTTGTTTTAACAACTGACAAAAAGACTGAAATACAGTGGTGCTCATAAGTTTACAGACCCTGACAGAATTTATGATTTCTTGGCCATCTTTCAGAGAATATGAATTTATTATCAAACAACTGTGTTTCCTCTTTTTTTTTTAATCATAATGAGAACAGAAACTACACAAATGACCCAGTGACAGCTTGGAGTCTTTTGTGATAGTTGTGGATGTGTTATTTTCTCTGATGGTAAAGCTGCTCATTCTTCTTGGCAAAAGGCTCCAGTTCCTGTAAATTCTTGGGCTCTTGTCTGAACTGCAGCTTGAATCTGCCCAGAGGCTCAGTGATACTGAGGTCAGAAGAGACGAACACTCCAGAACCTTCACTTTATTCTGCTGGAGCCAGTGACAGGTCCACCTGCCTTTGTGTTTTGGATCATTATCATGTTGAATATCCAAGTACGTCCCATGTGCAGCTTCTGGACCAAGAAATCATCAATTCTGCCAGGGGATGGAAACTTATGAGCACAACTGTATGAACTGACCAATTAATATAGGAATTAGAACAGTGGTTTTTATACGCCCGTGATAAAACGGGACGTATTATGGTATGGCGCTGTCCGTCCGTCCGTCCGTCTATCCGTCTGTAGACACTTCAAAGCTTTGTAGTGTACCGTATTTAAGTTCTGTTGCTGCAATCTGATTGGTGGAATTCCGATTCTAGAATTCTATATACAATAATTCAAAGTATGGGCGTATTTTGCCCCGCTGGCGGAGCTCTTGTTAACCTGGGTTTGATGGAACCCCAGGGGTTCGGTGAGTCAGTCTCAGGGGTTCAGCAGGGGTCAAGACACACATCCAACTCATATGATTGGTGATGACGCATCCCGTTTGGCTGTTATTGGCTGCAGGAAATTTTGTGCACGCAAAAGTCTTGTGACTGTCGTGATGGTGTCGTGTAATTTCTTTCTTAATATTTATACTAACTGTGTCGAGCAAAAAAAAAAAGTTGTCAGTCGAATATGTGCAATATGGATTCACATGTGTGCACCAATAAAATATATATATACCTATGTTTCGAATTTGAAAAAACTAGTCGGGTTCAGTACCTCCAACAAGGTTAAACCACTGAATTAGAACAATTTCAGGACATGTTTGTACAGATCTAAACTACAGGGTTAGCAGCTTTTATGCAGAATAAGACAGGAGATTTTATTGTCTGTGAAGTAAATGATGATACTTCAATAACTGCATCCATTCAGATTGCTGGAGTTCCTGGAGCTGGTGAGTAAACGCTCTGACTCCTGAATACTGCTGTCCCATTAAGTCTCCAAGATGAAGCGCAATGGAATCGAAATTGCAATGGAATGGAAACAAGAAGCAAAGGCTGCAGTTTTTGAAGTACTAGAAATTCCTCCACAAACAACAACATCTCCTGTCTTGTTCTGCTGCTAACCCTGTAGTTTAGATCTGTACAAACATGTTCTGAAATGTCCTTGTGTGGTGCGTCAGATTGTTGTCTCCATTCTTATTCTGTGTAAGAGCTGCTAATCTGGAGCCTCTACAAAATGTGATTTCAGTCTTTTTGTCAATTCTTCTGTCTAAATCCTGTTATTAAAGCATAAATCAAAAATCTAATTGCAAAGTTTGTCGGAGAAATCATAATTAGATATTTTCCCCAAGTTGTTCAATGTCCCAGAATGTCAATAATAACTGAAATCTTGCATGTATCGTTTTTTAAGTGTAACTGTCAGGAATATCTGAGTTTCTTACAGAGTAGAGGGAGACTTTGTCCTGCAGAGTCTCGTAGGCCGTGAGGTCTCGCACGTAATGTCCAACATCAATAAACAGCTCAAAGAGATCTGTGGGAAAGAGCCTGGAGACACATAACAGGTCAAATATAGGTCAAATTTATTTATTCTCTTAGTATATTCAAAGATCTGAATTTGGTACTGACCGTTTGAAGACATGTCTGTTTCTCTCCAATCTGAACAGAAAGCGTAAGGCTCTGAACGCATAGCACTGTCAACAAGGGAGGGAGGATGTCATAAAGATGGAGAAATGTAGAAAGAAATATCCAAACACAAACTGAACATAATATTGAACCTTATCATTTCTGCAGGTTTTCCACATTCATCTCATGGTTAAACATCCTGACAGTTTTTGTGTTTGAATAATGGCACCACTTTTTAACACCAAAGTAACCCAGACCTATGGGTTTGGTAAATCCCAGGACCCTTTGTCCAAAAAGCACTTTGGAGCACTCTTCAAGAGTGTCCTGCTCGCACCACATGGCCTGAATCTGTGTCTGTGTTGACTAAAATTGTGAAATATTGACATGAGTTCATTTTGTGGTAGCGATTTTTAATAGTTGCTTAAAATGTATTTTACTGCTTAAATAAAGTGAAACAAAATGAAAATAGCAAAACACTGTGGGGAATTAGCAGCCCTCTGAGGTGGCCAAGGATCCACACCCATCCTGGGTAAATGAGCCAAACGGAGGAGTGGAGCGTGGAGGCGATGAGGAGGGGGTGAGGAGGAGGAGGGGGTGAGGAGAAGGAGGAGGAGAGGAGGAGGTGAGCAGGAGGTGAGGCTTTGGGGGAATGGGAACCCCACAGGCAGTTCTGATGATCAGGAGCTGAGGATCCTCGTGATTATGAAACATACTGTGTGTAAAGATATGAGTTTGTTCTGAACCTGTAAGACGCCCTTCACTCCGTATGTCTGTGGCAGAATGAACTTTGCGATGATGAAGACTCCATTCTCCTGCACAGAGGCTCAGTCAGTGCAGTGTTCAGACAGTTACTGTAATAGTAAAGACTAAAGAGCAGGGATTACCTGCACAATGTGGTGAGCACAAGAGTCGTCCAGGCTCAGCTCTGCCAGAGCTGTGCAACAGGCTGGAGACACAGAACATCAAATCCATCCATTATAATAATAGTTATTCATGGCGTGCCATTGGATTCATCTTATACAGCCACTTTCCACATGCTCAGAGAAACTTTACCACACTCAGTGGTGGGAATTCACAGCTGCCTTGGGGCAGACAGACAGAAGAAAGGCTGGTAATTTGCACCACTGCCCCTTCTGACCACCAACTACACACACCCACACACACACCACATTCATACCAGTAATAGGCAAAGTGGGTGAAGTCTCTTGACACAACAACAGTTGTTGCCACTGGGGCTCCACTGTGGAAACTGTTATTCCCAGTGGTCTCCCAGTACTAAGGAGGAAACTGCAGTACTTCATGATTTGCTGATTGTGTTCATGGAAATAGTGATTTTGATTCAACTGCAGTTAAACCTGCAGGCTTATCATTGGCCTACATAATGTAGTGATGAAATCTCAAACCCAGCAGCTGCAGTTGCAGTTGAAGTTGAAGTTGCACTGACCTGCCTGCAGAGAGGCGATGTTCTGCTGATCCTGTGGGCTCAGCTCCTCTGCCGTGTGCTGTTTATGGAGTCGACCTGCTGCATTTGCACTGGACAAAGTCTCAGTGGAGGAGCGGTCCCTGACGTACTGTCTGTCACTGTAACGGGTTTGAGAGGGAGAGTCACAACACCACAGCACGACGTGAGCCAACGCCTTTTCTGAACTACAGGTTATATTAGGCCTAAACTACAACTTCAACAATGTTAGTCACATAAATCACAACTTAATAACAATTTGTGACTCCAGGCGTAAGTGCAGATAATATTTACTTTTATGTGTTTAATCATAGGAATAATTAAGTGTTTAATTACAGGAATAATTAAAGAAATAAGATTCTGATTTGAACTTGATATAACTTTTACTGACAACAATTTTAATGCTGAATTATTCTTAACTGCAAAAACATTGAACAAGATGTTCTATTTATTTTTGTTTTGGTTCTCAAGACGATTATCCAATCAGAATTTTGTTGCCAGTTTCAGTGCTGAAATCCAGTTGTTTTAAACCTAAAATGCCTCTCTCCGATCTGAATGGTCTCTACCTATTTCCATCACTCTGTATAACACATTTCTGTAGTGCAGTGTGACACAGACCAGCTGAGCAGGCGGAGCAGCTGCTGGACTCCTCCCCAGCTCCTGATCTCCACTCTGGCCTCAGGCTCCTGGCACATCTGCACAAGAACCCAGCACGTGCTCCAGAGCAGCTTCAGGTGGTGCGAGTGGAGCAGGCTGAGGAGCACGGGCACCCCCGTCAGGGAACACAGCTGCCCCCGCACACACCACTCTGAACACAGAAGACGCAGCAGCTCCGCACACATCCTGCAGGGGGCAGACCAGAGCTCAGAGAAAGGCCATAACAAAGCCAGACTACATAGAGCTATACTCATGATGTAACTTGGTAGTTACAATGCAGCACGTGCAGACACCCGTGGTTCATTATGTTATTATTTGGACATTTTAAACCACAATATTGATCTAAAATTACTTAATGAAGAAACAAGTCCACTGAGAACAAAGTGAGTATGTCACAGTGGGTGTATACCAGTGGTGGTGAAATTACATCTTGAAGACAGAATAAGGATTATTCAAACATGAATAAATCACTCTAAACCAAAATTGATAGAGTAAATGAGAAAACTATAATATGATTAAAAGCTTTGAAAAATACATTTTGCAAGACATGTATCTATTAAGAATTCAAAGATAAACCCACACGTACTTCTTCGACAGGTGGTCATATTCTTGAAGAATCAGGAGCAGGTTTTCCACAATGTGGAGCTCTCCAATCTGCTCTCTGCATTCAGGACTGCACACAAACACACGCTGTGTCAGGAATGTAAAGCACCAGTAACACCTGAGCACAGCGTCCTCTAGTGTTCCAGCGGAGGAGTACCTCAAAGGGAATTATGTAGATGTACATCAGATATCATGTGTTTGGTGCTAAACTCACTGGGCCAAGGAGGTGAGAGCCAGCAGAGCTCCCAGTAACACACGGCTGTCTGTGGAGGACAGGAGGGTCACCAGAGTCTGCAGAAAATGTGATTAAAAAAGATTAATGAAAAAAAAATGAAATTAATTAATACTGAGTATTTTCTTAATCATCAGAGCAGCAGTGAAATGTAACATAGGTCACAGGGGCCAGATCAGACCCTGACCCTTCTACACACAGGTGTGTAAAAGGTCTGTTTTCAACCAACTAAGGGTTAAAATTTGTTACCATAGCAACACATTGTTTATTACCCAGCAGTTAGCATTTGGTTGTCTTTCTCCTAACTGCCCGCTGAAGCTTTTGCTTTATTTTATCTAAAACTGACTTTGTTTTGCCTTTTCCATAAATAAATCTGGACTATGAAGTGTATCTTTTATTTTTAGAATTCCGCTGGAACTGGTCAGCATTTTTCAGAGGAAAATAGCAGAACTGGTTCTGAAATGGGCACGAGCACCAGCCTGTTGGAAAAGGGGTAAAAGAGACCAATAACCCTCAGATAGATGAGCCCATGGAAAAAAGGTTGAATCATTTATGTGTGTGGCCTGCACATTAATTGAACATATGTATTATTCAATACATGCATTTAAATGTAACTGACCTTGTGGACTCCAGCGTCCATGATGTGTGGCCTCAGCTCCGCAGACGCAGACATCTTCTGGAACATGTCTGTCAGAAATCACATTATCACATTATTACAGTAGAACTATCACTTTTCCAACCCGTGTATCACAGTTCTGTTGCGCTCACATGTCATGGTGACCAGCATCTGTCCTGCAAAGGCCTGTCCCCCACAGGAGAAGTACGCTGCACTCACTGACTCCAGATACTGAAACACAATCACACATATCAGCACATCTGGGAGAGACTTTGAGAGGGAAGTATAGGAAAACATTACCCTGGCCAATAATGAGATGCCCTGGTGTTTATGGAAGAGTTTCTGCAAAGGAAATAAAAACACTGAGCTGTTATTACTGAGATTACTGTAAGTGATGAAGTGCACCGAGTGGATATGTATTTAACATTTATATCCAACTGACAAGACACAGATTTTCCTTCTTACAGAGACTTATGATGTTTGTTTCTTATATTTTCTTTTCCATACAAAGTCTAGTGGTCCTTAGTTCTTATTAAGTTTTCGAGTCCCGGTTCCATAGAAATAGCAACCATGCTACAACATTTCCATGGAAACAAGCAGGAAGAGTCCCCCTCCAGTCCAAGTCGGGTGTGTTCACACTTGCACATATACAAACACCAAAATTAGAACCAAACTGCAACTCAAACTGAAACTAAACCTGGACCAGACCCAGACTAAAGCAGGACTAGAATAGGACCAAACCAAAGTATGTATCAAGACTAAACTAGGCTCAAACCAGGACTGCATAAGTATGAATACAGCTTATCCATCCATCGTCGTGGGGGCAGTTTGCTGCCCAATACTCATAGCACCTGACCCCCCCTATGAACCCCTCTGCAGGTGGGGAGCCCACAGGAGGGTGGACAACATGGTCCTTGATGTTAGTTCATAGGGGTGTGGGCATGTTTTGGGTTGATGGGGGAAACCGGAGCACACAGAAAGGCCCGGGACCCGGGGATCGAACCCGCAACCTTCTTGCTGTGAGGCCTGAGTGTTGCCACTCGCCTGAATGCAGCTTATATTTATTCTATTTCATATTTTTTTAACAGCAACATGTTTTTTTATATACGCCCGTGATAAAACGGGACGTATTATGGTATGGCGCTGTCCGTCCGTCCGTCCGTCTGTCCATCCGTCTGTGGACACTTCAAAGCTTTGTAGTGTCTTTAAGTTCTGTTGCTGCAATCTGATTGGTGGAATTCCGATTCTAGAATGTGATGATGTCATACTCATACTCCTACTGCAAGAGCCAGATTTCCCTATTGATTATCCGTCCGTCTGTCTGTCCGTCTGTCCGTCTGTCTGTGGACAATTTCTTGTCCGCGCTCTAACTCGACAACCGTCTCACCTAGGTGTAGTACGGGCGTATTTTGCCCCGCTGGCGGAGCTCTTGTTTTACCTGAAGCTCCGTGTCTCTGACCAGTATTCGAAGGCAGGTGAGAACTGTGAGGACTGACTCTGGTACTGCTGTGTCAATCCATTCGCTGCAAAGACAAAATACAAAACAACAAACAAAGAATTTAAACAAAATCAGTGATATTTTACAGAATCATTTAGGAGCGTACCTGCACAGTCGGTTCTTGACCAGAGAAACCAGGAGGTTACTAAAGAGTTTGTGCAGGGGGTGGCTGCTGAAGCATCTTTGGTTCTCATACTCTTCACTACAAAACAAGTTTAGTTAAAATCCATATTAATCCAGTGATACTAAGCAGCAATTATCTTCAATTTAAAAATGCAATATGTAACTTTTCTGTAAATCTAGTGGTAGCTAACAACTTTGCACTATGTGTAAATGTCTAGGATTTTTTAATGTAATTTGCCACATTTCAAAAGATTAAGACGTTATAGTAGTTATTTCTTCATTTTGTCTGCACTGACCCTGATCTCGTTAGATGTCAGAAGCTAAAAGCAAGGCTGGGCAAAAACTGTCGTTGTGTCTTTAGGCAAAGCACTCCCACATTGCCTAGTATGAATGTGGTGTGTGTGAGTGTTGGTGGTGGATGGAGGGACCAGTAGTGCAGATTAACAGCCTCACTTCCATCAATCTGCCCCAGGGCCGCTGTGGCTAGTCGTGTCTTAGCACCACTGAGTGTCGAGTGAATCAGTAATGCACCAAATTGTAAAGCAACTTTAAAGATTTAAACATTTTGTTCATTATTCTTGTACTTGGTGATGGTAAGATGCGATTTATGATCCCAATTGTTCGATATGCACATGAAAGCAGCATTAGTCCATGATGCTGAGACATTTGCCATATTGCAAAATTTGTCACATCCATATTGTTTTTAAGTGTTATAGTGTTAACTTTCAACAACAATACTGTCACTAATGAATTACAAAATTACAAGACTCCAGACCTGAATTTTTGCAGAACCAAGTTGACATTGAGCTCGGACTTGTTCGAGTTATTTGGATGAGATATTTGTGACTTCTTGCCCCCGGTAACACGTGATTTTAATTCCACCTGAAAGATATTTTACACAGAAATACATGAGGGAATAAACCATTTCATCATCAAATGAAACAACAGAGTGGTGCAAAAACGTGAACTTCCTGTTGTGTTCACATGGCGCCCCCTGGAGGCTGCTGTAATGCTGCAGGACACAGAGGAGAGACACTTTTGGCTCTTCCTCTTCTCAAACTGCCCTGACACAAATCCACTGACCCTACCTGACCAGTCCTCCTGTTAAACTGCACTGAGACTTTTGACTGGGACACAAAGGGGACTGAGAAGTGCAGTTTAAATGTTGCTGCAGCAAAACTTGAATTTCCCTTTGGATCAATAAAGTTTCTCTCTCTCACACAGGCAGAAATATGACTAACATTGGTTCAACATCAAAATGAGCAACAAACATTTTCCTCGGTTTACCTCTGGTCCGGGTGCATTCCGTTCGAGTAGAGACAGCAGCTTTTTGAGATCTCGAGATGCCCTAGAACCACAAGGTTATCAGTTTGTTTTCATGTCAGAAAAATAAAAGCCATCATCACAATGTTAGACTGTATGCTGCTCACTGTCTCTCGCTGTTCAACCTCATGAGTAGCTTCTCCCTCTGATTGGGGTTTTTCACCATGTTAGACATGGTTAAAGACACTGGTAAAGGTCTTCTTGCTTCCTGACTAGTTCATTAGTTATCTGTAAGGAGAGAGGAAAATACAACACACAAGATGCAAGTGTTATCGTTATCTGCAGGTTAAGGCTCTGGAGACACAGGTTTAGTTGGGATTAAGTGGTTTCTGTCGCACATTTAATTTATATTTCACAGTTACAGTGTTAGTATATAATATGAAATGAGGGCTCTTTTAATTTTTATATAAGAAGCTGCCCCCGCGACCCAGCCGGATTAAGCGGGAGAAGATGGATGGATGGATGGAATGCAAACAAGAGCTCCACCAGTGGGGCAAAATACGCCCGTACTTTGAATTATTGTATATAGAATTAAGTTAGAATTTGTCAAACCTAGTTAAAGATGAATTGTTGGTGCAGTTTGGAAGTTTGACATTCCTAGGTGAGACGGTTGTCGAGTTAGAGCGCGGACAAGAAATTGTCCACAGACAGACGGACAGACGGACGGACGGACAGACGGACGGATAATCAATAGGGAAATCTGGCTCTTGCAGTAGGAGTATGAGTATGACATCATCACATTCTAGAATCGGAATTTGCCTCTTCATGAAGACAAAGCTTCAAAGACTTCAAAGCTTTGAAGTGTCCACAGACGGACGGACGGACGGACAGCGCCATACCATAATACGTCCCGTCTTACAACGGGCGTATAATAATTCAAAGTACGGGCGTATTTTGCCCCGCTGGCGGAGCTCTTGTTTACACCTAAGGTCACATGAGATATTCTTAAAGCAGCACTATGTAACTTTTTGGTACACAACTTCAAGCGGGTAAATGAGAAGGGGAAACAACTGTAACATGGTTAAAAGTCTGAAAAGTAAATTTTGCATGATCTTTAACTACATTTGATTTGACCATAAAAGTGACATAGTGCACCTTTAATGAACTGAGAATTGGTCATTACCTCGACTTCGCACCAGTGCTGCTGCTGCACGACACTGGAGACAGTGCAACTTTGTTTTTTCTCTGTTGAAGATGAGAAAAATATTCAAATACATCTGAGTACACATGGACATGCATCATTAAAGGTGTGTGTGGACTATGTACCCTGAAACGCTGTGTGTTGGTTGGTGCTTCCTCCAGCTCCTCCATCAGGTTGAACTCCTGGCTGTAGAGGAGTTTGTCGTCTTCAGACGTGTAATCTTTGTTTCTGCGAGTTGCGCAGTTGTGTATCAGTCGAAGGTCTGAGTTGAAGTGAGTTTCTCAGGACCTGTGTCGCCCTTATATACTTATAGAACCCTTTATAAGAGACTCTTGATGATGTCACAAAGAAATAGAAAGTCTGACGGAACGTGTTGCCAGGTGACGCCAGGTTAATCTTTCCTTATATGGACATGAGTGCGTTGCCATAGTTACACAATGCTGAATGTCAATAATTACATTGGAAGTGTCTGAATGTCCATCCTAGGCCCTAAAGTGTGAAAAAAATGTGTTATTTAAAATTTTTAAATAAAGTTTCTTGATTTGAACGACAGAACAATATTATAGTATAAATGTTTGCAATTTCTCCCGCTTAATCCAGCTGGGTCGTGGGGGGCAGCTTGCTGCCCAATCCTCATAGCACCTGACTAAGCGGGAGAAGATGGATGGATGGATGTTTGCAATTTTACCTCTGTCTGCAGAAAAGTATTTAATAACTAGTGTTTTTTTTTTTTTTTTTTTTTTTTTTAAATCATCGTAAGTACAGCTGTGCAATTTCACAGGCAGATCAGACCCATTAGACACCTTGAGCTATTTTAGCCCATTGGAATTGGCTAAAATAGTGAATGGACTTGGTGGCTTATGTTTATTAAGTTAATGCAATATTTTTATTTTATTTTATATGGTGCTGCATTTTTAATTTTTTAAAATAAAATGATGGTAAATAAATATATACTATTATATTACGCTACTATATTATGTTATGCAGCCCTATGTATGCAATATAATCACGCTCCATAGACTTACAGTGTGTTAAGTGTTTGAATCTACTCTATTTGTATCTAAAAAGTTAAAATAAAATACGTGACAAAACGTGGCATAATTTCTGCCAGTAAAAACGGGAAAAACACGAATATTGTCCTAGTTTAATGTTAGCAGTAGTTAGCCCTGTTTGAAGTTAGCTTAGCACTGTTTATTTGAAGTTAACGTAGCTGTTTCTTGGCTTCTTTCGACCACATGAGGACAGAAACAGCACAAGTTTGCAGATCCTTACCCTCTTAGCGCCATAACAAATCTATATTATAATTCCTGATTGGTTTCGATGCGAATTTTGTCCGATATTTGGATAGTTGTCTAAAAGTGCTCCAGCCATCGCGTATATTATTTATTTAACGTTCACTTGGCGGTTTGGGCGAATGAGAAGAGGCGATGCTCAGAAGTAGCACAGTTTGGACCAATGAACGAACGGATGATTGGGACGTGTGAGCGTAGCCATGGATACATCAGACGCTCTAGTCTCCACTGCTACATTCCGTCACCTGCCATTATCAACCGGTGAAAAAAAAGAAAAGACGAAAAAAAGATAATAATAATAATAATAATAATAATAATAATAATAATAATAATAATAATAATAATAATAATAATAATAATAATACATTAATAATACATTAATAAATAAAT
Organism: Odontamblyopus lacepedii; assembly: GCA_034769755.1. Taxonomy (NCBI): domain Eukaryota; kingdom Metazoa; phylum Chordata; class Actinopteri; order Gobiiformes; family Gobiidae; genus Odontamblyopus; species Odontamblyopus lacepedii. The sequence continues at coordinate 40,934,803 of CM068347.1, read as the reverse complement.
CAGAATCAGAATGTTTTTTATTGCCATATGAGTGAACAGGTTCAAAACATTAGGAAATTGCTGCGGTACTTGGAGCAGGATGTAGACAAACACTGACATGCAACAAATAATAGAATAAAATAAATTAAAGTAGAAAAAAAAAAAAGCAACCAGTGAGACAACACAAATATTATACTATAGCAAAAAAAACAAAAACAATTTCTGTGAAATTAAGCCTACTCCTGCCTTTGTAGAGGCAAGCCCACTCACAGTAAAGATTTATTTTACTACATTTTATGTTAATATATATATATATATATATATATATATATATATATATATATATATATATATATATATATATATATATTATATATGGGGCTATAAATTAATACCATACCATACCAACTTTATTTATAAAGCACTTTAAAAACTTTACAATCGGCCAAAGTGCTGTACACAAACATAGAAAAGACAGAACAGCACAATATACAACATAAACACAATACAACTACTAAAAAACATAGAAAACAATAAGATACTCAACAAGAAATGTACATGTATGTCTTTAATCTTTCCTAATTGGTAGTTTTCAGATTCTAGAATGTGATTATGTCATACTCCCAAATAGGGGTCAAGAGCAAGATTTCCCTATTGATTACACTGTACTTTGCCATGAAATATACAAAATGTAGACTCACAAATGTTCAACCTGGTATTTTCAGCTAGTGACTAAACCCTAGAACGCTCTTTATTACAACATAATTTAGCATTTTAACATTTTTAATTTTAACTGCCCCCATTTGTATTAATAAATATTGTCTATAGAGTGCTGTGATGCCAACTGAAACCCAGTAATACATCAGCAACATAAGAACGTGTGCAATGCAAATATAGATCAATTTATCAATAATTATAATAACATCTCTCATCAAGATTTTGGATTATGGTTATTTGCTCATGTGATTATCGCGAGATTAACGTATAACTAAAGAAAATACTATAATATCGCGAGATTCCAACATTCCTCCACTTTTTTATTCACGTAGGTTTTACGCCAGACTTTTGGCGTAGTGACATGGCGGAGAGGCGTCCGTACGTGTGTCACCGTGCGTAAGAGTGCTCTCAGAAGGGGAATGTCGGCTCGTGAATGATCGCTTTAGAGACGGCACAGAGCGTCAACGTTATGGGTGAGCTTCCTTCAGTTCGCTACTCTCCACACATACAGGCAGCGCTGTGTACTAGCTTATAGTGACAGTATTTAACGGTATAATGGACGCTAAAAAGAATTTTAGCGGTATCGGTTTTAGCTTCTGCAGTTGTCTGAGCAACCAACGCCCAGTCGTCCGCCTCCAGTACGCGGAGCTAGCTTCTTAGCATTGTGCTAACAGACTGCGCTAACAGCCTGCATATCCGAACCACAGTGTCATTTCCTGCCTTGGGAAAGCGATTAAAATGTCTATTTTCTGTGCACATACATGCCTGTGTTGTGTTTTTTCCATATAGTACATATTGTTGTTGTAAGTCTTTGTGATTACTATCATCTGATCTGCAAACCTGCCTCAGAATAACTATTTACGACCAAACTAGTCCAACTCACGTCGCTAGCCTTTATCAGAATCCGTGCGGGTTAATTGGCTCGTTTTGATTTAAACTTTCGTCTGCGTGATTTAATGCCGCAAAATGTTGGATCTACAATTATGTCTGACGTTAATACGCCGGCACATAGCTCAAGATTACAGTTTAAGGTGTTACCGTGTCATTTTCATTATCAAGTCCAGTCTTAGTATGTCTTTTGTGTGCTGCAGTTTGTCTGATCCGCAGATTATTTGCATGTTACCTACATCCGTGACTGGGGCATCTCGGCACACACCCTACGAGCTGTGTCACTGTGGGGTGGAAAGAGGACAAGTCTGTAGTGTCTAATCTGAATTAACCTGGATCTGATCTGATGCAGTGTAGGGTCTGTTTTTACTTTAAAATCACACACGGACGTCTGTGGCTCTGTACGTGTGCGTGAAGACATCTCGTGTGGGTAGCTCATGATGTGATGATGACTAGTGAGGTTTCACATCTGACCACTTCCTTGCACAGATATGTAAAGGCATCTAGTCTAATTTATTTTAATAAGGCGATAGGCTGGAGGTCAGTTTAATGTTGAGGAAATAAATGTATTGCAGGTTTGTCATCATTTAAAATTGTATGACAGCAAGGCATGTGACTTTTAAAAATGGCTAAACTGATACATACCAGGCTTACGTTTTATGTTAGTTTTAGTTTATAGCGTGAGAGAATTTGGGATAAATCCTTCTGTAAAATGCTATTGTTGCCCACTGAAGCGTCTGTATGTTCTACATTAAAGCCACAGCATGTAACCTTTTAGCCAAATATAGGTTAAAATAGAAGCATGTGGTATTTTCTTCATTTTGTTTTAGTTTATTGCAATGAAAAACTAAGAACTATACTATGAGCAGCCTTGCATCTCCACAAACCTGACTTTTTGGCCTGGAGGAGGGCCTCTTGCTTGTTTCCTTGGAAATGATGTTCTTTTGGCTAGAATCTTCCACTGTATGACATAATCCCTAATATCTGTCTCCAGGGAGAATGTTCCCAAGTATAGTTTTAACCTTTTATTTCCATAGAATCATGCAGGTGATCTACCACCTCCAGAAAGTTGCATATTTCAGCTTTTAAGTGTATGTCTTTGAGTTCAAGAGCATCATTTCCACTGCAAATCTACGGACCAAATTTGATTCAGTAAAATTTTTCAGCTAGATGTGAAAACTTTATTAAAACTGCAAAATACCTTTACAAATTAGTGTCACACGTTAAAGATTTTAAGATTTATTTCATTAATTTCGCTAATCTAGATAAGATTTCTGAAGCGATGATTGTGATACCACAGCTCCCCTCCCGTAGGCAAATCATGGGTCATCCAGAAGCCACGTGGGCTGTGAGCGGTGGGCAGGAGATACAAACACACTGTAAGCAGTGCAAGGAATATCTGAAGGATCGGACGCAATCCATTTATCTCACTCTAGAAATGAGATACGTTGTGAAATATGTGTCCGTGTTCAAACAGTGAATTAGCTGATGGAGAATCCTGCCCCAGGGCACAGGAGTTACAGAGTGTGCTTTGTGAACTGCATATCTGCCTTGGTATTATTTCATTAATGCTGTTTTCTCTTGTGTCTTTTTTCTCCGGTGCCGTGACAACCCTGGCTCTGCCCACTCACTGACACTCTCCAACGGCCCCCATCAACAGCTGTAAGTATATATCAGCGAAAAATCTCTTTAACTGTCAGGCTTTGCTTAACACTGTTTTATTGTAACTTGAGAATAGTGATTATTTAGTGACACTTTTTCATAATGTCTGACCCAAAGGCTTCATTGGATACGATAGAATAGGACCGATTGGATAGGACAGACTGTAGCATGAAATGGGGAGTGAGACGGTAGAGACATTCGGCAAATGGTTGTGTTTGGAAGGTGCTGAGATGGTAGAATCTACATTATTACAATATGTGCATTAACCCACTACACCACGTGCCAGCATGAATGCTGAAGTACTGAAGTGGAGATTGACCGATGTGTTTTTATTCATGGTGGACGCCTATTGTTAAGAATACAGAGTAAACGATGGCCGATAAACTCTGTCGACAGTTTTGAGCCAAATTATGTAATTTCATTTTACTACAAACTGCCCTCTAACCCCTTTTTATTGCACACATATAAGAGAGCTGTGTTGTCACATTTAGAGCAGTTATCTTCGTATTAAAGTGTCAACCAAAGATCAACCAAAAGTCTTCTTTGTGCTCCTTTTCATAATTTTTTTGTTTGTTAATATTAGGACATTGTTAATGTCTTTTTATACTTTATGAATGAAATAAACAAAACAAAATATTAGCTTGTGCTATAGATTTAAGGCCGATGGCAAGGCCAATACTCTAAAAAGTCCAAACATCATCCCGATATATCACTCTTTCTCTACTTTAAAGATGCACTGTGTACTTTGGCTTTTAATCTTTCAACTGTAGAAAAGCTTTGTATGGATAAAAGTTCAAACCTTATGAGACGTCCTAGGTCCACATCAGACAGTCTTATACATCCAGATATAGGTTGGACCAGGATATTGGCTGTACCTGTATTATGGACCCAATACCTGATCCAGTACATTAATACGACACTAATATTTGATATCAATATCGGTGCATCCCTAACACCATAACTTTTTGGATTGGGGTCCGCCACCTGTTTCCACGGACTTGACGATTTCAGTCCCTTCTTGTGGAACATTTATGGCAAAACAGTAGCATTGCACTTTTGTTTTGTGGCTTCCAATATACTGGAAAAAACATGCATACTTAAAGGGACATTCTGGAATTTTGGACATAGGGCCTCATTTCCTAGTGAGTCAGAGTGTTGGAGACGTGTGGAGACACTTTTTAAGATATGTCCAGTCCTTATATTTACAGTTGTCGCTTCAGCTAGGCTAGCGTATGTCTGTGGCCGTTGTTGGTCTGCCACTAAAAACAGTCTTACCCACTCCACAGTGACCCGAGGCAGAACTCCAGACTGTCCATGTGAATGTCTGTGTCCAGAGAATAATGTTTGAAATAAAACTAACCTTGCATCATATGAATCGTCGCACGTTGAGGGACTATTTTCTCATACAGTGAACCCTGGTTTATCGCGGGGGTTACATTCCAAAAAGAACCTGCGATAGGCGAAATCCGTGAAGTATCGGCTTTATTTTTTACAATTATTATACAATACAATACTGTGCTATAAAATGAAACCAAAGATCAAAACCTGTTTTCAGGCCCAAGCATTTGTTTAAGAAATAAAAATGTAAACATTTTCTTACAAATACCCGTAAATTCCGGACGACAGAGCGCACCCTATTAAGAGCCGCATGCTCAGATTTATGAAGAAAAATCAATTTTGTAATTATATGAGCCGCACCATATTATAAACCGCTGGCCAAAGACTAGGCGGGGGGTTCGCTTCTGCGTCCCCGCCGCCTGGAGCGCCTCCGGGACGGGCCGCGGACGGACTCGCTCACTGGTGACACTTGGGACACACACGCGCCACAGGCACTTACACACCTTCACACACTTGGGACACACACACGCGACATGCACATACACACCTTGGCGCTCTGGGAATAAACCACGGTAGCGATCGCTTTAGCCTTCAGTCTGATTTGTACAGCGGCGGCCGCGTGCTCTTTGCGTGTTAACCCAGTCCTCCAGAAAGTTTTTAAGCTCAGGCCATCTGCTATGGTTACCTCTGAAAGCTTTGGTTGTCTTTTTACACTGGCTCAGTTCTTCTTGCTGGAGCCTCCACCTTCGCACTATCTACTCGTTTATGCCAATTTTACGGGCAGCAGCTCGATTTCCTTCTTTAACTGCCAGAGTGATCGCTTTTAGTTTAAAAGCTGCATCATATGCTTTTTGTCTGGTATTCTCCATGTTGATGAGGGTTAGCAGAAAGACTGAAATAAGGAAGTTGTGATTAATCATACAATTTCATTGGACCTCAGTGAACTACTTATTCATTTTATTGGTCCATGTTTTTCCCGCGATGAAAAAAAAAAATAAAAAAGCCGCTTCATATTACACGCCGCAGTGTTGAAAGTGTAGAAAAAAAGTAGCGGCTTGTGATCCGGAATTTACGGTAACTATGATAGTTTTTAAAAAATACTGTAAAATAATCATTTTAATACTGAACGCCAGGTTGGACACATTGTGACTCAGGCGTATTTCACAGTCCCTCTGAGGGTGCCTCTTCGTCCTGACTCCGCTGTAGCGTCTTTTTCTACTGAAGCCTGTGGTGCAGGCGTCTTTTTCCGAGAACGAACCCAAGATTCCTTTATTCCGTAATGGCGCCTACAGGCAGAGCTTCTACCTTCAGGCAGAGTTTCTACCTTCCTTCAGCATGTCCAGAAGTTTAACTTTTTCTGCGATAGTTATTAGCATCTTCCTCTGCCTTTCGGGCGCGTCCGGAGCCTTTGTCGGTGCAGAAAGTTTCGTCGACATTGTGGGTTTTGTCATGGAGAAAATTTGCAAAGGTAAATTTGTCGGGCTGTACAGAGACGAAGCACGGAAACTGTTGACATCGGTCTAAGTGAAAGACCAATGTCAACTTTTTTCACTTCTAGACTACAGTCCCTCAGCCAATCAGGATTCAGAACACAATGCATTGAAAAAAAAAAAAAGCATTAAAAAATCAGCGAAGCTGCGAAAGGTGAACCACGTTATAGCGAGAGTTCACTGTATATTCATCCACCGCTGCCGATCTTTCTATCAGGAAGTACAACTGCTCTGCTGCTTAGAAAGAAATCCTTCAAATGCAAGGTTGGTTTTACTTCTAAAAGGATTCTATCGACACAGACATTCACATGGACAGTCTGGAGTTATAATTGTTTTGCCTTGGGTGCACTGTGGAGTAGGGTTGGGCGGTAATACGGTATCCCGCGGTATCAAAAAGTAGCTATGGTATCAGTTTCATTACCCTACTGTGGGGTAAGACAGGCACACCAACAACTGCCATAGACATGCACTAGCCTAGCTGAAGCAGCAACTGTAAATATAAGGCTGGATGAAATATTTAAAAAAGAGACACGGATGGTAGGTGACGAACACTGACTGCACACTATGTCCAAAATTTTGGAATGTCCCTTTAACTGCAAGAATACATGGTTGGCTCTCCACAGTTCTGATACTCGGTTACCATACTGTTGAGCAAAGCAGTAGCATCACCAGGGGGATGAGCAGGTGGCATACTCTCCTCCAGGAAGGTGTCACAGTGCAGTGTTTAGCTCTTGAGTTTTAGTTTTAGTGCAGGTGTAAAACTTTTCAGCCCTTTCACTTCCACAGGCTCTATTAAAGGCCACTTAGGTTCAATATCTCGATGTGTTCAATAATGCAGGATCCGCATTCCACACTTGGCTTCTGGAATTTTGCACTGTGCAGATTTTGTTGTGACAGGTGACATAGATGCTGTCATAGTGAAGGGGGCGTGGTCTGACTGTAAAACACATAATTCAATGGAAAATGTAACTTTCATGGGATTTCCTGTTTGAGTCTGTTTGTCATCATCGAGTCGCTGATGTAACCCAGGAAAATTAATCGATTGTTCAACTTCTGTTTATTATTTTTCTGTTAAGGTCGCATCACGGTAGCATTTTAGCTCACAGTTACTATTAATATTCTTCTTCTTCTTCTCTCCACAAATTTGGACCACTTAATTAGTTTTTTGGAAATTTAGGGATGCATCTGATACCAATGTCGATACTTTAAGTATCTACCGATGTCTGATAGCAACCAATATCAGGACAGAGAAAATACAATTTATTTCCTTTAAACGCAAACAGCATCATAAAAAAAACTATCCAAATGTGTTGTAATTGTTATTTATCATTTAAATTAAAAACTTTGTAAAAAGCTGTAATATTATGAGACATTTTGTACTAACATTGTACAGTAAACACCAGTGGCTCAGTGGTACTTCAATTTATAGACTATTTATAGGCCGATATGGATTTTGTTGCGGCCAAGATGATACCAATATAATGGGAGTTGGAGCTGCCGATATATTTATGACATAAAATAAATCTTCATTTGTTTATAAAACTCAGGTTTGGCTCTGTTGGATTTTCAATTGGGTTTATTTAGGCAACATTTATTGTTATTCTGCCTCTTTACGTCGTATTTAAAACAGCAGGTCAGCCTAATGGCATTTTTGTATGATATTCTAGCCAGTAAAAAAAAGTACTGCGAGTAAACTACCGCTATTAGCCTTTAGCAGTAAATAAGTGTGCGCCACAGTAATTAATGATCTGCTAAATGCCGATAATTCACACTTCTGAAAATAAAATAATAAATCTGCATTTCTGACTAAATCTGATGTTTCTTGTGTCTTCCAGCAGCAGAAGAATCTGGAGGGGTATGTGGGCTTCGCCAGCCTGCCCAACCAAGTGTACAGGAAGTCCGTGAAGAGGGGCTTTGAGTTCACCCTGATGGTCGTGGGTAAGATCAGGCTCTATGCTGCTACTCTTGAATCATTTCATTGTGTTGTTTTGTGGCTGGCATTTCAAACTCCCCCTGTGCTCTGTGTGAGTCCGTGTCCCTTCGTTCTGCCTGTATTTTTATAGTCTGAGATAAAGGGGAGAACTTTGCATGTTTTTTCTTAGGGCTGGGACTCACAGTTGTCATAATACTAAAATTTCAAGCTTTATTTCAAAACTAAGGAATAGACTCGATATGCGGTATAGCTTCCAAATAGAATGGGATTTTCAATATTAAAAGTGCACTAACTTCTAAGATGGAAGGCCCCCTGCTTGCTTGTCTCCATGGAGGTGTTATTTCTTTACCTGGAATATGCCACAGTAGAGCATTAAACATATCTCTTGCTTGTTCAATTACAGGTGTTCTATAGCTCAAAAAACATTTAAATTCTTACCATGTGCAGCGTTCTTACCTGTCTCCATTGTGATGATCAACTTTATTTCTATACTGTGGAATATTTGTGGAGACAAGCAGGTGACAGACCCTCCACCACAAAAGTTACACACTTTTAAATCTATTACTTTCTTTTCTAATCCCACGTGGCCTTATGTCTGTGTAATCCGTCAGTGGTCCATGAGCGTATACTATAGGGGTGTAATGATATCCAAGTCTCACGATACGATATCGCCACTATATGAACCTCACGGTACGATATTTATTCCGATATCGTGGGAAAGCTCACGATATGGTGTGGAGGCTCACGATATTACGATATTCTACATAATAACAAGAGTGACATTCTAAAATGCTTTGACCAGTCATTTGGTACAACATTTATTGTCATTAGGGATGGAACAATATCCAAATCTCTCTGTCCCATATTTTCACCATATACATCTCACCGTATCAGATTTATTACAATAGTTTGTGGTGAATCTGCTCCTTTTTCCTCTAAAATGCCTTCACAAGACTTAATCCAAAGAATGAAGATGTAAAAGTGCTTAGAACAGTTATTTCTTCATGTCATCTGCACTGAAACGGAGCAAAGAACCATGATCTATGTAGTTCCCTCTGTTTTTTAGCTATTTTTCTATCACAACTATTCAAAGAGACTTGTGATTTGATATATTCTGAAAGGTCCACGATATTATTCAGAGACCTTTGACGATACAATATCAGCATGTTTTGGTTATTGTTACATCGCTTGTCTCACTAGTCTAGCTCAAGATCATTCTAAAACTATTCAGGAAAGCTTAATTTCTCTCTTGTCAGTGTGACTTTTTTTTAGTACGGAGTATCTAGTTCTGATACTAGTTTTAGCGATCGATTAGTATGTGTTTTCCAATACTTAAGTTTAGTTTGCCCGTGTTTCTTGGACGTGGCTTCCTGCTGGAGCGTGGTGTTGATTGTAACACTGGATTGTTTGAGGGGCTCTAATGTGGCTCTTGTCTCGAGGCCAACATCCTTCTGGTCGGACCGCTGCGTGTTTGCAGGGAAATGTTGCTCCAGGTCACTGCTGTTTCCTGTGGGAGAGCACTGGACAACATGAGCCTATGCAGAGCCAGTCAACTGTAGTTTAAAGAGGCACTGTGTAACTTTTCGGGTAGTATGGCATTACACTCCTCTAGGTTGCATTTGGTGAATTACAGGTGTTTTACTGCTCAAAAATTCTATGAAAAACATGCATATCTGCAGTGAGTGAGTGAGCCTCTCCACAGATCTGAGCTGTAACTTGGCCTGGGGGTTTGTCTCCATAGAAATAGATAAGTTTAATGCCTTACTGTGGGACATTCTAGATAAAGCAATAACATTTACATAAAGACAAAACGAGAAAGTTAAAGAGTGCACTATGTAACTTTAATTGAGGATCTGTCACCTGCTTGTTTCTATGGATACGTCATGGCTCTTCCTGGAATGTTTCACAGTATGGCATTAAACAGCTCTACCTTACCTTTATCCAATTACAGCTCTTTCTATTGCTCAAAAGGGAATCGGCTGGAAAGCCCCCCTGGTTGAAAAGTCCCCAGGCTGGAACAGCCCCCTGAATTATACCCTTTATGAAACTAAGTTATTTAATCTATATACATATAAAGTAAAACAATAATAATAATTTTCAACAACACATTTGTGCATATACATACATTTGTGCATATACAAACATGCAAAAATGATGTGGTCTCAAGCACACACAAATAAATGACAAGTAAATACTCAAATGTCCACAGGTGAGGCACAAAAGATCAGTAAAATGACATAAACGAGGCCCGACATTTGGTCTCGCTACATTCCCATTTCATTTTATTATGATATAGAATGCTGATTTTCTAACTCAATACATCAGTGTGTGACACGGCCTACTAAAGGCCGGCAAGAACACCCCCCTTCTCCTGGGACAGCAGTTACCCGTATGCCGCCCAGAGGGAGGAGGGGGACATTACCGCCCAGAGGAAGGGATGCTTGAGCTGGGACTTTCAAGCCAGGAGGATGTTCAAGCCGGTATTCGCTAGGGTTGGGCGGTATCCAAATTTTGATACCGTTAAACCTTCTCAGCATTTTACCAGGGTATACGGTATTACTGTGACTAATTAAAAATCTTGTAGCTGCACTTAAACCATTAAAAAACAGAAGAGCATAAATATATTTGAGGCACAAGTTTTGATCAAACCAAACTTTGTCAGCATCAGCGCACAAGCTGTTTTGATCAACTCTTATACTGTATGCAAATGAGCCATGCGGTTATAAGTTTTGTTTCTGTAAAATGTAAACAAATGAGCCAAAGCTGCATTAAACACATTATTACTCAAAGTCTATAATGAGCGGAGCAGCGGAAATGTAGAGCGGTGGAGAGGACCAATCACAGCCCTTATTGTCTGTCGCTTCCCCTCGCTGTCTGTGTTGTTATGACACGTAGTTACCGTCTCCTCCGTGAAAGTCTGACTTCGCCCTCGCGCACAAACTTTCTCTTCTTCAGCGCCTCGTCCCCTCTTGACTCTCAGCGTTCAATAAAACGACTCCATCACAAACTTCTTGGCTCAACATCACACATGAAGCGTCAGTCAGGTTTTTTTTCTTCTTCCTCGCTGCGTGTGGATAGAAATCTCCGAGCGTAACAACGTTTGAAGAGGAGAGAACGGAGGGGAGAAAGTCCTGCTGTGGTTTTAGGTCCTTATGCAGATTTTTTAAATAACGGTGATGAAACTGATACCGCTGCTACTTTTTGATACCGCAGGATACTGTATTACTTCCCAATCCTAGTATTCACTCAACAATACCTAGAAAAACAGGCATTCTGACTGTGAACGTGGCTTCCTCTCCACAGATCTAACCTGTAACAGTCTGGTTTGGTCTCCCATGAAGATAGAAAGGTTTAATGCCATACTGTGAAACATTCCAGACGAAGCAATAACATCTCCAGAAAAGCATTTGACAAACCCTCCACCTGAAAAGTTACACGATGCAGCTTTGATCGATGGCTTTTTGCGCAAGAAAATCAATATGAGAGTGAGCTGTGTGTGAGCTGGAGATGATGGGCTCTTAAAATAGCTGGTATCTTGGACAGTGTGTAGATTTGGCCGGAGTCCAGTTTGTTGTATTGAAAGATAAACAGGCTTGTAGATCGTCAGCACGCTTGTTCTGGCTCCATGTCACTGGACCGGATATATCGCCGGGGCCACTTGATTAGGAGAAATATTTAAGAGAATTTTGTTGGCGCTGATAAGAAAGTGGAGAAAATGATAGTAATGGCACTCTCCTCAGAACCATTCTCTGACAAGTTTAAATTCTTTTGTCTTTTTCTGTACATTTAGTGAAAATTTAAACAAGAATTTTGAATATAAAAATAAACATGGTTTATCAGAGGACTTTTTGAAGTAACCTTGGAACATTTCCCCAATTCAAAAAGGCTATATACCAGAAATTTATTTTTGAGGTATTGAAGTTTTTAATTTAACAAAGTCTTTTTTTATTTTTTTTATTTGGCTACACATTTAGTATTTTTATTGATTTTGTGAAAAAGTATTTTGAACGACAATGATTTTAAATTCCGTAAGCATGACCTGACTGAGGTAAACATGTTCAAATCAATTACAGCTTTTACTGATGACAGATAACGTTGATTTTACTCGTAATTACAAAAAAGCATTGGATGCGATGGCCTTGTTGTTTGTGTTTATAATTTGGTGTTTTGGTACAAGCCAGTTACCCAATCAGAATCTCTACTGGCCAAAGATCAGCTTGGGTCTTTATAATGGAGAGGTCTGAAAGAAAAGCATGTGGTTTGGAGCAAACAGGAAATGTTTGGAGCAACAAATTTGACTTTTTGTCTAAACGTCGGCACATACTACAGGAGGATTTGCCCTATTTAGGCTATTTGCTTCTCCTCGAGTTCGGGGAGCCGTCTTTCTGTCTTCGTGTGTGATTTTAAAGTACTCCTCGTGTGTGGTGCCGGTGTGACTCTGAGCTGCTCTGTCAGATCATAATGACCAATCATCAGCAACACTACGGCAACAGCCAATAAAACAGAGCGTCAGATGGAGTGACGGACAAAGAGACGCAAGATGCAAACTCAGGAAACAGTGAAAATAATGAGAAGACTTTACTTTTGACCTCTAAAGTGGTAAATTTAAACTGCAGCATCTGATCCACATTATCCATAGAAATTGTCCTCCGCAAATAATGACATCCAGGCCACAAAACTGCACTGCAAACTGAGGTGTTTTTTAAAAGTAAAAAGGCGAGATAGTTCCTCATGTGTGTCTGTTTACATCCACACAGCGCACGGATCGAGGTGAAGCTGCAGATTAGTGAGACTCTACTTCCTGTGAATGTTATCTCCAGTTTGTTATGCTTTAAAAATCTTGTATCTGAAGTATTGCAGCACATTTCACAAATAATAATACCACAGTTTTGACTTGTATCTAAACTAGAAGTGCAGAGCTCTGATCTTTGAACACTTCAGAGTCTCAAAGCGACTGGTTTACTGTAGACAACAGCTGATGCCATCACGCTCACAGCTTTATATCCTGTGGTCCACACACAGATCCCACTGCAGTCTTTACGATCGGAGATTTAAAATCTCAAAATTGTCCTCATGTCTGTGTTTTGCAAATTTTGGCGCACGTTTAAAAATCTTTTAGAACTGGAAAATCCTGCAGTGTGTGGCAGGCTTTAAATAGCAATGATTAATCTGTATTGTTCATTTTCAGAAAAACAATTTGTGAAAAAAATGGAATTAGAAATCAATTAAAGCTGCATTGTGTAATTTTTCTGATGGAGGTTTTGTCAAATGCTTTTTTGCATGGAGATGTTATTGCTTTATATAGAATGTTTCCCAGTATGACATTAAACCTTTGTATCTTCATGGAGCCCAAACCAGACCAAGTTACAGGTCAGATCTGTGAAGAGGCGACTCTACTCACAGTCAGAATATTGTTTTTCTAGGATTTTTTGAGCTATAAAACCAGCTGTAATTGAATAAATGTAAAGTAGAGCTGTTTAATGTCACACTGTGGAACATTCCAGACAAAGCAATGACATATTGATGGACCCTGAACCAAAAAGTCACACTGTGCCCGGAAAATTCCATTTTCTGTTCTACCGCCCAGTCCTACGTGACAAAATACCAGTGGTTCTATTGTTTTGTTTGTTTGCATTTCTTAGTTAGGCCTTTTTAAACAAAAGCGGCGGTTCTGCACAGATCACTGACCCTGTGATGGAGAGATCTGGGCCGGTTTGACCTTTTAGTCTGCCCAGCTCCACTTTACACAATCACAATCGACAGTGGCACAGGCGGCTCACCGGTCAATGTTTAACTAATCACAGGGAAATGCCCGTACAGTGGAGTTTGTTTACCACATGTGAGGTCATGTGGTAAACTCCAGCAGAGGATATGCACACAGGGACAAACTGTGCAGGATTCTAACTAGGGATGCAACGATACAGTTTTCCCACAATTCGATACATATCACGATACACGGATCACAGTATTGATTTGATTTTGATATGTTTTAAGGCGCGAAAAAAATAAAATCTCATGTCTGCTACTGAATATAATGTAATAACACTATGATATTAATGAAACAATACATTAGACCACATGTGTCAAACATGCGGCCCGGGGGCCAGATCCGGCCCTCCAAGACCTTTAATCTGGCCCTCGGCTGATTTTTCTCTTAAAATACTTAAAATGTTCAGATTTTTCTGTTAATTTTCTGCACCGTTTAGCATAGCAGCGTCTCCGGCGTTTCTGTACGTTGCGACTCCCACCAGAGCAGCACAAATGAAGACTTTCCTCTTTCCAAACGCTCTTAAAGGACGATCGTTTTGACTGTCGACCGTGACCCTCATCAGCAAAATGTCAAAAAATGAGAAAAGCAGATGCTGAGTTCAGGATTTCCCAAGAAAAATAGTCTAATTCTTATTTGTTGACAGAGGTGAATGGGAAATCTGTGCTCAGTGTGTTTGGAACAAGTGGCCGTTGCTTGAAGAATATAATCTTAAACACCACTACGAGACACGGAGAAAAATAACTTGAAGAGAGAACTGAGTTTTCTGATCCGGCCCTTTTGGGATCAAAGTAGGCTGCATACGGCCCCCGGACCAAAGTGAGTTTGACATCCCTGCATTAGACTATAACTACTGTACAACTGTAGTTTATATGTGAAGTGTTTTAGTTCATTTGGTTCAATGATTCACAACATTTTTATTCAGTGAAAATAAGAAAATAAATGCTTTCTCGGGCTATTTTATAATATAGCCATTCTACTAGGAATGGGTATCGTTTTAAATTCCAAGAATCGATTTGATTCCGACTCTCAAGATTCAGAATCGATTATCACGATTCGATTCATTCGTTTTTGATCTGTTACCTGAGCTGTTCCAGTGGTTCCTGAGGTTGGTTGTATTTCCGCTGTACTTCAACTCCATTTGTCTTGCAAATCTCTTTGCTTCTGTCATGCGCATCTTTTGTCTTTATCGTTTCTGAACCTGAAATGGTGCCAGACGGAGTTTTGAGTGTTTCTGGCGTCTTCAAAGCCGGGATTTGACTCACGTTGCCACTAGTGTCCGACGCCATGTTAATAGTTTTGATATAGTCAGACCTCGAGCGCCTGCACCAATTCAATGAGTGGGGTTAAAGTTCACCAGGGGAAAATTTTATTAAAAATTAAATTGATCTTTGGACGTACAAATCGATCCTAAGGAATTAATATGCAAATCAATTCAGAATTGGAAAATCTAATTTTTTCAACACAACCCTACAGACTACTCGGTGCATATACCAGTGCATTTGATTCAAGCCAATGTGAAGCCAAAAGCATTTCTAAAGAATTTAAAAATGAATATCTTTGTCATTCCTGGGTCTATCAATGTAAAATAAAAAAAGTGACTGAAACCTAAAGCCCTCCTCTGTTAGAATATTTCAGCTGTAAGTCCTTATGGAGCTGTTTTCTTGCTGCATCTGAAAAGGACTCAGCGAGAACTGTTTCCTTTTTGGACCAAAATAAATGACAACAAAGCGCGCATGGATGGACATGTGTGTATCGACTGAACATGTGTATCGAATCGGGACACCCGTATCGAACGATTTAATATTATCGAATTTCGTCGCATCCCTGACAGACTCCAGTTAGCTTAGACTGAGACTTAAGCTCACACATCACATTACAGTATATTATAATAAAGAGTAAAAAATATAAACCGTAGTAATGAATTCTAAATAAGTAGCAAAAAAATGGCAGGAGATATGTACAAGTCAAAATAAAATAGAAAAAAAATTATAAAAATAAATCAACTATAAACAAGAGCTTTGCCATTGCTAATTCTGTGTACAGCTATATTCTTATACAACTGAGTGCATGCAGTAGCCAGTCATGTTACCATCTGTAGAGATAAATACGTACATTTAGGGATGTCACATTTTATTGGAAGAGGAAGCACTGTGGTAGTTATTATTTGACAGCCTGTAAAACGACTGTATTCTAAGTAGGGCCAAACAATAGGACGCAATGTGTAAGTGTTTAGTGTTTCCCACAGATTCTGTTCGGACTATAGTGACATAAAATACTTTCTATATCATTAATCTCCTTTCATTCATGTTGTAGTGTTTGAATGCCACTTATTGCCCATATTTCATGTTTAAGCAGTCTTTTTGAACAGTACAACACTAAAAATGATCTTGCGAGTTTTTTTTTTTCCCTCATGTTTTTTTTTTTTTTTACATTTTTATTGGGGGGAAAAAACTGAGCACTGGCGAGTGACATTTTTTGACAAAATGTGTAGTCTCAAAAAGCAAAACTACAGTGACGGCAGATGAAGTAAATCAAAAACGGTGAAAATCTTGTCTTGTGTTTTTGTAGGTCCAGTCTTGTGTTTTGTCTTGTCACTAATAGTAACTTTTTATATTAATGACAATACAAGGAGCAGCAAAGTGAGATTTTGTTATGCCAGTGTCTAGACCAGAGGTGTCAAACTCATTTTGGTCCGGGGGCCGTATACAACCTACTTTGATCCCAAAGGGGCCGGATTGGAAAACTCAGTTCTCTGTTCAAGTTATTGTATTTTTCGCCATGTTGTGTCTCATAGTGGCGTTTATATTCCTCCTTTATATTTATATTCCTTGAGCACCGCCACTTGTTGCAAACACACCAAGTGTACAGGTTTCCCATTCACCTCCGTGAAAAAGAAGAATTAGTAAATTTTTCTTGGAAAATCCTGCACTCAGCTCCACTTTTCTTATTTTTGACACTTTGCTGATGAGGTCACATGGTCACAGTCAAAACGATCGTCCTTTAAGAGCGTTTGGAAAGAGGCGAGTCTTCATTTGTGCTGCTCTGGTGGGAGGCGGCCACACACAGAAGCACTGGAGATGCTGCTATGCATATTTTAAGAGAAAATCAGCCGAGGGCCAGATTAAAGGTCTTGGAGGGCCAGATCTGGCCCCCGGGCCGCATGTTTGACACCTGTGGTCTAGACCATGTTATTTTTAGACTGCGGGGGAGAATTTTAGAATTTTAGGGGTCCATAGTCTATTCTGTTAATGAGGAAACGTTATTTTTCTCACAAGCATTCTGATTATGTTTTAATTATGGGATTCAGTGCGCCCAAAAGAATTAATACAATACTCAAATTTGAACTCACAAACTACAGGGTTAGTAGCTTTTATGCGGAATAAAATCTAACTGGGTCCATTCAAATTGGGATTTCAATTTTGATTGCTCTTATCTTAACTTAGAGTGACCAGGTCAGAGCTTAGATGTAAGAGCATGGTTAAAAATGACTAGCATGCTAACCTCTCATTTCCTGATTATCGGACAATGGAACCCTTTATAATTAGATGCAAGCAGTACACAACAGCTGACTTACTTAGACCTCAACAGCTGCTTATGCCGTGTATCTGTTCTGTAGCTAGATAAATTCTGTTCAGAAACATGAGATAAATGTGGATACAGAGCTCTTATCTGTTCCATAAGGCTGAGTTGTTGTACAGTTGTAGGGAGTATTATCTGTTACATAAGGGTGAGTTGTCGTACAGTTGTAGGGAGTATTATCTGTTCCATAAAGCTGAGTTGTTGTACAGTTGTAGGGAGTATGATATGAATGTAATCCTGTCTGAATAATGTTTAAATAAGATAGATATTTCTTTTTGTCACTATCTCCCCTATCTCTTAGTTGCTTTTTGTCGTGTCTAAAAGTGTAGTTGTCCCTGTGCTCTTTGGCTGCGGTCCTGTCGCAGTGGGAGATGTGGGCCCACAGCTGATCACCAAGTCTGAGCACAAGTGTGATCCGACAAACAAAGGGACCATTTAAAAAAAGCACGAGGAGGATCTGCGCTCTGCTTCTCTTTCTGCACACATGCATTTAACAACATGGTGTAAAAGCTCGCTATCAGTCAGGTGAATTACACAGAACGGCAGACACGGCACTATTCAGTCTTATCGTGGTCGTATTAGACTTGGACAAACTTAAATGATTTGAACACAGTAGCTCACACATCACAATATAATGTAATGACAAAAAGTAAAACATATATGTAACAATAACATAATGTCATGATATAGTATTGTCAGAGGTCTGGCAATATATCGAATCACAAGTCTCTTTCCCTAAATGAATAGTTCTGATGCAGAAATAGCTACAAAACAGTGGGAACTACATAGACCATGATCCTTTGCTCCGTTTCAGTGCAAACGACATGAAGAAATAACTGTTCTAAGCACTTTTACATCTTCATTCTTTGGGTTATGTCTTGTGAAGGCATTTTTAGAGGAAAAAGGAGCAGATTCACAGTTTTGTGCATCCACAAAGTATTGTTTTATTGTATGTTTATTGTGAAAATCTGGTACAGAGAGATTTGGATATCGTTTCATCCCTAATGACAATAAATGTTGTACTAAATGACTGGTCAAAGCATTTTAGAATGTCAGTCTTGTTATTCTATAGAATATCGTAATATTGTGAGCTTTCCCACGATATCGCAATAAATATCGTACCTGTACCGTGAGGTTCATACTGTGACTATATCGTATCGTGAAACTTGGAAATCGTTATACCCCTAGTAAGGATGGGACTTTAGGTGTGTTCCATAAGGGTGAGTTGTTGTACAGTTGTAGGGAGTATTATCTGTTCCATAAGGCTGAGTTGTTGTACAGTTGTATCGGGTACAGTATGAATGCAGTCATGTCTGAATGTCGTCAAAATATTTTTAAAAATAATATAGTAACTTACTAAAATGGTTTCTGCTAATTATTTTCTTTTTCGTGTGCACTAGTTGGGCTTTTGGTCTTAGAGAGTGAGTCTTTAAGGAACTGTACGTTGGCTGCACTAATACAGTTTAAAAAAGGAACTAAATCACAACTGAACCTGTGTTCCCAGAGCCTTAACCTGCAACCATAACATAAATGTCCAATGTTTTTCTAATCAAAAATAAATCAGCTTTATGATGACTATAAAAGCAGTATTTGATTTGCACATGTTTGCCTCGTATTTGGGGACACGGTTAGGTCAGGTTTGTGGAATTTCAAATCAAATACTTACCTACAGTTCCTTTATAAATTCAATCAACTGCACAGGTCTAATGTTGAGTATAGAGTTTGTGATTCTAATCTGATGTGTGTCTCTGTTTAGGTGAATCGGGCCTGGGCAAGTCCACACTCATCAACTCCCTGTTCCTCACAGACCTGTACTCTGCAGAATACCCCGGGCCCTCACATCGAATCAAAAAGACTGTACAGGTGAGACACTGCCCCCGCGGCCACAGCTGTGCTCCCATCTGGGCTGGAGTAGGGATGTCCTGAGTCTGTTTTTTTGGCTCCCAATCCGATACAGATTTTTTAAAATATGTTTTATTTATTTCTCGATACCGATCCAATACTGATTACAATATTGTAAAATAATGTCTTAAACTCCTTCACAGTACAACAGCTTCAGAACACAGTGACAGAAGCATGAGGTGATGTTTTAGCCTTTGTTTCTAAAGTAGGGCTGGGCGGTATACCGTTTGAACCGGTATACCGGTTATTTTTATGATATGAATTTTTTATTTACCGCCATACCGTGTGTGCGCGCATATGTCGGCAACACAGAGCGGCGGAACGTCGCACAGCGGTAGATTGAGCGGGTGCTGTTTTTCAGTGTTACACCAAACAAGCCAACAAGCCAGGTAAGGATAGCGAGTTGAGTGGTGCGCGTTTGCTAAAGGGACCGTCTGTGTAGTGTTTTGTGACACGGCTCCGTTTTTCGGAGAGCGGAGTGCGTGGAGCCGTGCCCGGGCGAGAGCGTAGGCGGAGTGCGCGGAGCCGCGCCGAGCGAGCGGGTGCGCTGAGCCCGCTCTTCACCTTTCGCCGGGCACGGCTCCGCGCACTCCCGCTCTCCGAAAAACGGAGCCGTGTCACAAAACACTACACAGACGGTCCCTTTAGCAAACGCGCCTACCAGGGACGTCTGTGTAGTGTTTTGTGCTGCACTGCCAATGTTACGCAGAGATTGGGGAGAAGATGCAGATTTTACTTTCATGCAATCTTCGTATTCTCCGTCTAAAGGGACCGTCTATGACAAGAAAAGCAAACGTTGGAATGATATTACCAACTCTATCACACTCCACTTAGCCAAAGACAAAAATACCGTTAAATACCGTGATACCGTGATAATTTAAAAAAATACCGTGATATCAATTTTTGGTCATACCGCCCAGCCCAACTAAAGGCAGTGTTTTTTTTTTCAGTTATTTCTGTTTGAGGCCTGTAAAAAGAGGAGAACCCTGCCCTAAGCACATGGCTACTTAACATATGTAAACAAGTTAGTGCATTTGGCTCTGCTCAACCGTTTGGTTTTCACTTTTAAGGCTCCTTAAGACATGGCAGAGGTGAAACAAAACAGTATCCCTGTCATGAATCATGTTTTGTGCAGCTTTAGAGCCTCCAGTCTGTGTTTGAGCTGCTCTAGGCGTTAGCCGCAGTGTTAGCAGTGACAGCTCCGTGTAGAGCGCTCTATACCCTGTATCACCCGATCTATTCACCCGATCAGATCCAAGCCGATACTCTCAAAATGCCTCGATCTGTGGCTGATACCGATACCAGTCTCTGGTCGGGACATCCCTAATCGTGACAGGCCTGGTGTCTTCCAGCTTAGCTCATGTTTGTGGTGTTTGTGGTAGAGCAGCCTGAGCATGTATGTGAGAGCTGACCGACTGCATTCTACCTCTACCACATGTGTCTGATCTTCTGGTTCCTCTGCATAGTCACATAATGAGCTCGGAAGTGTGAGGCAGCACTCAGCTGTGTCAGCTATGCCTTTATTTAGAATTCTTAGCCTCGATTTATGGTTTTATGGTTATCATTATTTTTATAAGCACTGTTTCTCTCTGTGCAGCACTTTGGAAACATCACAGTTCATAAAAAGTGCTAAATTGCGACAGTTGGTAGAGTGTTTGCCCACAGAGCCAAAGGTTGACGGTTCAAATCCCACTCTTGACATTAACAACATTAGCTGAGCGGTCAGATCCAGTGACCCACAGGTTGGCAGTGCAATTCCAGCTCCCCCAGCTGTCTCTCTGTCCTTAAGAGAGACACTTAACCCTCCATGCCCCCAGTGCCTGCATACAATGGTGTGTAAAAGTGGCTTAGGGGTTCCTTTATGTAAAGCTCTTAGAGTTCCTTAAAGATGCAAAAGCGCTGTATAAAAGTGTGACCATTTAAATAAAGTGGATTGGGTTGGATGTCATGTGTCTGGACTGAGCAGACTGTACATTAGGGCTGCACTATTTATGGTCTCCCATCACAAAACATATGATCACTGGTCAGGACTCCTTTAGCTGGAGGATTTGACCTACTGTATGTGTATGTTTTGGGTTGATGGGGAGTGCCTAGAGGAGAGAAACACACACTGTTGACTGTAAATCTGTGGTTCAAACACTGTGTCTCTTTGTCTGTGACCCTGTCAGGTGGAACAGTCCAAAGTGCTAATAAAAGAGGGCGGTGTGCAGCTGCTCCTCACCATCGTGGACACCCCGGGCTTTGGAGATGCCGTCGACAACAGCAACTGGTAACCTCAAAAACATCCAACCCAACGTTCAAACAGACACAACACGACTGTACCTAGAAATATGGTGTTCCATTGTACATTTTCACACTTGCCCCTTGTGTTTCTGTGTGCAGCTGGCAGCCTGTCATCGACCACATAGACAGTAAGTTTGAGGACTACCTGAACTCAGAGTCTCGTGTGAACCGCCGACAGATGCCCGACAGCAGAATCCACTGCTGCCTGTACTTCATCGCCCCCTCTGGACACGGGTAGGACTGCAACAACAGTGCATTTACATATGCTCTTCACTTTATAGAAACATTTGTAAGAATAGTTCAGTCCTGTTTTGTTTCCCAGCCGCTCAAGTCAATTTTCTTCACTTAATGATTTCCACATTTGGTAATTTGGTAAGAAAATGGTACACGTGACAGGCCCAGCTCACCTCCAGTGTAACTACTGCTCACATCGCTCCAGTGCAGGGGAAGAATGAGAGGAAGAGCCCAAAATAGTGTGTGGGAAATGAGGGGTCATTATTGGCCCAAAGGTCAAAGGAGCGCCCTGTAATCCTGATGGAATGTAGCACTTCACAAACAACTGCCATTCAAGTGTACAGGAGGAGGGGCTGGACACTGTAGCAGCACTAATTCTGTTCACAATCTGCCCCTTGGCTTTTCATTATTCCTTAAATTTGTTCCTGAACATTTTATTTAAACACATAGTTTCAAAAGTGCTGTCTTTTTCATGAGATGCAGTTCCATATTTGTGAAAGAGGCCAGTTCTCCTCTTGAGGCTGTGGGGCAGATTGATCTCCCCTCCCTCACTGCCCTGTACCCTGTCTGAGTGTATGTGGCCCAGTATTTATTACAATGTGGTGAATAGGGAAGGATATAAGCACCAGCCCTATCAGCGCTCTTAAAGGTGCTGAGGAGTCTCACTGATGACACGACCATAAAATGTTCCTCCTTTCATAAGATTCATCCTGTGCACTTTTTGTCTAGGGCCCGACCGATATGGATTTTGTTAATGGGAGTTGGAGCTGCCAGTATAATCGCTGATATATTTATGATGTAAAAATTCACTGTAAATCTTCAGTTGTTTATAAAACTTAGGTTTGACTCTATTGGATTTTCAATTTGGTGTATTTAGGCAACATTTATTTTTCTTCTGCCTCTTTACGTCATATTTAAAACAGCAGGTCGGCCTAATGGCATTTTTGTATGATATTCTAGCCAGTAAAGAAAGTACTGTATTTTTCGGACTATACGTTTTTTTCAGGGTTTCAGGGCTTATATTTTACATTGTTCATACTGACAGCTCATAAACCAGATATATGAATCGTATATATGAATCAAACATGAAAAAAACAAATCATTATCCGTGTTTTAATTTTGGTTTTAGAAACAAATAATAAAGAAAAGTTGTTTTTTCTTATTTTTGGTTCTATATTGAAAAACTAATTGACAAATGATACATGGATTGTTCTCTATTTGGTTGTTTTTATTGCTATAACTTCTATAACTTGCCTTTCAAGATGAAATGTCAGTTCTTGATCTCTGATTTTATAAATAAATTTCCCCCAAAAAGTGCGACTTATACTCTGGTGCGACTTACAGTCAGAAAAATACGGTACTGTAAGTACTACTGCTATTAGCCTTTAGTGGTAAATGCGTGTGCGCCTCAGTAATTAATGATATGCTAGGTGCCGACAATCACACTTCTATTCACAGCTCATTTACATATCAGTGTGTGTCCAGTAACATATATACGGCCACTATAGTCACTTTACAGTCGCTAATAGAAGAGAAAACAGCCAGTTTATGTGTGCGAGCTACAGCAGCTAATCGCTAAAAAATGAGAAAGAACCAAAACAATCTTCAAAGCGACACATTTCCAACACTCGGCCTCACACAGGCTCCTCTCAGATCACAAGTCTGCACTAAGAACTGTCCTTTTAATCCAGACTCAAACTGATCGGCCGTAAAAAGAAGAGAATCTCAGTGTTGCGCACATGGATCTATGACTGCGGGTGTAAACAAGTGCACATGGCCTTGCGTTCAGGGGCGGGATGGACACAGACAAATGACTCCTCAGATAAATCCTGATGCGGCGCCACAGATCAGGGCATTTATCGGTCTATAAATTTGATTAAATGGGCAAAATGTAGAGGGTCTGAGCTTTAGAACAAGGTATAACATATCCACGTGGAATATCGGCTCCACGTTGGAAAATTACAAATATTAACTGTTATAACTGACAGTGATAGTCAGATAAATTGTGAATCATATCATTCCACTATCTGATTTAGGATAATTGTCATAGCCCCCAAAAACACTGGTTATTAACACACGTTATTTTTTGTCTCTAGAAGTGCATTTTTATCATCCTTTTCAAATGGTCAAGAATCGCATAGTAGCCAGTATTTAATAGTATTTGCACTGTTCCTAACATTACCTACAATGCTGCTCATGTCTTCCATTGTGGTGTAGTGTTTCCACAACTGCCCGTTGTGTCCACTGGGGTCCTGTCATTGTATCTGCTCTGTGGTCACAGACTTCCTGTGATGGAGAAGGCTTCAGTCTGCAGGGAGGAGGAAACTGAGAGGATACAGAGACACAGGAAGAACATGCACTTGACCGTAAATGATAAGGCTGCAAGATTCAGCCAATCAAAATAGACAGTTTAAGTGATACAGTACTGTGCGAAAGTTCTAGGCAGGTGTAGGAAAAATGCTGTAAACTAGGAATGCTTCAAAAATGGAAGTGTTCGTCATTTATTTTCATCAATCAACAAAACGCAGTGAATGAACAAAAGAGAAATCTAAATCAGATCAATATTTTGAAAGAGCATCAGTTCTTCTAGGTTTACTTGCAGACAGTTTGTGAAGGAACTGGGCTGGTCGCTGTTCCAAACATGTTGAAGAACTAAGCACAGATCTTGTGTGGATGGAGCTTCCTCACATCCTTCTGTCTCTTCATGTTAATCCCAGACACACTCCATGATGTTGAGGTCAGGGCTCTGTGGGGCCCGACCATCACCAACACAACTTCTTTACGCTTAGAGAGTTCTGAACGACTTTGACTTCTTCTTTTGTTTGCTCACTTTGCAATTTGTAAACTTATAAAAACAATCATTATTTACCGTATTTTTCGGACTGTAAGTCACACCAGCCAAAAAATGCATAATGAAGAAGAAAAAAACATAAGTCACACTTGGACTTCAAGTCACACTTTTTGGGGGAAATTTATTTTATAAAATCAAGAGACCAAGAACCGACATTTCATCTTGAAAGGTGCAGTTATAGAAGTTGTAGTAATAAAAACAACCGAATAGGGCACAATCCGTGTATCATTTGTTCATTGGTTTTTCAAGAAGAAAAACGGAAAAAAAAAAAAAAAACGCTTTTCTTTATTATTTGTCTCTAAAACCAAAATGAAAAAACAGATAATTAGTTTTTTCATTTTTGATTCATATATACGATTCATATATTTGGTCTATCGACTGTCAGTGTGAAAAATGTATAAGTCGCAGGACCACCCAAACCCTAAAAAAAAGGGGTGACTTATAGTCCGAAAAATACGCTATGTTTTTGAAAGCATTCTTTGTTTACAGCACATGCCTTAAGCGTTTGCACAGTACTGTACATTTTTGAAGCACCACACATGCTTCAAAACAAAAAAAGATGCTCACCCTGCGGTTAGATCTGTACAAATGAGTTTAAGGAATGAGTTAGGGTTAGGATAGGCTTGAAGGTGCACTATGCAACTTCTCTGGTGGTGCTTGTCTCCTTGTAGATGTGGCTAGAATGTTCCACAGTATGGACATAAAGTAAGAATCTCCATGGAGACTTGCAAGCCAAATTACAGAATACATTTGTGGAGACGGGACCCCACTCGCAGTAAGAATGGATGTCTTTTGAGATATTTTTGAGCAATAAACAACACCTGTAGTTGAATAAATCCAAGACAAATTACTGGACTAATATACTGGTTGCAGACCCTCTCCAGAAAAGTTACACAGTGCACCTTTAACTTCATGTAATGTCCCATAACGTGTAAAACCATCATGTGTTTAGTGTTTAATTGCGAGTCCTGTTTGTTGTGTGCAGACTGAAGCCGCTGGACATCGAGTTCATGAAGAGGCTCCACGAGAAGGTCAACGTGATCCCACTGATCGCCAAAGCAGACACACTCACCCCCGAGGAGTGCCAGCAGTTCAAGAAACAGGTCAGAGCGCAGTGCAGTACACAACACACAGCAGTAAGCATTAAGGCAAGGGATTTGGTTTAGTTTTAGTCTCGGTACTTGTTCTTATTTAATGCAAAAGGAGCACGGTGTGACTTTTTTGCTGAAGAGTCCACCACCTGCTGCTTGTTGCTGCTTCGCCTAGAATATTCCACAGTATAACTATAAACTTGGACACAATTACAGGTGTTTACCGCTGTTTTTATTGTTGGTAAAATACTTTGAATGGCATGAATTCTTGCTGTGAGTTGCCTCTTCACAGATTTGACCTGTAACTTGTAATTCTGTATTGCATAATTGAAATAAAACTTGAACCTTTTCTTGTAGATTACCACATACAGGTCAGGGAGAAATGTTTTGATAGCTGTTTTCATATGCAAATGAAGCAACATCATCAATATGTAATTTGGGTGTGGATAATAGATCAGTAATTATGTAAGATTTGATACTCTTGCATTATATCAGTCAAGAATGTTTATTCATTATAAGTTATATTTGTAGGTTCTCCAGGTGCTCCGCTTTCTCCCACCACTAAAACCATGTACAATAGGGCGCCTGTGGAGCCTCCTGAAATAGGGATTGTTAGTCTCAGCGGGACTATCCTGGTTAAATAAAGGTCAAATAAATAAATTTTCTCTCTCCTCCCTGTAGATAATGCGAGAAATCCAAGAACACAAAATCAAGATCTACGAGTTTCCAGAGACAGACGACGAGGAGGAGAACAGGATGGTCAAGAAGATCAAGGTGTCTGCACAAGTCTTTAAGAACTTGTGTGTCACTGTATGTATGTCTGTGTGTGGTAGGGTCGTGCGGTATCCAAATTTTTATACCATTAAACCGTCACAGCATTTTCCCGGGATGTACAGTATTACCGTGACTTATTAGTAATTATTTTGTATCTTGCACCTAAACCATTCAGAAACAGATTAGCAGCTTTATATTTGAAGATGAGGCACAAGTTCTGATCAAATCAAACTTTGCAGAGCGTTCGATCACATCAGCACCAGCACACAAGCTGTTTTTATCAGCGCTTATACTATATGTTAATGAGCCATGTGGTTTTAAGTTTAGTTTTATGTAAAATGTAAACAAATGTGCCAAAGCTGCATTAAACACATTATTAAGTCTGTAATGAGCGGAGTAGTGGAAATGTAGAGCGGTGGAGAGGACCAATCACAGCCCTTATTGTCCACATCGTTTTCACGCGTAGTTAGAAAGTTTCAGAGGTGCACGGCGGTCGATATGGACGCTGTGTGGCTTTACCGTCTCCCCCGTGAAAGTTTGACTTCACCCTCAAGCGGGAACTTTCTCCTCTTCAGCGCCTCGTCCCCTCTCGACTCTCGGCGTTCAATAAAACGTCTCCATCACAAACTTTCAGTCAGGTTTTTTTCTTCTTCCTCGCGTGTGGATGGAAATCTCTGAGCAGAACAACTGTGAAGAGGAGAGAGAGTGGAGGGGAGAAAGTCCTGCTGTGATTTTAGGTCCTTATGCAGACTTTTTAATGACGTAATGAAACTGATACCGCTGCTACTTTCTGATACTGCGGGATACCGGATTACTGCCCAACCCTAGTCTATGCATGTGTCTCTGTGTGTGCGTCTGTGTGTGCTTCTGTGTGTGTGTGTTTGCTTATGGTTATATTTACACGTTGTGCTGTTTGAACAGGACAAACTGCCCCTGGCCGTAGTAGGAAGCAACACTATCATCGAAGTGAACGGGAAGCGCGTCCGAGGGAGGCAGTACCCCTGGGGAGTGGCAGAAGGTACGGCCCGGGCAGTAGAGCTCGTCCAAACGCCGGATCATTATCACTGCCATGGGCTAATGTTCCGTGTGCTTTTGTCACTGTGCTTACATTTACAAACTCCATTGACTCAATACTCTAAACAGTTTCTAACACCACGATGATAATAAAAAACTCTCTTTATTTAAACTTTAGAATGTGAATAAATAACACTGTACTTCCTAATGTAATCTTGTGTTTTCCACAGTTGAAAACGGTGACCACTGCGACTTCACCATCCTCAGAGACATGCTTATCAGGTACAGTTTTAACACACCAATAGAAAACACAGACTTTGATACTCTGGAGCTCTGTATGCATGTTTATGGGAGAATGTTCAGCAGTTACCATGGTGACACAATGCACACATTAGCAAAAGCAGTTTGATGAAAGTTTAAAAAGAAAAATACAAAATGGATTTAAACACATTTTCATGAACCTGTGATGAATGCCAGAGTTCGTGGTCCAGTTTAGGTGTTTGATTGTGAACAAAGGGTGAAAGTGTCTAATTGAAAACTGTTGGCTAATGCTAGCTAGCTTGTGATGGTCATTTTACGTGTGAGAGAACACCACAAATGAGTTCTGCTGTTGTAGTTCAAACCAAGACATTTTTTTGCGTTAAATTAAAACATAGCCTCAGACAGAGCGGTGCCAACGGTTACCATTAGGGCTGGGTATCATTAAGAAGTTGCCGATACGATACATATCTCGATACACAGGTCATGATACGATACATAGGCCCTGATACGATGCATATCTTGATACATATCTCGATACATAGGCCATGATTTGATACATAGGCCATGATACTATACTTATCTTGATACACCGGCCTTGATACGATACATACCTCGATACATAGGCCTTGATACGATACATACCTTGATACATAGGCCTTGATACGATACATAGGCCTTGATACGATACATACCTTGATACATAGGCCTTGATACGCTACATACCTCGATACATAGGCCTTGATACGATACATACCTCGATACATAGGCCTTGATACGATACATACCTCGATACATAGGCCTTGATACGATACATACTTTGATACATAGGCCTTGATACGATACATACCTCGATACATAGGCCTTGATACGATACATACCTCGATACATAGGCCTTGATACGATACATACCTTGATACATAGGCCTTGATACGACGTATATCTCAACACATGGGCCATGATTCTATACATAGGCCTTGATACGATGCATATTTCGATACAGTGCACTTTTGGTTCAGTATGGTCTATTGCAAATCAATTCGATATGGTTCAATAAGAAATAAAGGCTAAATCATCGGTGTGACACTAAAAGTCTTTGTTAAACTACTTCTTGTGCAAAGTAAATATGAAACATTTCACTCATCAAAAGAGTGAAAATGTCAAATGTGTTGCAAAAACAAGTTTCCTTCCTCTAAACAAGCAACAAAACTGTAGCACAAAATAATTTAGTAAAATATACCAAAAAATACTCTTGGGGATATATCGATACAGCAGCCCATGATATCGCTACTGCATCATCACATTAAACGATGTGATATTTCAATATTTTTGCGCAGCCCTAACATCACACCCTAGGGAAGGTTCATGACATCAGTTGCAAAGTATCAAATATCTCTTTGTGTCCTGGATCACCCTTATATATTTTGTGTCCAGGACCCACATGCAGGACCTGAAGGACGTCACCAACAATGTCCACTACGAGAACTACAGGAGCAGGAAACTGGCTGCGGTCACCTACAACGGAGTGGACAACAATCGCACCAAAGCACAACTCTCCACCAAGTGAGTCTCTGCTCCTTCCAGTGCATACGGCAGGTTTTCTGATTTATGATATTAGGTTCTTTTTTCAGACCAAGGGTTTGTTTACATGCCTAAGTTAGCGGTCTTCTTCAGAGTGGTCATGTGATGTGTACTGTGACCTGTCCAGTCAGCTGATTTATACAGGTTTTGGCGCTGTCTTTCTACTGGTGGAGGCAGGACGACAACACCAAAACAGTAAAAAATGTCAGGTATGAAAACAAGCCCTTGGTCTGAAAAAAGATTCTAATAACCTAATAACATAAGGTTTTCAGGTTTTTCGAAGCATGACTTAGTTTGGTGGTCAATATTTATCAGAGGTTTACATCAGCTCAGTGACAGTGCAAAAAGTTGACAAGTGCAAATTTACAGGAAGTAGCGGTGCGTTCTAAAACTGAACACACAAAATTCCATCCAAAATGTGCAAAATTACGCACAACAAAGGCAATTTTCTGACACTTTAAACTTTCATTTAACAAAATAAAGGTGATGTCATTTATTATTTCCAATCACAACTATTGTGCTGTTAGACCTGTTACATATGTCTTAGCTGCTGTCTCCAACCTGAAGTAACATTATAAACGTCACCAAAATGAAGGCAAGATTTTTTGTGAAATTGTTAAAATATTTGTTAACTATGTTTTATTGAACTGAGTATTCGAACCTGGCACTTTAATATTTAAGGAAGTACAGTTCTACAGATTGAACATTAGTCGTGCAAATGTGCAGATTTGGTCCTGAACTTTTTTATTCAGTTAAACCGGTTGCCTTTGCGTCCTAAAATTAAACTGTTATATTCGATAAGTAAAGGCTGCCACACACTACAGGAGAATTTGCCCGATTTTG
Source organism: Odontamblyopus lacepedii (assembly GCA_034769755.1). NCBI lineage: Eukaryota > Metazoa > Chordata > Actinopteri > Gobiiformes > Gobiidae > Odontamblyopus > Odontamblyopus lacepedii. The sequence continues at coordinate 40,904,616 of CM068347.1, read as the reverse complement.
CTGCGATTTCTTCTTCCCGAGTTCAGGGAGGCGTGACCTGACTTTTTGTCTCCGTGTGCGATTTTGAAGCCGCTGCTCCTCATGTGTGGAGTCAGTGTCAGGTCAGAACCACCGAACATCAACAACGCGACGGTAACAGCCGATAAAACAGAGCGTCAGGGGCAGAGGAGCGACAGACACAGAGACGCAACATACAAACTCAGGATTTAGTGAAAATGAAAACTTTATTCCTCACCTCTCGTGAAGTTGTACATTTAAAGTGCAGCGTCTCATCCACATTATCCATAGAAATCGTCCTCTGCAAATAATGGCTCCAGTCCACAAAACTGCGCTATTAATCCAGTTAGCGGTGTTCTTTGAAAGTAAAAAGACAGTTTCCTCACTTGTGTTTATTTACGCAGACAGCGTGCTGTGAATCTGCAGATTAGCGATAGTGACTCTACTTCCTGTGGACTTTATTAACCTTCTGTGCATTAAAAATCCTGTATCTGAAGTATTGCACCACATTTCACAAATAATAATAACACAGTTTTGACTTGTATTTAAACTAGAAGTGCAGAGCTCTGATCTTTGAACACTTCAGAGTCTCAGAGCGAGTGGTTTTACTGTAGACAGGAAACAGCTGACACCATCGCGCTCACAGCTTTATATCCTGTGCTCCACACACAGATGCTGCTGCAGTCTTTGAGATCGGAGATTTTAAGTCTCATAAGATTCTCCTTTTGTCTGTGGAGTGCGCATTTTGAATTGATTTTGATTTTTAAGACCGAAAAATCCTGTAGTGTGTGGTGGCCTTAAGGCACATCTTCATGAAGAAATACCCAAACTGAAATTCCACAAATTGTCTGATTGTTAGTCCACAAACGTAGAACTGTTCATTTCTTTTTAATGAGACAAAATAAAACAAAAGTCTAAATTGTGATTGACTAATTTCAAGGGGAAAAAAATGTCATGTGTCACCCAAGCCGCAGATTGTTTCAAAACTCTTAGCAGAAATCCTTTACTATCCATGACATGACATTGTGCGTATGCTTGCTGTGCTGCTGTAACTGTACTGAAATGCGCCTGTTTTGTCCCGTAGACGTGACACGGTCGAAGGAATGTAAGTGGGCGTTTTTACACTTTTTGGTTTCCACGTGAATGAGCCCCTCCTCCTCCCCACACCCGGGCCTCCCCCTCCTCCTCTTCTCCACACCGGGCCTCCTCTCTGGGTCTCCTTGGATTGCTCTGCTCTCTCCCTCTCCTCCTCTAACAAAGCCCTAACCATTATCAATGAACTCGAACGCCTCTCTTTGCTCAGATACAGACAAATCAACACACGGGATGGACGAAAGGCGCTGTACCTGATTTTCACTGTCTTAAAAACGTGAAAAATGGAACTAAGGGTCCATATTATGCTATTTTCTGATCTGTTATAATGCTGTTTCCTCATCAAAAATATACTTGCAGTTGTGTTTTTTTTTCATTCGCAAACATTTAACGCACAAAAACTTACATCTTCACTAGAAACAGTTGGACAATTTCACCCCTGGAATTGGCAATCTCTCCTGAATTAAAGGTAAATGGTAGCTGACGTGACATCACAAGGTGGAACAGAGCATTTTGAGCTTTGAGGATATAGACAGACGGATAATAAATGTTTGCTCAAACATTTGTGAATGAAGCAAAACACAACGGGTATGTTTCTGATGAGGTAACAGCTAGGGGTGTAACGATATCCAAGTCTTACGATACAATATGGTCACGGTATGAACCTCACGGCACGATATTTATCGCGATATCGTGGGAAAGCTCACAAAATTACGATATTCTACATAATAACAAGACTGACATTCTAAAATGCTTTGACCAGTCATTTGGTACAACATTTATTGTCATTAGGGATGGAACGATATCCAAATCTCTCTGTACCAGATTTTCACAATGAACATCTCACTGTACCAGATTTATTACAATATTTTGTGGTGAATCTGCTACTTTTTCCTCTAAAAATGCCTTCACAAGATTTAATCCAAAGAATGAAGATGTAAAAGTGCTTAGAACAGTTATTTCTTCATGTCGTCTGCACTGAAACGGAGCAAAGGATCATGGTCTACAGTATGTAGTTCCCTGTTTTTGTTGGGGTTTGTTTTTTTAGCATTTTCTGCATCAGAACTATTCATTTAAGCAAAGAGACTTGGGATTCGATATATTATGATGGTCCACGATATTATTGTGAGACCTTTGATGATACGAGATCATGATATTTCGGTTATTGTTACACCCCTCATAACATTATATTACGTATTAACGTGTAAAATCCCTCAGTCGTCCAGGTAGAATTCATGGCAAAAGAAGAAATTCAATTTGTCAACTGGACAAAAGTTTATTTATTTTTTTAATGATATTTTTATTTATTGATTTATTTTTATTTAGTTGACAATTTCTCCTTTTGCCAACATAACACGGCTAAAAGAGAGTAAAGACTCTATTTTGCGTAATATAAGACCTTTAAACAGTTTGCAGTGGTCGACAGTTATTCCTCACTTACCTCATGCATTAAGAACATCCTAATTACTCACAATGATTAGTTTATTAGCACTTTTCACAACTCTCACAGAGCAGTATGGATAAAACTTTGCAACTAGCATGCTAACACTGACTTCCTGATGATCACAGAATAAAATGCTTTCTTGTTAGATGCAGAAATTAGTGGAGCAGTGGACATAATTCAACTTAAAGAGCTTTTATACAATGTATCTGTACTGGGTAGGGTCATAAAATACTGAACATCAGATTCTAACCAATACTAAAACTAGTATCAAAACTAGATACTCATTTGAGATGGTATCGATACTACAAAAATGTCAGAACAGAAATGAAGCTTTTCTGAATGTCTTTAGAATGATTTATTACACAAATATAAGGCCACATGGGAATACAAAAGAAAGTACTACCATTTAAGGTTGAAAATCACATTCTGTTCTCCACAGAAAGTGTTTTTCATTATCATTGTGGCATCAGAATCAGTGTCGAGTCTATTCCTTGGTATCGAAAGAAAGGAGACTAGTCAGAGACAGTTTTGTACTTTTTTGTAACACGTGGAAAAATCTGGTACAGCGCCTTTTAACTGTTATTTGATCCAACTATTTAGTATTAAAATATTGCAGAAAATCATAATTCTATAAACCGATAATGGAGTATGACAGTTTTCTTCCTCCTGATCCAGCCCATCATTTCTTTACTAACCAGCGAACGCCCCCTGCCTCAGCCCACAGGTGCGGCCCCCTCCTGGATGTTCGCGGTACTGCCGCTCTCTCTCCTCCGTCGCCTCCTCTCTGCATCCCCCTTTCTCCAGTGTCTAACTCACAAAACAAAAGACCCAGAATTCACTTGTAACGCTGTGAGGAGGTCATGGGGGTCAAAATCTCTCACCGGGAATGAATCTCAACAGATTTACGGCTGTTTTTTGGGGGAAATTCTTTTAATAATTGTTTAAAGTGTCTATGGCAGGTTTTCATGATTTTCTAATGATTATTTTGTTTCAGTTTTAAATATTAATCATAGTTTTATATCAGACGAGCTGCAATTTAGGAAGAAAAGTAAAAAAAAAAAAAAAAAGTTTAAAGTGTTTCTCCATGGAGATATTATTGCATTGTCTGGAATGTTTCACAGTATGATATTAAAGTTTTCTGTTGTCATGGAGACCAAACCAGACCAAGTTACAGGACGGATCTGTGGAGAGGCGACCCCGCTCACAGTCAAAATCCCTGTTTTTCCTCAATATTTTTGAGTGATAAAACTGTTTAATGTCATACTGTGGAACATTCCAGGCAGAGCAATGACGTATCTAGTGATGGACCTCCCAACTAAAAAGTTACACAGTGAACCTTTAAATTACATGAAAGGGGTGCGTTTTTATGGCATTTTAAACATGTATTTGATAACTTTTATGTAAATAGAAAAGCATTTTTGTACAGTATGGTTGCTAGGTAACAGTTTGTCCAGTCCAAAAAGTAAAATTATAAACTTCACAAAAATTGGCAAGATTAGGAAAAACTAGATGAGATTTTCAGCTATTTAAAGGTTAAAGAAAGTTAAAACCATAATTTGGAACATGCCCCATGGAGATACGTTTTAATGCCGCAATATGTAAAGTTTATAGCCAAAGCGACAATATTTCCATGGAAACGGGCGGGAGGAAGCCGTATAAGAGTCGGGTTTGTGGAGATGCAAGCCCACTCACAGTAAGAACACGTGTTTTTATTGGAATAAACACAACCGATTTGGGAAAAAAAGAAACCCAAACATTTTTACTTAGTCTTATTTTTGGCTAAAAGTTACATACTGTCGCTTTAAATTTACACTGTAACCTTTGGGTTGGGGGTTCAGTCACCTGCTTGTCTCCATGGTGATGCTTTTGTCTGGAATGTCCCTGAATGGTATTAAACATATCCATCTCACATTTACTCAAGAACTTGGGTTTTAAATGACCTAAAAACGTGTGTTCTGTCTCCGTAACAGATACATTTTAAGAGTAATGCTATACTGCGGAACATTCCAGGCAGTATCTACTCGCTGAGAAGCAAATGATGGATCCTTCACCTAGAAAGTTACACAGTATGTCTAATATAATCCCAATGTGCTTGTGAAAAGATTTGAGTGGTGTAACCTGTCATACACACTTTAAACGAGGCTGATCCGGGTCTGATTTTGGTTTTTCCTAACGCGGGGACTTGAGAATAGTGCAACAGGGGCCACGCCTTCCTTCCTCGTCGGCGGTCGCGCTTCTCCGGAGCGAGCGGTCTCATTCTTTCCTCCCTCTGCTTCAGGAGTCCTCTGGCCCAGATGGAGGAGGAGCGGAGGGAACACGTGACCAAGATGAAGAAGATGGAGATGGAGATGGAGCAGGTGTTTGAGATGAAGGTCAAGGAGAAGGTGCAGAAGCTCAAGGACTCGGAGGCTGAGGTAACTTAGACTGAGGCCGACATTACTCATCCACGGGGGAAATTATTTGGACACAATAGTTCACAGCATCTTAAGAAAAGAGAAATTGTTAAATAAATTCTAAATAAATAGCAAAAATCGCAAGAAACTGGCATCAAATAAGGCATAATTATATAAATATACAAGTCATAAGGAACATAAAGGTGAGTTGTACAGTTGTAGGGAGTATTATCTGTTACATAAGGCTGAGTTGTTGTACAGTTGTAGGGAGTATTATCTGTTCCATAAGGGGTGCTGCTTATGTAACTTGTAGAAGACTCATTTAGCTCAAATACATGGGCCTGACTGACATTTTAGTCAATAAGGCTGGGATACCAAAATTAATAAAATTTGAATTGAAATCATAACTTGAATGGACTCAATTAGCAAATCACAATTGCTGTTGTTTTTGAAGGACCATAATTTCCTCCACAAATGACAAAAAACCCTGTCTTAGCTTATTCCGCATAAAAGCTCCTAACTGTGTAGTTTAGATGTGTTTAAACATGTTTTGAAATGTGATTCTCGTATTCGTTGGTCTGTTCCCGTTTATCAGTCTTTGTTTTTTGTTTATTTCTTTATGTTTTTGGATATGTTTAAAATGTGAACTCTGAACAGAATTCTATTAAAACGTGAATCGTCAATCTAATCACAATCTTTAAAAAAAATCGAGAAGTCTTACAGATTGCAAACAAAAAACGAAAAAGGAAAAACAAAATGACACAAGCTCTCAAGGCTTAAAAATACTCACAATAGCAAGGATCTTTAGATGTTATTATATATTTTCAAAGCTTTTCTACTATTGTTGGAGAACATTTTAAGTGAAATGTTCAACAAAAACATGTAAAAAAAAAAAAAAGCAGCAAAGGCAAGTTTTTCGTGTCCTTCCACTTCCATGAATGTGTGAAATATTTCCCAAGTACAGATCCTAAGTACTTTCCTAATATCACACATTCTGTAGTCCAGATTGTCCATGAAATAAAAAGTGAACAGATGGGATGCTGACCCTGGTGGTGCTTGTGCTGTGCAGTTGCAGAGGAGACACGAGCAGATGAAGAAGAACCTGGAGGCTCAGCACAAAGAGCTGGAGGAGAAGAGACGCGTGTTTGAGGACGAGAGGAACAAGTGGGAGGAGCTACAGAGGCTGGAGCAGCAGAAACTCGAGGCGTCCAGGTAACACCACCATGACCGTCATCTCACAGGGCTCCATCTGGCCTCATGTGGTTAGAACCTCCTTGAGGATTTTAGTATTTACAGGTCCTATATTACACAAAATTGACTTTCAAGAGCTTTAAGCCATGTTTCAATGTTGTTACTTCATCAAAAACAGACCACAGGCTCTGTAGCACCTTGTGATGTCATTATTCCTGTATTTGGTATCAAGGTGGAACAGAGTGTTTTCAGTTTGAGAGAAGAACTCAGCCTAAATCTGCAGGGTTTGTGTAGGGATGCACCGATACCTCCATAATATACTCGTACTTGTTAAACATTTGCCGATACCACGCACCGATACCACTATTACACAACACGTTCCACAGTATCCTGGTTTCAGTATCTCGGTTATGAGAAACCAGAGCAACATAAATAAAGCTCCTGAAGAACAGAATAGAATAGAAAAACTTTATTGTCTGTCACACAAAAAGTGTTTGCAGAAATTATCTTTGGCTTGCTCAAACATACATCTCAAGCACACAGACTAAAACACATTTCAATAAATACATTTTAATAATGTAAAATAGTGTTCATAAAAGTTCTTTGTAGACACAACAGCAGAGAATAGGCACAGAACACAGGCTGGACGACATCAGGACCGGTTCAGCTCCCTGATGGCGCAGGGCACAAAAGAATTTTCATTAGTGTTTTTCTTAGCACAGGGAAGTTTGTATCTTTGCCCCAATGGGTGAAGCTCAAAGTGATGAAACAGTGGATGTAGCTGTCATCATCTGTGATCTTATAACTGAGGCGATGTACGGCCTTACTATAGCGCACGGGCAGCTGAGTTTGGGATTGACCTGTGATTTTACTGCCTTGTTTCACCACTCGGCTCAATTTGACTTTGTTTTTGACTGTTAAATGGGCCAAACCAGGCCACCGTCTTAAATGTCAGTACACTCTCAATTAAGGACTGATAAACCCTTGTTAAAATATGGTCACCGACTTCAAAACTTTTCAGCTGACGCAGCAAGAAGAGTCTTTGTTGCTGCGTCAGCTGAGAAGTTTTGAAGTAGCGACATCAGTGAAAGAGCTGCTGCACTTGTACGATCTCTGAAAAGTTTAACATGAAGCAGCTCCAACGTGACATATGCACAGAACAGACTCACCATCAGCAGAACATCCCTCTGTCACAGAGAGAACACAAATATTCCACTGAGTCCTGTTTTTTTCAGTACTTATACTGTATGCAAATGAGCCATGCGGTTTTAAGTTTTGTTTCTGTAAAACGTAAACAAATGTGCATGAAACATATTATAATCAAGATTCAGAAAGTTTATCGTCACATTTTCCTATTCACATATGAAAAAATGAAATGACGTTTCTCACACTCAATCAAAGCTAAATTAAACAGTAATAATAAAATGAAAGAAAAGTTCAAAGTTCTTCTTAGGGAGACAGCCTGTTGTGTAGAGAGGGAATATCAGGGTGGTTGTGTATTTTTTCCACGTTTATTAAATATATCATTTTTATGCATTTGTAAGATTTGTAAAGTATCGGTATCGGTGCATCCCTATTTGTGTGTTGAACATGTGTGAATGAAACGAAACACAACTCCAGGTCTGTTTGTGACGAGGAAACTACATTAGAACATAGATCAGATCAGAACGTAGCGCCTTTAACAGTACTCTGCATTTACTACATTCGTACGACAATATCATGGCATTTGTACGAGCTACGAGTTGGAGACCCCTGCTTTAATCCCTCGCCTAAATCTCATTCCTTCTCAAAACGAGGGAAAAACTTTGAGAGATGAGAGTCAGCGCGGTCTGCTGTGTCACCGCTGCCGAGACTCGCGGTAAAATAACGAGCCGTGTCACACCGTCCGCTAGAACAGCATTATCCGTCACACTGCTCTGCTCGAGGACGTGTAGCTCTGGGCTGCTTCAAGATAAAAACATCACTGGAATTTAGTCATGATTATGTAAGATTAAGAATGCCTTTTGTCACCGCAAACTGCACAACTACATTTACAAAGCTGCTCTAAAGTGGTTCTGCTAATGGCACAAACATAAGACATCATCAATTAGTGAGACAAGTTAGTAGTAGAGGTGTAACAATATCGATATTCTCATATGATATTTATTGCGATATTGTGGGAAAGCTCACGATATGGTGGGGAGGCTCATGATATTACGATATTCTACATAATAACAAGAGTGACATTCTAAAATGCTTTGACCAGTCATTTGGTACAACATTTATTGTCATTAGGGATGGAACGATATCCAAATCTCTCTGTACCAGATTTTCACCATAAACATCTCACCAAACCAGATTTATTACAATATTTTAACTGTGAATCTGTTCCTTTTTCCTCTAAAAACGCCTTCACAAGACTTAATCCAAAGATTGAAGATTTTAAAGTGCTTAGAACAGTTATTTCTTCATGTCGTCTGCGCTGAAACGGAGCAAAGGATCATGGTCTATGTCAGGGGTGTCAAACTCATTTTGGTCCGGGGGCCGTATGCAACCTACTTTGATCCCAAAAGGGCCGGATCAGAAAACTCAGTTCTCTCTTCAAGTTATCGTATTTTTCTCCGTGTCTCGTAGTGGTGTTTAAGATTATATTCCTCGAGCAACGCCACTTGTTCCAAACACACTGAGCACAGATTTCCCATTCACCTCTGTCAACAAGTAAGAATTAAACTATTTTTCTTGGGAAATCCTGAACTCAGCATCTGCTTTTCTCATTTTTTGACATTTTGCTGATGAGGGTCACGGTCGACAGTCAAAACGATCGTCCTTTAAGAGCGTTTGGAAAGAGGAAAGTCTTCATTTGTGCTGCTCTGGTGGGAGTCGCAACGTACAGAAATGCTATGCTAAACGGTGCAGAAAATTAACAGAAAAATCTGAAAATTTTAAGTATTTTAATAGAAAAATCAGCCGAGGGCCAGATTAAAGGTCTTGGAGGGCCGGATCTGGCCCCCGGGCCGCATGTTTGACACATGTGGTCTATGTAGTTCCCACAGTTTTTTTAGCTATTTCTGCATCAGGACTATTCATTTAAGCAAAGAGACTTTTGATTCGATGTATTGTGATGGTCCATGATATTATTGTGAGACCTTTGACACTACGATATCACCAGATTTCGGTAATTGTTACATCCCCATCTTCACTGATCCAAAGTCTTAAACAATCAACCTTATCACTTTTCTTTTTTCTATATTTTCAGAACTCTGGAGAAAAACAAAAAGAAAGGCAAGATCTTCTAAAGCGGCGGGCAGTACCACGCTGGGTCGTGTTTGCCAACGACTGCGGTCAGGACTCCGGCGTGCGGCTCCGACCCCGACCCCCACCGTACGCCGCCGCTCCCGGCCACCAGAGGGAGCGCCGGGGTTCCGCACTGCCTATGGACTCATCACCATCAACGAATGTGTTTACTTTTAACCACGCCACAAAAGATAACCCCATTTTTAGAAAGGCCAAACCCCCATCTGTTTTCATGCGATTCTCTTCTCGAAGGTGCATCGTGCAACTTTTGGTTTAGGGGTCCGTCACCTGCTTGTTTCTATGGAGATGTCATTTCTCCGCCCGGAATGTCCCACAGTGTGACATTAAACAGCTCTACCTTATATTTATTCAATTATAGGTGGGTTTATCGCTCAGAAACACCAAGATCTGGCGTTACAACATTTTAAAACTATACTGAGAAGCATTCCAGACAAGGCAACGACGTCTCCATGGTGATATTTGACGGACCCTCCACTAGAAAAGTTACACAATGCAGCTTTAAGGCTCATTTATGCTCCACGTTCTAAAAACATATACACATAATACACATTTCTGTTCTTCCTCCGCATTGTCCTGTCCGTCGTTTGGTCCGTCTTTCCGGAAGCAACGGTGCTGTACACTAGCCGACCACCGGGGGCAGTAGTGAACACAGCTCGATATTGGAAGCAAAAAATAAAAAAAAAAGACTAGAACCATCTGCAAAACTAATTTTTCTTTGCTCTTTTCCAACAGTTGTGATCGAAAAACCGGATGCCGTCATATTTGTTGCTCTATTTTGTCCATTTTGGTCAATTAAACATAGACCGTATATATGAGTGGACATAGCTAAATTGCTAGTCACCGTGTGCCAAACAGGAAGTGCCCCAGGAGGCTCTTCCGGTTCCGGCTTCCCATTGACTCGCATTGGGATCTTATCGCTCCTCTCTCTGGACCTGCTGCTGTGGCCTCGTCATTTTGGTTTTAAAATGTTCGTTCCTGAATTTTTCATTTCTCTACCTTGTTCCTAAATCAAAATATGTACATGTGTACGAGGTCGCTGCCACCTAGCGTTAGCAATAGGTTTGATTGACAGCTAGTTGTTTTTGGTACATAACAGAACATATAACACAAATCAGTGACTTAAACTATTTAAAGCTAAAAGTTTCCTTATTATTCTCTAGAATCACCAAACTCCAGCGGCCCGTGCAGACTGGTATCACCGCTCTGAGGAGGGTGGCACATTTAACCACCTCAATCAGCCTCATTTGAGCGAAGCTGAACGCTGTGGGTGACGCCACACTCATTTAGTCCACTTTTTTATACGGTCTATGTTCTTTTAGCGCCCTCTGGTGGTTGTTTAAAGGTGCGGTGTGCAGCTTTTCTGATAGATGGTCCGCTGCCTGCTTGTCTCCATGGAGATGTCATTGCTTTGACTAGAACGTTCCACAATACGCATTAAACCCATCTATCCTGAGGGAGACGAGCAGGTTATAGCACTACGCCACAGTACAGCTCAGATCTGTGGAGAGGCGCCTCTATTCACAGACAGAATTATTGTACTTTTGAGCAATAGAAACACACGTAAATAGTAATGCTAAATCGATATGTTGAAGTACATTCCAAGGAAAGAAATAACTAAATTTCCATGGAGACAAACAGCAAGAAAATTTCCACAGTGCACCTTTAACCGAACATTCGAGACGTTTGGTATAAGAAGTACAAATCAAGTGACGCACAGATGTGTTTGCGTGCGAAAGTGGAGCGTCAATGAGCCTGTGATCTTCTCGTCGTCATACTGATTCTGTCTCAGCCCCGCCGCTGCTCTCTCTAAAACCAAGGTCGCTTCGATGGACTTGTGTGTGTACAGTTCAAATTCAGACAAAATGTTGTACAATCATGTTCCGGTGGTGAATTTGTTTACAAGAATTCTGACGTGTGTGAATAGTGCGGTGGCCCTGAAGGGACGAGTGGCCCGGTCGCAAAAACTACAACGAATATAACAGAAAGTGTGGAGTTAAAGCAGGTTAAAGGGCTCATGTGACGCGGTTTTCTGATCACAAACGAATCTGGAGTTGTGTTTTGTTTCATTTACACGTGTTTAACACACAAACCCTGTGTATTTAGGCTAAATTCTTTTCTCAAACTTAAATAAAAAAGCAAAATGGGGCAACAACCAGTGAGTAATCGTGACTCGTCTGTGGTGATTCTGATCTAAATTCTATAGTGGGATGCGCTCAAGTCTGAAAATCGGATACGAAAACTTGTACTGAAACTGTAGGATACTCATCTGAGCATTTAGCAACACTGAAAAAAAACAAAAAAAAACCTAAATGAATTCTTATAATTATCCAAATGACGCCATTTTCTGTTCTAATGTCGTTTCCTCGTCACAAACAGTGGAGTTTTGTTTTGTTTTTTTCATTTACGCGTTTAACCCTTCACGTTTAAGCCGAGTTCTTCTCTCAAACTGAAAACGCTCCGCTCCACCTTGTGATGTCATGTGGTAATCCAGATCGTAAAGTGCTCCACTGTGTTTTTAAAGTCCATGCACGTTCATTAGAATCATTTGGGCGATTTCGACCCAGGAATTGCTCATTTTTCCTGAATAAAAGAGGTAAAAGGTGCAGTTCACGCGAAAACTACCGCTTCATGACATCACGAGGTGGAACAGAGCATTTTGAGCTTTGGAGATGCAGACAGACTAACAATAATCATGAAGAGTTGCTCAAATGTGTGAATGAAACAAAACACAACTCCAGGTCTGTTTTTGAGGCGATAACAACATTCTAAAGCCACTTAAAGCTCAATACAGGACCTTTAAATGTTCAAAAAGTGACGTTTCTTCTCGCTTGTCTCCATGGAGATGTGTGTTTTTACCTGGAATGTTACACAAAATGGCATTAAATCATCTGCATCCGTGGAGACAAGTAGGTAACGCCACTAGATCCAGTTTTACAGGTCAATTTTACAGGTTTTCTATGTTTTTAACAATAAGTCTAGAGTAATTCAGCAAATACAATAGTGATCCTGTTGTCAGACTGTAGAATAATACAGGCAACAAAATATCGCCATAGAAACGAGCAGAAAAGTTACATTGCACATTTTTTTTAATGCTTTGGACTTTTTAGATGTAAATTAAAGCTATATTTCAAGATGGCTTTTGCATCCTCCTTTAATTAAGTTTATCTTTGTGTTTTTTTGTGATTTGCGGTCACTTGTCCCTCGGGGCCACCGTAGTAGTGTACCTTTTTACGACAAGGACGTGGACTCGCTCATTTTAGTTTAGACTTTGCGTTGCAGTCGAAAGTGCAGAAATTACGACAACAATAAAAGCGCACCTTGGGCCTTTTTATAGATATGAATTATGTAACCCCCCCTTCTCCCTTTTGTGTTTATCTATTCTCGGACCATTATAACTTTATTTTTATATATACACCAAGCCAGCTGACGTTCTCACATCTTTTATAAGAAAATCTGTTGGATGTGCCCTGGTTGAACTAAAGGACTGTTTAAAGTGGGACATGAAGAGACGACACCACACTTTGCTTTGGCTATGTATCCATCTGTATTTTTAATGTTGTTTTTCATTTGTACTTGTACAAAGTCACTTAATAAACCTGTGATGACATGGACGCGACCTGTGCACAGACGATCACCTTCTTTTTATGCTCAGAGGGTCCCGTGTGGAGGTTCTGCCGCAGGTTTGGCCCGGAGTAGTTAAGATGTGCTACAGATGCGCGAGATGTGCATCGCAGAGTTTTCTTCATTTTACTGGCCTAAGTCTTGTCATGTTCTAAGTAAATGACACGAGGAACCAACCAATCACAGTGAAGTTTGTATGGAAGAATATTTGCCCCACTGCCCTGACACTGTTGGGGTTTTCTGTAAGGTTAGAAGAATAATAACTTTATTTGGCACTGCACAGTATAACGAAATTAAGACAATACATCAGCGCAGATTAAATCAGAGGCGGCGCTACTATTAGGCAATAGTAGGGCCCCCAAACCTGAAGTGGGCTCCAACCAAATACTCCTCAGTGCCACTATAACAGCCGAGGCCTCAGCAATTCAATTTTCTCTCAAAATGGCATTAAATGAGAGTAGTTTATTGACAATGGGGGAAAGCAGACAAATAAATACAGTATTTAAAAAATACTAAAAACAAATAAACAGAGCATTATAATGAGGGTCCAAATCTCAAGTTCCCTTAGGGCCCCTAAATTGCCAGCTCCGTCCCTGCATACGTCCATCTCATAAGTTGAGATGTTAAAAGGTTGAGGTTAAAAAGTCATTTAAAATGTAGCTGTGTTTAAAGCTGTGATGGCTCTAGGATAAAAACTGTCTCAGTCCATTTGTCCTTGTTTTGAGAGCCCTGTATCTTTCGCCTTTCATTAAGATTATATTAAGGGAATTGTGTCCCCTGCATTTGACCCGTCCTTCAGTGCCACTGGTGCCGGGTGACCAGACATCCCTGTTCACCCAGTACAGTCCCATGTTTGAGCCCTGTGTCCCCTGTCCCAGCAGATTTGTCCAAAACCAGTGATTGGTCCCAGTTTTATACAAAAAATGTCCCAGGTGTCCCTATTTTTGACCAGTCTGATCCCTGCCAACAGTAAAGAGAGACATTAATTGATATTTGTTTAGGTAAAAAAACAAAAAAGCTGCTTAAAAATTACCAAAACACAAAGAAAATGTGACGATACTGACTGACATTAGTCATGAATAGGCCGAGTGCAGCAACAATTTTCCTTAATTATGCACTCGTTTCATAATTTTATTGTTACCAACCACCACAAACCAGGGATGTTCCCATTTTTTATTTTGTAAATCTGGTCACCCTATTGCACGGTGCTCAAGGCAAGAACAGGGACCCAGCTCCAGATGCGGAACTAGTCTTGGTCAGGACTGTCTGAGCTGGAGGATTTGAAATGATGCAGCTTGTTTTGGGTTTTGGGTTTATTCATTTGTTAGTTTATTTGACAGGGACAGGACACATTAATAAACAGTTCTGTAAATGTGTCAGTGTTGGCTATAAACTAATTTTCAACTGTTGTCCCCCCACTGATATATCTCAAAATAAAAGTTAACATTCATACGTTACAT